>CM068373.1:139835798-140408298 GCA_034769895.1 Magicicada septendecula | reverse complement strand
TTTTGTTAACAAATATTGCATCAAATAACCAGTATTTTATATTATTAGTACCATAAATACAATGTTTTCAGCATTTACAATCTCTTGGGTTCATGAACCACGTCCATTCCGTACATAGTTTTGTTACGCCCATCTCTATTTTGGTAGTCCTGGATATTTCTAACCCTTTCCTATATACTGTAAGACTTTCTTAGCGAGGTTGTAATCACGTAGTCTATATATACATTTTTTTGAATTTTATGCGGTACTGTATCATTTTTTCAAATAAGTTCAGTTCTTTCCTTATAGCAGTTCCTTTCTTGTGAAATGTTTGGAAGAAATTTACCATATTGTAAATCTGTTCTTTAGCTGGACGGATGCCAAACTAGCAATACATAGTTGAAAATAAGTATGAAATAAACAAAAAATTAAATAATGTGTTACATTAAAATATAATTAAAACAGACTTACGTTGTCAAAATATTGAATTGGATTTCACATCATATCGTTTTGTTTGTGTTTGTCTATGCATTACACACACAATGTCTCTCTCTCTCTCTCTCTCTCTCTCTCTCTCTCTCTCTCTACCCCCCTTGTAGCCGCTTTACACCTTCACGTACTTCACCAGTTTCTGTATGTGTGCAGTACAGCTTCGATGTGAATCACACAAGCTGCTGAAGAGTCCCATTAGATAAATCATAGTCCTATGTATATTTTTCTTAAACTATTTATGTAATAGTTTATTAAATATATGTTTGAATTGTTTTTTAATAAAGTGGTCTATCCAGCCACCTTACACCGAAAACTACAAAAGTTTCAACGCAAGCTTTTTTTACAAAGCTTAATTTTTATAGTAATATTGAAATAGACAATGTAATAATTTTGTTATTCACTCATAAAATGTCATTATCAATAATGTAAAATATCTTAAAAGATATGAAAAACCTTTAAGTACACATCTACATAATACGGCCGAGTAATACAGTTATTATAACATCATAAAATACCGTTGATGTACAGTTAATTATTAACCACAGAACTTGCCTGGAACGTGTCTGTTCAGGAGCGGTGTTGTCAAAGAATGACACAACAATGAGTGATTTGTAGCCAGAGCATGCAGTAGCTCACCATTGACGTGTCGGAGATGACAGTTTGACAGCCAATAAATTGATATGGTTCGGTATTGTTTCAATTCTTACTTTATTTAATATTTATTCTGAAAGTATTTTAAATTCGAAACGTCACGGTGGTTTACAAGAATTATTCTTCAAAGGCTGTGTTCACATATTTCAATATAATCGGTTT
Organism: Magicicada septendecula; assembly: GCA_034769895.1. Taxonomy (NCBI): domain Eukaryota; kingdom Metazoa; phylum Arthropoda; class Insecta; order Hemiptera; family Cicadidae; genus Magicicada; species Magicicada septendecula. The sequence continues at coordinate 140,407,014 of CM068373.1, read as the reverse complement.
AGATTAAAAAAGAAAGGCTTAAGGGGTTTTACACTCTAGAGTAGTAGTTAACCGATCTTATTTATCTTATGTTCCGTTTTATTTGACGTAGCATTTCTAAAGGCCTTGAAGTTTCACCTTAAATTAAAAAAAGTGATCTAAAAAAAGTCAAAGGTCTCATGTAACATCAGCAGGGTTTGGTTGAACTATTACCATCGATATAGTCTACCAATCAAGCAATTAATTAGAATTTACCACACAATGTATCGACTACTAAACAAACGGCTACCTTCATAGATGTAAGTGAAAATAATACATTAAACACAAACATAGACCTATAAAAAATTTAGTTACTAAAAAGCGTAGACCATCAAGAGATTAAATGCTGTTAAAACTCACCATCAAGCTAAAACTAAAGTAAAACAGAAAAAACATATAAAAAGAAGAATTGCTACTTACCTTGTCAGTCCGTAGGCGAGAACCGTGAAGCACAATCTCACTGGCAAAAGTTCACCCGACGAACAACGTTAGAGACAAGCAACCCCCTGTTTACATATCTAACTAAGCACCCTGGGCCCGCCAATAGCTAACCCTGCCCGTCACAACATAATACTCTGTGAAATTTATTACCCAAATTCCGGATTCATCTTTACTAGGGTGACTGATACAATTATTATTTGTAGCCATAAAGATGGCTCTATAACTAATGCGTTTATTACTATTAGTCCCGAGACTTGCTCACCTCATACGTATTCAGCTAATTCATTTACCTTAGTCTTCCCTTGTTTTAATGATTTATCTCTGTTCTGGCAGCCGTACCTCCACGGGCTTTAAAATTTCGCCAAAATATCGTAATCCACATTCACATGTAAGGGTGTATATAACATTGGTAGTTGGGCACGGTATTACGCAGAACGTTCCCTGTAGTATTACGGGAGTGAAGGCAGTAGGCAGTCCATACTTCGTGTGATTCTCCTAATTTTTTTCAAAGTATCCAACATAGGTTTAAAGATCTCATGAATTAGGTTACAAACATTCATACTCCCCAAACAAACAGAGTTAGTGCTAGTAACGTATCCTTCACTAAATACACCTATATACTGTCTATTCAAGGGAGATGGTGCCAACTGGGTGGCGGTGGGGACAAGAATTTATCGTATTTAATTAGACATCAGTAATCGCCAAAACGCACACATAGATGTTTCGTATGTTTACCGCTTTCCCTTTAGTTGTATTTTACTTTTATTGTACCGATTTCTTGGCTAATTTCCATTGTGCACGCGTTTCTCAACTTATTTTTAACATAATAAAAATTTAGTAGTTAATTTTTATGATTAAGGTAGAATATTGGTGAGACGGCCGCACGGATCGTCGTGTTTTGCAATGGAAACAGAATAACTAACACGAGAATACGTCATTACAAATTTCAATTAGAAACAAACAACAGTTAGAAATTAACAAAGGCACAGTTATACAATAATTCAATTTAAATGTATGCAATACACAACAATAAATATCACTTTATTACAGTTTTGCACTAAGTAACACTATAACGCAGGTTCCAAACAATCACTGTGATGTGCATTTGTAATATCGCCAGGTCTTAACTGAACTGAGCCGGCCTCTGGTTGCTTATATATAGTCCGGATGTCTTGTATTGTAGTGATACAGCAGGCCTGGATGCCGGTAGAATAGTCAAGCAACATCTGGACGGGACATATCGAATGATATAGACGTTACGTAATTCTGCCGCGCACAAATTGCGTACAAAGCACTGCGCAGTAACACAGCGATGCTGTATTATCTATTTCCTAAGCGTAAAAATATTCACGAAATTATATTTCTTTCTTATACTGTGGGCCGAAAGTAAAATTTTAATTAGTAACTAATTTGATTTTCTTATCTATTATATGCTTTGTGTGTGTGTGTGTGTGTGTGTGTTTGTGTTTGTGTACCTTTCACCAGTGATAATAATGTGATAATAACCAATATAAAATAGTTATATCTTATTCATAAGTTAAACTTTTTATTGTTTTATTTACAGTATAACTTTTTGATACTTAACCTTCCAGGATGTGTACGTGAGTGGAAACATTATTCGAAAAATACAGCAATCCATATGTATATACCTTGACCGTATCATCATGATTATTACAGATTATCTTCAAATAAATACACTGCAAGTAGGTTTATTTTCACCTACTATAAACACAATTTTGAAATTAAAATTCAAACGAACCTCTGAAGATACAGAATAATTTCTGTGAAACGTGCGTCAGGTGAAAATAAATCTACTTGCAGTGTATTTATTTGAAGATATTACATGGGAGACGTGCAGAAAACTCAACGAATTACTTACAAAGGAATAATATTACAGATTAATACAAATAAACATACTGTTACATCGGTCACTCGGATTGTCATGTTGTGCAGTGGAAACAGATTAACCGACGCAAGATGAAATCGCCAATTACAATTTTAATTGCAATTAGAAATAAACCAACACACCCTTATACAATTCTTCTAGCTTATAATTGTGCATCACATGACAATATATGTCGCCTTTTTTCGGATGGTTGTGATGGAATGTACACATATGAATTTAAATTTAACAATTTAACATTTAAATTCTATTATTTGCAACAATAAAAAATTGCATTAGTCAAGTTAGCAGCCAAATTCTTAACATCTGGCTTCATTTCATTTGTGAAGGACTTCAGTTGTTGGGAGGCCTTAGCTGTTTGTGCGTAGGCGGTGTTTGCTACCTACTTTAACTTTTACTATAAAGGGTTGGGCTCGTTGCGTGTCTGTCGCAGTACCTTGTTGGTGTGCAAGTGTTCGTGCTCATTGTGCTTGTAGCTGTTAGTGTACAACACTGTCTTTAAGCCTGTGTGGACACACGGCTTACAACTTTGGGGAACCGCATCTAAATCCAATATCGCCGTACTGGAAAGGTTTCAGACCGACGTGTTGCGTGCCATAACCAACGCACCGTGGTTCGTCAGCAACAAAGACATCTACAGAGATCTGGACCTGCCCTCAGTCAGTGAAACCATTGGGATCTTCAGCGAAAGGTATGTGAAACGGCTTGAAGAGCACACGAATCCTTTTGCCATAAATCTACTAGACCACTGCCTACAGACAAGACGTCTAAAGTTCTAAAGTTAACATTTCCTCTTTACTTACCTAGACTCTAACACTACAAATATATTATACATAATCTGTTACTTTTAAATATTCATACAGGGAACTAGTCAATTTACTAGTTCTCTTCATGTCATGTATTCTGTGAACAATTATGCTTATTGTTATGTATTAACAGATTGCATTAAAAAAATGTGCTTGTGTTTTTGTGAGCGTTGTGTATGTTTTCATTTTAAGTAGTCATTTGGATTATTATACCTTTTGATTATATACAATGAGAAGTTTTGTTATTATTATTTTGTTAACTCTCTTTCACGGGTTCATAGAGCATTATTCATTTTTTTACATGTATTAGTACATAATTATCCTGAAGACGGCTGTCCATTGTTTGGGTGCCCGAAACGTCGCGTTTATCTTTTTTTCTGCGATACCAAAACTCGTCAGTAAAATTAAAATTCGTATGTCACCTTGTTACAGTGTTGCAACAAGTAATCTACAATAATAACTTTCTGAAATTAAAAACAACAATAGTCTAATTCCCGAACGCACTCTAACATCGCCAGGTCCTAAGCTGAAGTTAGCTGGCCGCTGGCATTTATCTTTTTACCTTGCTGAGGCTAAAAAAAAATCTGTTAATTTTCGGACCGCGCGTCGAGTAATTATGGCTTAGTTGCAGGTGCTGGAACGTTCTCAGAACTATCTCATGACCGACCCTGATAAAATTGCACACACCGAATGTTGGTAGAATAATTAAAAGACTGTCTAGTACACACTCGAGCTTTGTCGTTATCTTTTAACTCAACGTAGCTATATTTTACTATTAAAAAGAATCTAAACGATTTTTAAATTATCCGCCATTTTTACTAAGCGAAACCCCCTCCTCACTGTTTGCGTTGGATAACTGAGAATCTACTGTAGTTGTATGGTGACTTTGCTTAACAAACAAATCGAAAATTGATTGATATAAATTTTATATTACTTTTATTGATTGTAAATTTATTTTTGTGTTGAGAACGACCGTACTTCCAGTATTATAAATTCCATATTGAAGTGAATAAACAAACACAATTGGAAATCTTTAAAGTAAGTTACTTAAATCAGGAATATTAAAGTATGAGTCTTGGTAAAAATTGGTGTTACTTTCTTAATAAAAGGTGCTGTTTTTGGGTTTCAATAAAGTAGTTACTTATTGCTACGGACATATCACCGTAAAACTTCATTCACTAAAATCACCAATGTTTTCTCTATTCATTGATTTTTATCACAGTTTGATCAACTCTGTTCCGTATCAGGTCAAGTTTTAGCATTAGAGTGAAAAACAATAGAAAAAAGAAGGGTGGATGAAAAACTCACCGGAATAACAACGAAGCAGCGGACGAGTAAATTTCCTAAGTTTTGCCTCCCTGCTGTTACTATAATACTGCTCCTCGGGGACACAATTGGCCTCTACTCTGTATTGTGACCTTTGTGTGTGTGTGTGTGTGTGTGTGTCTACAAAGGCTTCTTCCTTTGCTTGCCACGAGATTACGACCTATTGCTGCCCTAATTACGACCTATCATGACGTTGTGTGTGGCGATCGTCATGTGATGTCGTCGACAACCTGCCAATATCTGACAGTTCTGTGGAACACAAGGAGCAATTATCGCCGGCTGCCAAGCCTCTTATCATCCCTTTGAATTTGAATCAAACTGTCGCACTTTTGTCATCACAAAAAAATTATAAATACGACCTTTCGGCAACCAAAGCAATCGGCAGCCGTCTTCAGGCTAAATATGAAATAGTACAGTCAATAAATAAATAATACTCTGTTTGTACTATTTTCTATAATCTACTAGCTGTTACCCGTGGCTTCGCAAGCGAATATTTGACTTTTAATAAGCATTTTAATGTAATTTTTATTGTATATGTCTATGGCGTTCTGTCAGCTCGTATAACAATTTTGTACTCATTAGTCAAATTCTCTCCAAAGCTGTTTTCAACATTTGTACTATTTTAACTTGTACTAAATTATTATGTTGGTGAAACAGCCTTTGGGGATTTAAAAGTACCCGTTTATGAAGCCTTTGGAGATATTTATAAAGTACCTGTTAAATAAAAAACTCTAAATTCTTTATTTTAAGTGTTACTGTGTTAGAAGCATTGTATAACACATTAAACGTTGTTTTCCTCAACCGTGGGTTTTATTTATTTCAGCAGTAAACTAAAAACCAAAAACCGTTGTCACCTAGCCTCAGAAATGAAAACAACACGTATTTTTTCTTTGCATTAAGTAATAGGACAATTTAAAATTAGGACACTTATTCTTTTCCACATCGTAATATATCGATACAATCGCATATTATATAAAACATCGAAAATGTACTGCAGGTGTTTAAACTTTGTACTGGTTTATCAGCTGTACGCGGTCTACCGCCGCAACACGGCACGCGCGGATGACGTCACGCGCTTATCAAACGCTGCAGCCGGCTACAGGCAAGTTTAGTTTAGTTTCTAACAAGGCTCCGAGCGCAACTCTCGTAAAACACTTCTCTTCCAGCCGCGGCTTCTGGATATTTTTTGGCATGCATTCATAAGATTTCGTTTAATTCAATTACCTGCGTCCATCTACAATGGACCACGATTTTATTCAAAATTAATTTCGGGCGTTATTGCCACAAATGCATCCGCACGTGCCGATCGTAACTAACAATCAAATATTTCAATAAACGCATGTTCAATATCTTCAATACAGTCCATTTCTTTCTAACATACAATCCAGCCTTCCCGCTTAGCGTTTTTGGAATAACTCACGATTCTTCAAGAGCTTCCAAACCGCAACATTTTTGGTCCTCCGGGCCGGATTTCATATTCTTGGGCCCAAAAACGACATCATTTTGGTCCCACCGGGCAGGATTTCATATTTTTGGCCCAAAAACGAAAACGTTTTTGGTCACCACGGGACGGATTGCTCATGTTTGGGTCCACAAGCGACAGCATTTCTTATACGCATCATTTCTGGACCAACCGATCTGAATTTAATCACGCCCTACGGGCATCATTCTCGTCCTGAGCGACACCATTGTTCTGAATCACGTCGCAGTCATCTCGACAAGATTCGGCCAAGCAGTAGACCAGAGACGACGGGACAAAGCAGGACAACATTTGCGAGGTCATCAAAAAAGATTCCACAGCTTTTTAATTGATGGAGGGTACAACATAAGGCGTCGGCTGACCAGCAGAGACAGGAGGTGTAGCAGCTCCAAACGGGATCGAAGCCAGCTTCATCACGAATGGATCGACGGCCACGTGACTACAAACTTTACTTATATTTGACGTTTAATAATATTTTACTTTAGTGGTTATTTTTTAACACATTTGTATAAACAAACACCTCATTATACAATACAAATTAATAAATGGTTGGCAGCTCATTATCAGTTAAAACTTTAAAGATAAAGATATACTTTGTTACCATTTAGATTAATAATTTCAATAATTTAACTGCCAACAAAGCTTGATTAGTTAGAGAGAGTAAGTTTATGTTCAAAACAACGATCGCTAGCTACCGAAACGTATTTAAACTCATTTAAAATTAAGTTTGTGGTTCACATGCTCTATGCTCAATTTCTTTCTAAATATTTTTCCTTTTTTTTATTTTTAAATTATAATAATGGCCGATGTAAGGGCTCTAATAAAAAAACGAGGCACAATTAAGGCCTCAATATCCCGAGTAAATACCTTCGCGGATAACTTCGATTTGTTAAACAGCGATCCTCATGCGCTGAGAATAAAACTGCGTCATTTGATGGAATTATCCACCAAATATGACGAGATTCAGACACAAATCGAAGCGGAGGAAGCGGACGTTGCTTTAACAAGTGATAGAGTACAAACGGAGGACGATCTCTGTACTATAGAATGTAAATTGCAACACCTGCTGGAGCAAGCTGAGCATATGAACCAAAAACCAGTAATTAATGCTGAAGGTAAACAGCGTAAAGCACCCCCATTCAATTGGAACCAATAAAATTACCACGGTTTGAGGGTAGTATTGTTGAGTGGCAACATTATTACCATATTTTTCTTGAATTAATTCATGTCAGAGCAGATCTGACGGATATACAGAAACTTCACTATTTGCACTCGTCATTACATGGCGAGGCGCTTAACGTAATAAAATCGTTGCCCATCACTCATGAGAATTACGCGGTGGCTATCGATCTGTTGAGGAATAGATATGACAGTAAGCTAATTGTTTCCGCCCATCACGTGTGGAATGTCCTGGACGTACCATTAGTTCAATAAGAATCCCAAGTTAGCATATCGCAATTTATTGATCAAATCTCTGCCAATATAAACGCTTTAAATAATCTCAAACTGCCAGTCAACACGTTCGAAATTATTGTCGTAAATTATTTAGCCAAAAAACTTGATAATTACACTTTATGTTTGTGGAAAGAGAGTTTATCGGAGCATAAATTCCCTGATTTTAATAATTTTATAAATTTTCTAAATTCACGAAGAAAATTACTGCAAAATCTCGATAACGCGACTAGCCCAACGAGCAGGTTGAACAAAAGCGATAAGTCTCCTTATCGCAAGGCAGTTAAACAGATAAGCACTCCAAAGGGCGCATTCCACTCACATATTAGAAACAATTTATGCAGGCTGTGTAACGGTGGACATAGACTTAGCGACTGCCTACAATTTACATCGCTGTCTATCCCTGATAGAAAAAACGCGTTAATAAAAAACAAACTTTGCTTAAACTGCCTCCGTTCTGGACACGAGAGCTCAAAATGTCCCTCAAAATTCTCATGCAAAAAATGTTCTAGGCGTCACCACACCACGATTCATGTCCCCAACAGGGACGTAACTTCTGTTAACAATCAGTGTTCACTGAAATCACAGACCAATAAATCGGTATTGTTATCTACCGCCGTCTGTATGACATACAATAAAGTCGGCAAAAAATTTCCCGTTAGGATATTACTGGATTCCGGTTCTCAAGCGAACTTTTGCACAATGGATTTCGCCCGCAGAATGGGCCTGCAATTGGTTAAATCGCAACTGCCCATCACGGGCATAAACAACTCGCTTTCCTAGGCTGACTTCAGTACTAATGTAAGGCTACATTCACGCTATAAGCCCTTCACGTTAAACGTACATTGTACCGTATTACCCAGTATAACTAATAATTTACCGGCGGAGTCGTTCAATCTTGCCTCTTTGAATTTACCCAAGCGCATATTCTTGGCGGATCCTCATCTACATTGCTCGGCGCAAGTCGATATATTAATCGGCGCTCAATATTTTCTCCAATTAATTGAACCTATGAAATTTACGCGCGGACCACACTTTCCTATAATTCAGGAAACCAAGTTAGGATTTATTTTGGCCGGTGACTTACCATTCAACGTCGATATAACTAAAACGGTCTCTTCCTTTATGGTCTGTAAAGATGATAATCAGATTTCCTCGCAACTAAAAGAATTTTGGAAGTTGGAGGAGATCTCTAGTCGCGAAGCACGATCTGAGGACTCGCCGTGTGAAAGGCATTTCGTGGAAACCACTAGCCGTAACCGCGATGGGAGATTCGTGGTATCCCTGCCCCGCAGATCTGATAAATTTCATTTGGGAGATTCTCTCCGCGGAGCCATACGCAGATTCCAATCGTTAGAGTTCAAGTTCAAGCAGAACCCTATCCTTTATAAGGATTATAGCGAGTTCATGAGTGACTATCTGAAACTTGGCCACATGTCGCCGCTTAATGAATACGATCTGTCGCTTGACAGGTCAGAGATCTTTTATCTGCCCCATCACGCAGTCTTCAAAGACTCTAGCTTAACCACTAAATTGCGCGTGGTATTTGACGCCTCCGCTAAAACCACCAATAATTTGTCCCTTAACGATACTTTAATGGTCGGTCCTACGATCCAGCAGGATCTGTTTTCGATAATGGTTCGGTTCCGTACCCACCGATACGTACTTATTGCGGACATAGAAAAGATGTATCGCCAGATCATTGTTAATCCCAAGGATTCAAACCTGCAACGCATCGTTTGGCGTGATGCGCCGCACAAGGAATTGCGACATTACGCGCTAAGGACGGTTACATACGGCACTGCTAGTGCCTCCTTCCTTGCTACACGTTGTCTGGCTCAGATAGCCTACCAAAATGAACCCGAATACCCTACAACTGCTAAGGCCATAGCAAATGACTTTTACGTAGACGATCGCATAACGGGTTCGGATGATCCGAACGGCTTAGCTGAAATGAAATGCGAGATCGTGAGGTTGTTGAGTAGGTATGGTTTTTCGTTACATAAATGGTTCTCTAACCACCATAAGATTATGACCCTTCGCGCCCAAGTAACCCGTGACTTCAGCAAAGGCCAAAACGTGCGTACATTGGGAATCCAATGGAACGTTGAAAGGGATAACTTTTTATACACCGTTAGGGGTGATGATAATTCAACCGTTTTCAACAAGAGAAGCGTGTTGTCGATCATCGCCGGGATCTATGATCCTTTAGGATTGATCGCTCCCATCACATTTTACTGCAAGCATTTCGTGCAACAGTTGTGGTTGGCGGGCACAGATTGGGACGAACCCCTATCTGGATCATTGGCCAATCAATGGTTGGAATTATACGCTCAATTAGTCTCCGACACTCATTTTGAGATTACGAGGTCGGTTAAGAGTTCGAACAATTACCCAATTAGTTCATTACAGCTGCACGGATTCGCTGACGCTTCGGCTAAAGGTTACGCGTGTTGCATTTATGTGCGGGCGGTCTATTCGAACGGCGCCATATCATCAAACTTGTTGTGTGCTAAATCTAGGGTCGCTCCGCTGAAACAGATAACCACGACTTGAACTTTGTGCTTGTTTATTGTTGGCTCAATTAACGTCCAAGGTTTTAAACGCCATCGATTACAATTTTGACGGACTATATCTTTATTCGGATTCGATGATAGCGTTGTACTGGATACATCAGCAATCTTCCCGCTGGAAGGTATTTGTGGCCAACCGTGTCGCGGAAATACAGCGTCTTGTTAGCAGCAGGGGAATTTGGCGTCATATAGTATCAAATGACAACCCTGCCGACGTTTTATCGCGCGGTTGCCTCCCTCGTAGTTTGCACTGTCATACTCAATGGTGGCATGGTCCCTCCTGGTTAGCTCATGATTCGGCTTCATGGCCGGTCAGCGCGCTCGACATTAATACTTCCTGTACTTTTCCCGACCTTGAGGAGGAACGTCGCAAGCAAGTTCAAACCTCACTAATTGTCGCATCCTCAACACATAGTTATGTTGAAAATTATTCATCACTTACGAGGCTTATACGCGTCTTCGCATATTGCCGTCGATTTTTTCGCAATTCTAGGCTCGCGGTGGTTGATAGAGACACGTCCTTTGTGTCGGCTCAAGAATTGTCTGACACGCTCTTGATTTTTGTCCGGCAATCTCAGGAGTTGCATTTCGACGTAGAAGTTATGGAACTTGAGTCACACCGGTGCCTTCCTCGCAGTAGTAAAATTCTTGCTCTTAACCCATTCCTGGATGAATCAGGCATTTTAAGAGTGGGTGGACGCTTGCAATTCTCCCCACTTAGCTATGAGAGTAAACACCAAATAATTTTGCACCCGCACTCTCATCTCACGAGATTAATAATTGAACACGAACACATCCGTTTGTTGCACGCTGGAGTGCAATCAACTCAAGCTTCGCTTAGGCGAAAGTATTGGATCATACACGACAAATCCATTATCCGCTCAGCGATACATAAGTGTGTCACTTGTTTTCGTTTCCGGGCTAAAGGCGCGAATCAACTACTAGGTCAGTTACCCCCCTCAAGGGTCACGCCTTCAAGGCCATTCTCACAGTCGGCCGTGGATTACGCCGGTCCTGTACTTTTGCGCCATGGCGGGCAGCGCTCTAAGTCCACGACAAAGGCATACATCGCGCTATTTATATGCATGTGTACTAGGGCCATCCATTTAGAATTGGTGTCGGATCTCACTTCCAACGCCTTTATAGCGGCTTTAAAAAGGTTCATATCGCGCAGAGGTATTCCCGCACAAATATTTTCGGATAATGGCACGAATTTTCGTCGTGCCAACCACACGTTGCATGATTGGTACAAATTTTTAACCTCCAAGGAAGTTGAGCAATCTTCTCTGGAGTTTTGCGGTCTCCACGGCATCAAATGGTCCTTTATCCCCCCTTCAGCCCCTCATTTCGGTGGTTTGTGGGAAAGTGGTGTAAGGAGTGTTAAATTCCATTTACGTCGCGTAATAGGCGGTACGATCTTGAATTTTGAGGAATATTCTACTCTTCTTTCTAAAATTGAGGCTTGCCTTAATTCACGCCCGCTATGCGCGGTGTCGGACGATGCTGGAGACCCTGAACACTTAACACCTGCTCATTTTTTGGTCGGTGCTCCACTGACGGCACTTCCGGAACCCGACTATACCCAAAGCAATAATAGTCATTTGGGCAGATGGATTCTGCTCCAAAAATTTACGCAGACCATCTGGAAACGGTGGTCTAGGGATTATCTGCACCAGCTGCAGCAGCGCAATAAATGGCGCACCCCGTTAAGGAATTTGAATGTCGGACAGCTTGTCCTCATTTTGGATTACAATTCCCCCCCTCTAGAATGGAAGCGTGGGGTAATTACCAATGTTTTTCCGGGTCAAGATTCCTTAGTACGCGTCGCAGAAGTTCGCACCGCGCTAGGTATCTTACGCCTACCCATCCACAAATTATGCCCCCTTCCGGTGGCTACACACTAATCGTATGCGTGCCATACGAGACATGCTAGGACTGTGAATTTGTCACATTGCCTGGACCACGCCCGGGACATTCCCCGGGGCGAGCATACAAGTCAATTGTATCATAAGCATTGTAATATTGTTTACGTGCCGCTAGCTATTACTGCAATAGTGTCTGTGTTTCATATGTACTATCAATTATTATGGATGTTGTGTATTGTCAATATGTTTGTGTGATTCAAATTCTGAGAACCACAAGTGTTACTTATAGTGCCAATTATTCTATATATGTATTGTATTTCTAAGGGTCACATATTATGAAATTTATTGGGGTTGTTGTGTCAATATCATGGGGAAATTATTGTAATTTTTATGGTGTTATCACTTGTTATTGTAATGCTTGTCAAATATCAAGGGGTATTATTTGGGAAAGATCAATATCTACTTAATTATTGTATTATTGTGCGTTTTGTGCTACTATTATGTTTTGAGTAATTTTAACGTCAGTAAGCCCTTGCTATTGGCATAAGGGTCAATTTATTGTATGCCTGGTGATTGTTAATTGAATTCATATTATGTTTATTATGTTATTACACTGTGGCCAAACGCCAACTATTGTATCGCTTTCGACATGTAAGTCTAATTATTATATTATTCAATTTAACCTTTAATGTACAAAATCGGCCCGATTTTGGCGGGCAGTATGTTTAAACTTTGTACTGGTTTATCAGCTGTACGCGGTCTACCGCCGCAACACGGCACGCGCGGATGACGTCACGCGCTTATCAAACGCTGCAGCCGGCTACAGGCAAGTTTAGTTTAGTTTCTAACAAGGCTCCGAGCGCAACTCTCGTAAAACACTTCTCTTCCAGCCGCGGCTTCTGGATATTTTTTGGCATGCATTCATAAGATTTCGTTTAATTCAATTACCTGCGTCCATCTACAATGGACCACGATTTTATTCAAAATTAATTTCGGGCGTTATTGCCACAAATGCATCCGCACGTGCCGATCGTAACTAACAATCAAATATTTCAATAAACGCATGTTCAATATCTTCAATACAGTCCATTTCTTTCTAACATACAATCCAGCCTTCCCGCTTAGCGTTTTTGGAATAACTCACGATTCTTCAAGAGCTTCCAAACCGCAACAGCAGGAATGGATAAATGTACAGTTCCGACGCCGCTAAATAGCTTTTGCTTATTTAATTGTTACTATGGTAATTAATTATGGTCTCCATGCTGTTTTGACATCTTTTTACGCGTCAACAAAAGGCCTAAATCGTGCGAATGGGGTAGAATATCAAATTCTAAGTTAGACAGTATTTATCGCCTGGTATAGACAGTATTTACCACCTGTGAAAAATTTGGTGGCAATCGGTGTAACGGTGTGGATTTGTATTCAGTACCCATAAATCCTCAGACTTTGAGTTTCTATAGGCTATATATATAGTTTATAGTCTATTATGTTTTTATTAAGTTTAAGTAGGCCTAATACAGGGATGTTAGGCCGCAGCCGATTGCTGACTGATTGCGACATAATCGGCTTACGTTTTGATCCCAGCCACTGGTAATCTTCTTCAGAGATGGTTCACTGATTGCCCGGAATGCCGATGGCATGGTGTTCTAGACGAACGTATTAGGACGTGACCAAGTTAAAGCGTTGTGATTGGCGTTGTTATCGGCAGACTGTTGCTTATACCCGGAAAAGACTTTTCAAAAGTTATCAAGTCATACCTGTTCAAAATGTTTGTCTCAGGGCGCTGGTACACAATTTAACCGTATCGTGTATAAAGGTCTGTTACGTAACTCTGCATCACACGTCACCTTCCAGGCTTAACTAAAGCGTTTCCTTCAAAACGTTTGCAAGCTTCAATCACTGCTCCCAAGTGATCCACTTTGTTATAGTAGGAATAAATCTGTTTTTAGTACCAAGCCACGTTTCCGTTAAATATATGAAAAATATATTATACTTATTATTATTATTATTATATTATATTATATCTTGCAGATATATACTTAAATTACTTCGAGAATTCCTATATCTTTGAGAATGATATACATAGCAACAATATTATATTTTATGGTAGATATGTCGATGACACGTTCTTAATTTATAAAGGTACACAGCGGCAGATTGATCGTTTACACGGTTATCTAAGTAATATTAACAAACATATGAAATTCACCTTGGAACATGAGGACAATGGACAACTAAACTTCTTAGATCTGATAATCACAAAAAAAACCAACAATAATTTACATTTTAATATATACAGAAAACCAACGACGACAGACACCGTGATACACGCCACGTCATTTCATCCCATATCGCAAAAAATGGCTGCGTTTCACAGCATGATACATAGACTTTTATCTTTACCACTTGATAACAAAGATTTTCTTACCGAGTTAAATACCATCAAATATATCGCAGTCGCAAATGGTTACAATACCAACGTCGTAAACAATATTCTCAAGAAACATAAAAATAGAATAAGGACCATTAACCAATTATCAATGACTGCACGGGAGAAAAAGCCACATAGATATATCGCCGCAACATATACCAATTTCATGCCGAACATTTTAAAATCTCTCATAAACAAAAACACTGATATCATAGTCACTTACAAGACTACAAATAATATCTTAAATAATCTTCGTACCCACGAATCTACTTGTATTGAGAATAAAACGGGCATTTATAAATTGTCATGCAATGATTGTGACACTTTCTATGTGGGCCAGACGGGCCGTGGTTTTCTCAAAAGATTCAATGAACACAAACCACCCACTATCCGTCGTAACTATGATACTATCAAATCAAGTTTCGCCAAACATCTTATTAATGAAAATCATAGTTATACTGATTTCAGAACTAATTTAAAACCCCTCCACTTTTGCAGTAAAGGACGTTATATGAACACACTCGAGGAATTTGAGGTGTACAAAGCGTTCAGGGACACTTAATACCAAGCCACACATTTTGAACGACCAGTTACTATTCAAGTATAATGTATTGTATGACACCGCGTTGAGATAACTAGAATCAGTTGCGGTTAATGCGCGGTGGGTCGCTGTGCAGTGTACACTGTTCGCCCGATGCGCGTATTCAAGTTACAAATTAGTATAGTTCGTTATTTTAATAATCCGTTATTTGTGGTCATTATGACACGGTTTTTAACGTTTGACAAACATATCTGATAATGTGCTACAAATTTTATGCTTGACAATGGGACAAGAGTCTTGAAACATGTCGTAATAAGAAGGGACATCAAAAGAGAAGTCACAGACGGTTATATGCTGTCCAGGCAGCGAAGGCGGCTGGAGGGTTAGGAGACCCTCACACACACACACACACACACACACACACACACACACACACACACACACACACACACACACTGACAGGCCGCCTAACAATAGACAGGGACAGGCCTTTGACCTGCGCTGCTGTCTTTTTAGTTACAGTCCACTACAATAAATCAAATTTTATTGTCGTGCTTAAACTTTTAATTTTGATTGTTCCATTGAATTCAGACTGTAATTTCATTTAAAATAAGTCCAAACACGAAGTTTTTATGGCGATATTCAAATGTTTTACATTTATTTGTTTATTTTAAACTATTGTTAATTATTGTTAAACTTTAGAACACCATCTAAGCGACTATTATTAAAAATGATGATTATTAAAAACTAAGTTACTGATCATCTTATTTATTTTTCAACTATTTTTCTGTGACACTCCCTTTAATTTTTTTTCCGATTCACCAATTGTGATACTCGATAAAGAGCAGATTGACGACCCACCTTTTTATTGTTATAATACTGAAAAAATTAATCAACATATGTAACAGATTTTAATATATAGATATAAAGATTATTTTCAAACCTCATATTTTTATTTCAAATAAACAATATATGAAATAATAGTTGTTATACGTTATCGAAATAATTGTTTGTCTTTTTACTAGCACGAACTTTTAAAAATGTTATTTATTATAAAAATATTATAGATTATTGTTTTACAGACACACAAAATGAAATGTGATATGTATCTATGTAAATATATTAAAAATTTACTGTCCGTGTTATTAAACTTTAACTATAACTTGAGAGGACGAGGTAGCGCGTCAGGAATTAAATGTGTATTATTGTATCACGTAATTTGGAAAATAATTACCGGTATTACAGATTTCAGTAACATGCAAGAGAGACGTCCCTTCCTTACTTGGTTTACACTTGGTCGCTATAGTCATTTTTCCAGGTAGAGAGGGTGATTCACCCTCAAACCAACAAACAGTAGAGGTCATTTCTCGTGTACCGGGTACCCCGAGTGAGTCACTGATTACCCGCCGACTTTTTTTAGTCGTTAAATAGCTTGCACGGGGTAGTGAGACCAGCCAGTCTTGTCAGAGAGCCGATCTGTCGCGTATATTGTGAGTGAATCAGTTCATTTGTGGTTAGTGTATAGATGATTTGTGATTATGAGTTCTTGTAAAAAACGCCACGTTTTACATACTCAATGCAGAACAATGATTGCTTCTGTTCTGTTCTATTTTGAGAAAGAGAAGTATAACGGAGGTCCTTTACTTGATACTAATAAAGTAATGCAGAGAACAGCAGATGCTTGTGGCATTTCGTTGAGAACAATACAACGTATCAACGCAGAGATTAAAAAAAGTTTGGAAAATCAAGAAGATCCCTGTGTAGTTGAAGATATTGATTTAATCACAGCTGAGGACGATCAACAAGATAACACCTTAAACAGCACCAAAAGGGATAATATTATTATTCATACTCCTCGGAAGAAAAGTTTGAAGAGAAAGCGGCCAGTAACAGACATGGATGACTTCGACAAAGGAGCTATTCGACGTCACATATTGAGCTACTATGCTCGAAAAGAAGCGCCTACCCTCAGACAACTTTGTGTGTCACTTCAAGAAGCTGGGCTGTATATGGGAGGAAAATCTTCACTGAGCTCGCTATTATCAGACATGGGATTTCAGTACAAGAAATTTAACAGCAGAAAAATCCTCATGGAAAAGCCGTCAGTGGCCCTGTTAAGGTGTCGTTTCTTAAGAAAAATGCTTGAAGTAAATGTTAAAAACACTATATTTTTGGACGAGACCTGGATCAATGAAAACACGAGAAAGGACACTGGTTGGACTGATGGCACTATCCAAGGAACTCTCGGCGGCCCTTTGGGTAAAGGCAAACGATTGATCATCTGTCATGCTGGTGGCTCCAACGGATGGATTAGCGCTCCCCCTTTTGTGTTCCAATCTAAGAAGACAGGAGATTACCATGAAGACATGAATGTGACTGTTTTTGAATCATGGTTCTTCGATACATTACTGCCATCCATTCCTCAAGGAGCAACTATTGTTATGGACAATGCTCCGTATCATTCCAGGATTCTAAACAAACCACCGACATCGTCATCAACAAAAGCGGAAATGATCAGCTGGTTGAAAGCTCGAGGTGTCCCTTTCCCAGATAACCTTCTTAAGGTGGAACTATATGCGTTAGTTCGATTACATAAGCCACCAACGCCTACCTATGTGATCGATAAAAAAGCATCTGAGTTGGGTTTCAAAGTAATTCGTCTACCGCCCTATCACTGTCATTACAACCCTATTGAAATGGTTTGGGCGAATCTAAAAAATTACGTAAAGGTTAGGAATACAACCTTTAAACTGGCAGATATTGAAAACCTATTTAGAGAATCTGTTGTCAACTTTACTTCCGACATGTGGACTAAATACGTCGACCATGTACAGAAGTTGATTGATGAAGACTGGAGGAACGAGGGGTTAAATGAAGCAAGTGTTCAGGAACTGATTGTAAACTTAGCACCTGATGACTCCGATGAGGATGAATATGACGACACCACTGATGAAGACGATTTTGGTTGTGCACCTATAGTATAAAGTTGCACTCAACCCAAGCTACATTTAGCAAAACAACAAAATTGCTACATTTTGTAAATATTTTATTAGAATTTTGATTTTTAATTGTTGTAAATTTGTAAATATTGATAAACTTGTATATAACTTTTAATGCGGCCATCGGCAGTCTCAAGCCTGCAAAATAAGCATCAGAGTTTTGAACGCAGAGAGAAAGTTATATATTTTAAAATTCCGAGTATATACTTAGTTGAATTTTGAGCTCGAGTTTAAAGCCTTGTATAAAAAAAAGTAAAGTAGCCTAACTATTTAGAATTAATTTGACGTGTAGTATAAAAATATACTAAAAGTAATGCATCCGCTACGATGAATATACAAAAAGCCAGCGAGATCGGCCGCTGGCAGTTCTCAGTGTCATTTGACGGGCCGATTTAATCGGCCGCTAGCAGTTCCAACAATGAACCATAGGGCCATTTAACCGGCTTCTGGCATCCAAAGGGAGTGTATCAGAAAACTAGTTGAAAAGTAAATTAAATGATCAGAATCTTAGTTTTTAATAATAACATTTTTTTAATAACAGTCGCGTAAATAATTCTCAGAAGTTTAGCAATCACAATATTTCAAAATAAACAAATAAGATTAAAACATTTGAAAATCGTCGTACAAACTTCGTGTTTGGACTTATTTTAAATGAAATCACAGTCTGAATTAAATGGAACGACCAAAACTATAAGATTAAGCAGAATAACAAAATTTAATTTATTATAGTAAACTGTATTTAAAAAGACAGAAGCACAGGTCAAGTGCCGTCCCCCGTCTATTGTTAGGCGGCCTGCCAGTGTGCGTGCGTGAGCCAAGGGTCTCCTAACCCTTCAGCCGCCTTCACTGCCTGGACAGCATATAGTATAATATATTTTTCATATATTGTTATAGTGCCGTCTTGTCAAATTCTGTAACAAGTCCAGAATACCCTTCAGGTCTCCTCGATACAGGGTTAAACCGCTCACACACCTTCCGCTGACAATAATCTGCATCTCCACAGAAGTAAAATCCTATCAGCTTACTATAAATGCCACAAAAAATGACATAAGAAAATACATTTTTCTTTGTGTTCTTAAATACAAATTTTTAAAGAAATTCAATGATCCGTGTCTTTGAATATATGAATAAACCGTTTTATAAAATGGGGTTGTACATATATATGCCTGAAAGGTAAGAGAGATTGAAAACAGAAATACAGTAATAGTCAGAATTTGATAAAAGACGAACAGGGCGCTTTCTGATATAGTTGCAGACAAATCACGACGTCCTCGCCTCCCTCCACCGCTTCCCGGAACCTCACGCGACCTCTTCGCTCGCTCGCTCCATCGCTTCCAGGAACTGAGGACGTTATGTTTTGTCTCTAACTATATATGCGTACTGTCTGGTATAGGTTGTCGGTCATGAACGTGCAAATAGAAATCGATTACGTACAGAATGGATTATTGATGGCTTAGATTGTTTCTCCCTCTTTGGAAACCAATAATAAATATTAAGTCTTCAGTCTGTATTCAGCTATAATATGTTTTACTATGTTATATGCAGTCGTGTATGTGTAGAAATGTTTTCGGTACCAATTCTAATATATAATTGTTGATTACTGCTTTTATAATTAAAAACACCATTAGGAAACTTTTACATTATCAGTAATTTAAATTTTAATGGTGTTTAATTATGTTATTAGGTATTATAATTTTATCGATGTACTTAAGGAAAACAATATGTAATAAAGCAATTATTTTCATTATGTAAAACACACTGTTTCAACTCCTTCACACATACACACATATGCGCACACACGCACACACTCATATACACAAACACTCAACTAATTTATCAGTTCTTCTTCTCCTCTTCAAGGATTAGGTTATATAAACCTGCTCCGGCACACACCTCATCCTCGGACGACTCACGTCTCTTCTACCAATGGCTTTATAGTTGAGTACCGCTTTCGGCAATCGATCTTCTGTCATCCTTTTACAATTTTACATGGCAATGACAATGGTACAGATAATCCCACCATTGTCTTCTGTAAATTGAAATAATTTCGTTTATGTCCTTTACTTTGAGATGTCCTCTGACATCCTTCATTTATCTGCTGGGTTTGATATTTTCTCTTGTATCCGTACACAGGTCTTGATGATGACAATACGTGTTGTCGCAACGTCGATACAAATAATTTAAAACTTGTGTTATAGCCTACTTTTTCGACTGATCCTCGCAAGCCCTTCATAGTTAAAATTCGTAAATTTTATGGAATCGTATTTTTTAAAGATTGATCGCTCCGCCCCAAAATAGGGATAGAGGCCAAATTGTAAGGAGGTCTGAAATTTGAAGAAAATCGAAAACGTAAGTGTGAGATATCAAATTAAAAGAAATTGAAACCAAAATATAAAATAAAATATTGATTGTTGAAAACTACAAAATTTTTGTGACGCAGAGGATAAAACGTGGGCCATAATTTCCATAATATTATAAAAATTTATGTGGTGTATCAAATTAAAAAAATATTTTACCTAAAATCTGAATGTAATCTTAATTTTTGGAAATTAAAAACATTTTGAACTCCAGAGCCCAAAAAGTGGGTCAAAAAGTTTGAAAAATTTTCAAATTCCACGTTCGATGTCAAATTTATTGTAATTTTAACCAAAATCTGAAAGTAGTGTATGGTTTAAAAATTGTCTTAATTCTCTGATTCCAGGGGCCAAAAATTGAATGAAAACTTTAAAAAAAGTGTAAAAAATATCTACCGGGTTGTCAGACTAAAGAGAATTTGAAGAAAATCCGAATGGTTGGAATTTTAGCGTTTATTGTA
This sequence comes from Magicicada septendecula, assembly GCA_034769895.1. Lineage (NCBI taxonomy): Eukaryota > Metazoa > Arthropoda > Insecta > Hemiptera > Cicadidae > Magicicada > Magicicada septendecula. The sequence goes on along the minus strand of CM068373.1, from coordinate 140,386,364 downwards.
TAATTGTTCTACATAAAAAATGATTGTTACTGAACAAAAATTGTAGGGTTATCGGCGTTTTGGCAATTTTTCTGATAACTGATAAATTATCTAATAATAAAAATTTATCCAATGATAAATCTACTTCGTTCAAAATAGTGATGGAGTTACAGCTCAAGGAGCCTGCTAGTATGAAATGATCTTGACTGGTGGGGCATTATCCCGCTTGTAACCTTTCACAGTGTTCGTTAATAACAACATTGTTTATCGGTTTAACACACGTAACTTTATTTTCATTTAAACCAAACGTTTCGATCATACTTTGATGAGGCATCCAAATATTACAAATTTGTCATAGAAATGAGTTCTGTAAGTACACATAATTTTACTTAAGCAGGTTACTGGCCTGCTGTAAAACCCCCAACCTGGAGGACCAGAAACTTTGATTTCGAGCTGCTCTTCCCCTAGAGAAGAGCACTCAGCTGCCTTCATCTGAGTTGACGAGCTCTCTCTGTCCGATCGCAGTAGACTAACTTAGCCCATGGGTGCAGCCGTTGGCCTACTGTAGGCTCCTCCGCCTCCGCTTTAGAAGCACACCCTGCCGATGTGCACCATCCTGCCAGAACAGGACCCAGGATGCACCCAGGCTGCCCTTACAGAACCCCCATCTCTCGTTTGCTTACCGATCCACTCCGCCGAAGGGATTGGCTACGACAACCTTGGAGTGGATTGCTTGGCGTAACAGGGCTCACCAATGTGTAGGTGAGGTTGGTGTTGGGGTAAAGAGGCTAGTGCATTTGTTTTCAATGAAAGGATATGTTTGCGTCATACCCCCTTTCGGACCCTAAATGGCCAAAATGAATTTTCTAAGAGGGATGCAAGGTTGTTCTCTCTTGGACCGGAGAAGGAACGAGGATATTAGAGGCGGTTTAAACATTGTATCATTGCACCAGAAGATTGAATACCACAGAAGGAGATGGTGTGAACACTTGAATAGCATGCCGCCTGATATCCGTCTACCTGTGGCTACCTTGGGCACCCTACATGGACGAGAGATGTCGGTAGACCGAAGAGGAGATGGGTTCCGGAACAGGTCTAATGCCTAGTCCTTGGAGTGGTGTTGATGATGATGTTATAGAAATTTGAACATAATACATAAAAATATTTACCTCTACACAAAAACATTTTACCTTTTAACAATTAACATCATATTACGGGCTTGTTTGGAACATTTTGCGCAAGACTTATTCTATAAATAGGAGTGAGTTAGTCTGTGTCAGTCGAGCCACTGACGAAGCCGCATCGTAGTATGGGCGAAACGTTTGGTTTAAAGTAAAGCAAAACGACGTACGCTTAACCGGCGAACAGTGTTCCCTACTTTCTGTAGAATATTATAAAAATGTTGTAGGTTTTTTAACTTTTTTAATTTTTAATAATATTCTTATACACAGTGGAACATGCTTATAACGAGATTCAAGTGACCGGACAAATGTGGTCGTTAAAACCGGGTCCTCGCTACATCCAAGTTGTCGACTCGCAAGCCTAAATTTTTATACCGTGATTATCGAACACACAACAAAAAGAGCCTAGTATAGAAGAGGCTTTTCACAAGAACATTTTGACATGGTTTACATTCTACGTTGAAAAGTGAAACTTAAACTTTAAACATTTTTTAGACGCTAACATTCTTTGCTGAATATTGGCGTATAGTGCATTCGCGAAATATAGTAAAAGTAACTGTGTAGCAAAACTTATCAAAAATCAGCTGGCTATTTGGCAAAAAACACAAAACTTTCCATGACACATGTACAACATTTATTTTTAAATTACAAGAAAATTCACTCCAATTTATTTGTCTTTTTGTTCTTTGTTCTAAACGAAATCGTCAAAATTATACTTTGCACAAAGAACTTAAATAACCTTAAAAAAGTCATCTATTTTAGTTTAATTTTGTATGTGTTGATATCAAAACAGTTTTGTAATTTATTTAAATATTCCACGAATTCATCACTTGGGTTATTAGTTTTATTAAATTGCGTTATTGATTTTAAACGAATGTTTAAAATGCTGTATTGTAACGAACGTTTTTAGACCTTAACCCATGAACAAGTCTGTGATAAAATGCTCGTTATAACCGAGTCTTTAATGCGTTCCTACTCGTTAAAAGCAGTGGCGGACTATCCATAACGCTAGGGTATGCTGGAGCACCGGGCACCAGGTCCTCAGCTGTCAGAAAGACCACCATCCAGCCCTAAATTACAAAAACGTTTTGAAGATAATAAATGTAAAAAAAACAAAAAAATGTCCTCAATCCAAAATCATAAAAAGATGTATGCACACTTTTCGACGATCTTCTTATAGAATTGAGCACTTTGTGCCACGAGTAAAACTGCAAGAACGAGGTTTTCTTAAATCGTTTGAATAAAGATGATAGATTCCATAATACTATAGTTTGTCCGCTTAAAGTATTAAATCGGATTATTCATTATAAAATGATTGATGAATTTCCGAATTTATACATTGCTTATCGCCTGCTCTTCACGAGTCCAATAGCTAACTCAGAACCTGAAAGAGCATTTTCTCCATTAAAACGATTAAAGATATGTCGAGTTCAAGTATGGGAGATGAGAGATTATCTTTGTTAGCAAGGTTGAATATTGAAAGCGAGATACTTAAATTGCTCTATTTAGAAGAAGTTATACAAGACTCAGTTAAAGCAAAATCAAGAAGAAATGGATCGATTAGTATTTTATAAGCTCAAGTACTACTATGCTCATTGTAATCACTATTCAGCTAAATATTTGTTGTAATTTGAGACTTTAATAAAATATTTGAGCCTTTTTAAATTTCGAAATTGTGTATGTCATTTATTAGCATAAATGATGGATAAAAGGTTGAATTTTATTTAGAATCGGAGGAGGGGCACCAGTCTGATGGCAGCATAGAGCACCACGCGCTTCTAATCCGATCCTCGTTAAAAGCGAGTTTAATTATTATTACTAAGATACAAAACCAAACAAATCTCGTGCATCCGAGTTCTCGTTATAAGCGAGCTCGTTATTCGCGAGTTCTACTGTAGCCTATATGTTTCCATATTACATGAAATGCATATAAAAGAAAGATTAGTCATCGCAACATAGAGTAGTTTTAAAACTAAGTCCAACGTCGCGTCAGTCGTTTGTATTGCCCAATGCATTAAAAGCTCATTCAGCTGCAAGGTATGTATGTAGCGACGACGCTGTCTACCTGTTTGTTTTACAGATTTTCTCCCCCCCCCCCCACCCCGAGTTGTTTGCCAGCTGACTTAATCAGATTACGTCCACACATGTAGCGGAGTGTTGTCACGTTCACCACTTTATGCGGTGAGGTTTAAACGGGCATTGAAGTTTACGTATTTATTGTTTATACGAGCATTTGTTTACTTACAGGCATGTGATTTATTTGAGCGAGCGAGACGAGTTCACAGTTTTAACTCGACCGTTTGGGATTTGTCTGTCTGCGTGTCTATCTAATTGGGTTACGTCTCACGATCACGGTAATGTTTTAACGTATAAACTGATTTTCATAAAACGTGCTGCGTGTTGCCACTCTTTTACCATGCAGAACCCTATTGTTTTTAAGATTGATCGCTCCAAAAATAACAGACCAGGAAGAAAAAATGCGAGGGGGTTAAAATTGTAAAAAAGCCTATGTCAAGCTCACCGTAAAATATAAAATTAAAGCAAATTTTAACCACAGTATAAATATAGTATTTATTTTATAAAAATTTTAGACTTCAGTGGTTAAAAGTTGGCGAAAAGTTTGATAAAATCTCAATAATTCGTCTGATGTATCCGAGTCAAGAGACTTTTAACTAACATCTGTATTTAGTGCTAAAAATTTCAAAGTTGTTGGACCACGGAGCCTAAAAAAGAGATAAAACTGGTTTTTTAATTTCAAAATTTAGCAGGGTGGTCGTACTAAGAGAAATTTTAACCCAAATCCGAATTTTCAAATTTTTAGTGTTTATATTGTAGCAGTAGTAGTAGTGTTTATAGTGTAGTGTTAGTACGTCTAGTGTAGTGTAGTGTTTATAGTGCAGTGTTTTGTACAATATATTGTGTAGTGTGTTTAGTATGCTTAGTGTGTTTGTAGAGTGCTCTATAAATGTTATTGCTAAAGAAATATCGGGATTTTCATAATTTTTGAAAAGTTATCTAATACCAAATTAACGTAATAATAATTGCACTTCGTTCAAAACAGTGAGCGAGTTGTGCAGCTAAGGGGATAACTTTACTGGTTGCCTTTTGCGTCTCCCCCCCTTCATTTTCACTCCATCATCTCTTCTGTTACATTTCGAGTAATGCAATTCCTCCATAACAGACGTAAAGCTTATTTTAACTTCTAATTTTTATTAATCACGAATGTTTAGAGGTGGAAGGCTTAGCTAAGATTGGTCAATAAGTAGAAACACAATTTTTACATTACTTGACCTACGTTTCGACGATGTTTATTGTCATAATCAGGACAATTGTTGGTGAGTTGTTACGACAGTAAACACACAACTGACTTGCTTGTGTTGTTGACAATTGATAGTTGCTTGTCAATAATTGCTGAACATTTATGGATTGACGGTCACTCCTAATTTAAAAATATTAATCACGAAGCAAATAAAAATCAATGTCAGTAAGACCTTACCGTAAGCAAGAATCAAATTACCAGTAAAACGGTGCTGAGGCATTAGAATGAAATGAATATTAAAGTATTTGCTTTCATGGTCTTCTTATTCTTCTTCAGCACTACAGTGACGTGGCCTCCAACACCAATTTTATCCAATAACAACTCCTATCCGTTGCCATCATAGCTTAACTCTTCAAGTCCATTCTTATAAATCTTCCAGCAGGTCAACCAACTATCTTACCCTAAGTCGACCCATCATTCTGTTTTTATTTACCTGTGTCCTCAGGATTTTCTTTGGCATACGCTGATCATCCATCCATCCGTGAACTAATTATTGTGTTCACTGTCCTTTTACGAATCTTAAAATGTCGTTATAATTCAATGGGTCATCTATGTCGTGGATATTCCTTATTCTCCATTCACCGGGCAATAACACGTTGTGCAATCTTTCTTTCAAACTTCTCAGTGTTCCTTGTTCCTTTTTGGTAACGTCTACGTTTCACCTCCATGAAATATTTGCGTCCATGTTTGATTTGAAATAGTTGTTTATTCAAACTTTCAACAGAAGGTTTCTGCTGAATCATTGGTTGCCTCGTATGGCGCAAGGTTTTTAATGTTTTCCGAGACCTAAACGAGACCATTGCCAAGACATAAACGACGATAGTTCTAGGCTGTGTTGTAAGACTACGGAGTAGTGAGGTTGACGTTCAGGAGTTTATAATAAAGAGCTGCTATTTAAGACTGGATAACAATCGGTTCCAGTTTAGGACTCGACAGTGGTGGAAACGTCCTGCCTAGCACAAACCAATAATTTGTGGGTCAGGAATAATGTGATTTACGACAATCCTAGAAATATGAAAAAACAGAATTAATCAGACTGTGAATTTCTCGTTTGTAGTTGTGAATTAATGTTATAATTGTCAATTAATTTACTGTTCTTGACGTAATAATGTGTTGTTAAAAATGTAGTTAGTTAACGAGCGAAGCAAGTTCCCAGTTTTAACTCGGCTGTTTGCCATTTGTCTGTCTGTTTGTCTATCTATTTGTTGGTGTGTCTCACGATAACGTCTGAACGCATCTACCGATTACCGTAAAACTTGGCATGTGTGTCCATAGTTTTATCCTACAGAATCATATGGTTTTAGGCATTAAATATAAATGAGAGGAGGCAAGAGGCAAAAATGTGAGGGGGAAACTTTAAACACATCACAAAAATTTTATAGCGTATCAAATTAAAAGGAATTTAACTAAAATCTGAATATAGTATTAAGAGTTGGAAATTAAAAAATTTTGAACGACAGACCCAAAAAGCGGTACAAAAATTTAATACAATTTCAAATTCCATGTGGGATATCAAATTCAAGAGATTTTTAACCAAAATCTGAATGTGGTCTACAGGTTTCGAATGCCAACATTTTTTGACCCTAAACTCACAGATGGGATAAAAAATTTGAAAATTTGTAATAATACAGCCTAATGTAAATTAAAGGGAATTTTAATACATATCCAATTGTTATGAATTTTTTAGTGTTTATTGTACGATTCATGTATTTAACTAAGCTAAAAATAGTAGAGTAATCGGGAGTTTTGTAATTTTTATGGTAAACGAAAAATGAACTAATATCAAAATTTATTCAAGTATAAATATACTGTGTTCAAAATAGTGACTGAGTTATGGAGCTAAGGGAACAAACTATATATTATTTATGTATAATGTATATTTACATATATTTCATATACGCACGCGCCGCGTACGCACATATTTATACCTCAGTGACTTTATGGTATATTATTCTAGACTAGATTTATTCTAACGAAGGCGGGCGTCTGTTTACGACTCCCACAGGGCTGCGCCATCAGCGCTGTGAATGTACTCCGCCAAGTTGCGTGTCACTTTAATACTGAAAAATCTCTCTCTCTCTCTCTCTCTCTCTCTCTCTCTCTCTCTCTCTCTCTCGCTCGCTCTCTCTCTCTCTCTCTCTCTCTCTCTCTCTCTCTATATATATATATATATATATATTGTAGCATGACAGATAATCCACACAAATACATTACTCAATGATCATTAATAAAGCTCTAATATATGGAATATCTAGATGAGAATCAATTAAAAGGCACTATTAATTAATATACTCACAAGAAAAGTTAAAATAAAGAAAAAATCTGCAAATAATATATATACTACAAATTTAAAAACTCAGAAAACTAAAAATGTGAATAACAAAATTACCCAGGTAAGATAGAAGCAGGCAATTAAGATACCCCGACAAAGAAACCAGACCAGAAGAAACAAAAGCATACACAGCGAAATGGTACTGAAGAAAGAAGAAAGAAGAATGACCAAAATTACTGAAGAAAGAAGAAAGAAGGAAGAAGGAATATAAAATGAACAAAAATACTGAAGAAAGAAGAAAGAAGAATGACCAAAAATACTGAAGAAAGAAGAAGGAAGAATGAACAAAATTACTGAAGAAAGAAGAAATAAGAATGACCAAAAATACTGAAGAAAGAAGAAAGAAGAATGACCAAAAATACTGAAGAAAGAAGAAGGAAGTGAGACGACCCATATAAAATAGAAACCCCATAGGGAGAGAACCCAAAAACCCCAAAAATAAATGAATGTCCAAAGAGAAAGTATAACACCCCAAAAAACCATATCACAATGTAAAACTGACAAAAACCAAAAGTGTTAATAGTATTAAATAACAGTGCATCCAAAAAGTTATTGTTTAGTTTGTATGAACAAATCTTCACAGTCCCCCCATGGTTGAATATTTCATGTTATAAAGCTAGAAAAGGACTAGTAATAATATTAATAAATCACCATGGACAAGTGTAAGTTATCGAATTATAACTGATAAACTTTAAAAAGGTGCATGAGTTGCAGTACAAAGTAATAAACTTTAAGTGTTTTGTGAACAGTATCTATTTTGATATGAAATAGTAATATTACTAATGAAAGGCTACTGAAGCTATATGAACATACCATAGAATGAAATAAGAAACAGATAGCCAGTGTTACACTTAAAGAGGGGGAATAAATCCTGTAAAATGGGGAAATACAGAGCAGACTGTTAATAATTAGTTTTAAGAAGTGTTAACCATTATATGGAACCAAGATGTTATGTTCCTGTTCCATATAATAATTAGACAAATAAGAATTATTAGTAAGAGATATTATTGTTATAAGCTGTTATTTTGTTGTCAATTTAAATATGGAATACCCTATCTAAAAGTAGATATCATTCCCAATGTTATAAAATATTTTTAATTATGTTACTAGGTAATCAATACACATAAAAGGTATTATTCAAGGTACCAGTTTTGATAGAGATAGGTGTTATATTTTAATTGTACAATCAATAATCACTGTTATACCAGTCAAAGAACTAATTGTTAATAAAGTATATAAGGATAAGAAGTCAGAGAAGGATATAAAATAACTACATTGGTAAAAATTTTGCAAATAGCAACACATCAAATCTAGGCCATATAATGAATTTAAACTGCAGAATAATTAATAAATCTAGTCTTATAAGCCAGTTAAACTGACAATATTTATGCAAGATAAACTCAACATATAGTATACCATGTAAATAAGGCTTTCTAAAGATATGGTCATTATATAAGTAAAATTATTTATTTATCTAATAAAATTACCATTAAAACTGGAATGGACTAACTGACATTATCACAGGAGGAGTCATAGACAAATGAATTGTATTTAAAAATCATCATTAATAAACTAAATTGCAATAAATTAAGTAAGAATAGACAATTATATCAATTTCAGATTTAATAGAATAATAATTATATTAGGGAAAATGGCTATTATTTGCTTAGACAACAGGAAGTATACTTTTAGGCCTACCTCCCAAAAATGTAAGAAATATAATTTTCTAATGAAACTTTGTAACACTAAATTAATTACTAGCAAAATAAGCAGAATAGAATAATGAAACCGAATATGTATTTAATATTTCGTACAGTTAACTAATAACGAAATTATTTTCTGAGCATAATGTATCAAAATAAAATGTATCGGAAGCTAAGATAATTTGAAACAATGTATAAGATATATTAAATAGGCTAAGATTTTCAGGAGACGAAGGAAATCAGAACAGTTCATTATTATACGTTGAAGAGTGCACTTAATGTGAATTTTTGCTAGAAATAACCTTTAATGGCGGTTACGTTATAACCGAGTTCGGTGAAATTTTGTATAAAATTATTTTGAACTATTTTATTTATTGTGAAGTGGTGAAGTTGACCTATGAACAGCGTAACACCAATAAACTGAACCACATAAAACTAATTAAACAGAATAACACTGATATCACACCATATACAGACTGAAAATTCGAGGTTAAACCGACACACATAGACACAATGAGATATATCCAATAACAACATTTTACACCAAGTGAACTATTCCATCATACACCAGTGACATTTAAATATATCCAGGACGATCATATACAATTGCTGAGACCATTTACACGAAGAAAGGACATCTTTATTTCAACAAGTACTTCGTCAATGTTAGAGTCTTCATCGCGCATGCGTCAGTCGGCCATTTTGATCCATTCTCACTGCAGTGGGAAAACGACATTTGGCTGAAATTGGTTTGAATAAAAATCATATATAAACTTTTATTATTTCTAATTATCATTGTATTGTTTAAATTTAAGGCATTTTATAATTGTAAGTGTTATACTTTCCTGCCCATGACCTTCTCTGGCTATATCTTAAATAACCGTTTAAAGAACCATATTTTTATAATACTAATGTAAACTGTTTATATCGACCGGCCCTGAGTGAGTCGATACTACATTGTAGCATCGATTTTAATCGAACAAATTCATCATTTTTATTAATAAACGTTCTGTTTTGGTAATTTGGAGTTGATTTTTATTATAAAAAGGCTTAACAGGTAAATTAATCAAGAAACCCAACTAACTGAAAGGCGGTATATACGAAACGACAACGTTTCAAGAAGAAGAAGAAGAAGAAGAAGAAGAGAGCCGTTTTTTCGCCTAAACTTGGAGTTAACCAGATTGTCTTTTAAACAAATTTACTGAAAGTGACACTATTACCAAAATAAACACAATACCATCATAATTTTAATTACAACCAATAAACTCGATTTGTTCCTAAATTTTAAGAACCGAATTACTCAGAAAACATTTTTTCAGAAACAAATTTTTTTTTTAAATAAATTTTAAATTTATTTTTATTTTCAAATTGTTACAACAGCAATTCACGCAGAGTTTATTTTGTAACCACGAAGACCAGGAACGTTACTAAATCGACGTTTCCAAAGTGGAACATTAATACACATACATACTTAATTATTTTGTTTTATTACAATATTCAAACACTTTTTGCTACAGTCTGTTTCTTGATGTATAAAATATATTTAATATTTATAAAGACTTCACCTCAAGATGTTTCTTCTTATATGGGACATGTTTCGGGAAGCCTTGTGTTCCCTTGTGTTTATAAATATTTAAAAACACAGACATTAAAATAGCATACAAAACCAATAAAAATAATTTACAAAAACTAAATAACCAATACAACAAAGATAATACAACAACTAATGGTATATACAGGGTCCGCCAGTGAAGCGGGAAAATTAAAAGTACCCAATTTTTTCATGAAACATTTATTATCAGAATTTTTTTTTACAGATTTGAGTTGAGTAAAGTATCCAATTATTTTACTTTTTAAAAATAACGCCGCTCAAGTGAGAGCCATTTCTGTGTAAACATTCTTCTAATCTTGACCGAAAATTTTCCATCACTCGACGAAGCAGGTCAGGATGAATCCGTGCAATTTCTTGTCTGATATTCGTTTCTAATTCCGGTAAGGCGTGCGGTCTATCAATGTACACCCTGATCTTCAGAAATCCCCAAAGAAAAAAGTCGCATGCGGACAAATCTGGGGATCTTGCAGGCCACGAGATGTCGCCATATCTGGATATGAGTCCGTCCGGGAAGAGTTCTCTTAAAGCAGCCATGGACACACGAGCAGTATGACTTGTGGCCCCATCCTGCTGGAAAAAATTAATTTCCGGAAACCTAGGGAGCTGTTGCATCAAAAATGTTCTGACCATGTGTGTGTAGCGGTCTGCATTGACAGTTGTGGTGTTTCCTCTATCGTCTTGGAAAAAATATGGCCCAATAATGCCAGATGATAAAACTGCACACCACACCGTAACTTTCGGACTATGTAATGGCTTTTCATGCAACTCACCTGGGTTTTCATCATTCCAATATCGACTATTTTGTTTGTTTACATATCCATTCAAATGAAAATGTGCTTTATCTGACATAAACATGCGATGAATAAAGTTTTCATCATCATTTACACGTCGCAATATTTCTTCGCTGAAAATCCTGCGAGCCAGCATATCGCCATCTTTCAACTCCTGGATTACTTGAATTTTGTAAGGATGAAACGATAAGTCTTTGTGCAAAATTCGTCGTAACGATGTGTCGCTAATGTTTAGTGCGGATGCATGTTTCATTGCAGAACGCTGTGGACTACGCGTCAATGCTACTCGAACTCTTTCAATGTTTTCCTCTGTTCTTACAGACCTTGTTGCTCCTCTATGCTTTAAGTTTAATGTGGAACCAGTTTCTTCAAACTTTTTCACCCATGACATAATTGCATGAGCGGACGGCACTCTTCCATGTCGTGGAATATTGAAATGATTACGAAACAATCGTTGTACAGAAGTCACATAGTCACCATTCTTATAAAACGATTTTACGCAGAAAGCACGCTGTGCACCGGACCACTGCTCCATGTTTAACAAATGGCGTTAAATGTAAAACAACAGTCGAAAACCTCCACGCCCTCTCGTGAGCAGAAAATGAACTATTGGACTTTCAAAATTTCCCGCTTCACTGGCGGACCCTGTACAAAATTGAATGCCAAGATTACAATAAATGTTACATAGGACAAACAAAAAAACAGCTGAAAAAACGTTATTTTGAAAACCTTAACGCATACAAAAAACCAGAAATATATAAATCTAATTTAGCCACACATGCAATAAACATTGGACATGAATTCCCAGACATAACCAACATAACACTAATAAAACACATACTACACAAAGACAGCATAATGCGTTAGAATTTGGGAAAATTTGCAAATTTATAAACAAGAAACACAAAACTTGCAAATTTATAAACAAGAAGCACAAAACAAACTAATACCTGAACAAATACAAAACAATACAAAACACGACACAATTTTCAAAGCACTCAACATATAAAATACACAAAATAGTAATATAGACACCACAATCACACACAATAATACCAATTTAAAGGACCAAAGGCCAACAGGAAACCACAGCAAATGCCAACCAACACACAAATACCTCACAAGGCTCAAAATCAGGAAGGCTGAGGATGGGAACACAAGGCTTCCCGAAACATGTCCCAAATAAGAAGAAACATCTTGAGGTAAAGTCTTTATAAATATTAAATATATTATAACTTCACTGAATCTCCGGACCCTCGAGTGTCTTAGTAAAAAGACGAGTAAATTTACGATAAGGTTTTGTTGTAACTCACGGTGTATCAAAAATACAATGTTGTATTGTTTATTGGTTTATGCTGTGACGTGGATAGTACCATTTAATCAATAGAATTAAATAAACACCAGAGACGCAGGGCTTTCACAATAACCGCGTCCTCACTGCCTTGTCAAATATTTAGATTATTCGTTAGTTGATGTTGATTTGTTGTCCATATCGCATACAAGTTTAGTAAAATAATAGAAAGCGTATTCATTTACTAGTTTGTGTTAAAAAATTGTTTGTTTTCAGTTGTAATCGCTTTTCGTTGTCACATATTTTTTATGCAAAGCGTTTCTAACAATTGTATAGGTTAAACCGACGCATGTAGCAAGCAGAAGTTGGTGTTGTCGGGTTAACGGGAAAAAAGAGAAATGGGCTCAACTAAACAAATCGACCTTTAAAACAATACAAGGTTTCTGTGTAAATTACCAAAAATTCTGTTACGACTGTCTACTGATCGTCGTATGCTACAGTGGAAAACAAAATACAAGACACCAATTAAGTCACTAATCGCCAGCTGTAATTATCACAGTTAAACAGTTCGTAATTAACAAGACAGTTCTTACAACAAATCAAATACAAATTGTTCACTCGCAATAAAAATGTCTACTAATATAAAACACAATTGTATTACAATCGTCCCGCACAACACATAACACTTCGCCACAATACTACAAACCACACTCCAATAATTCGCAACTTAAACTGAATGAGCGTCGCTGGGTACTTGTACTTATACTCCGCCTAAAATCCAGATTCTTCCATACTGCGCGTTACCTCTACGCTACCACGTAATTAATTACGGCCTTGCACAGTCCGCGAGGCTGGCGGCGTCTAGGAAAGTCTCGCGAATGCATGTTGAAATCACGTACGCACACAGCATTATAACCGGATTCCACTGGATCGTTCGAGAAACACGTAGATTGTCCTGTAATGTCGTAACAATACAAACTCGCAGGTTACAGTAAGTTGCGGGTTGCTATACATGCCTCCTTCTTTGTGACAGAACTTGATTTTGGTTTGAACAGTAAATTTTACACATACTTTTTTTTGTAGCCGAAATCTGTTTGTGGTTACCGCATTTCCGTAGTCCCGTACTACAAATTTGTTCAGAATGTTTAAGTATACCGTGTATGGAGTCACAAGCCTCAGAGATATGATGTATTCTGTTTCAATCGCGACACGTTTGTAATAAACGTAAAGGTTTCTTTCACAGGGTTAAGTTTGTTAGGATAGGTGTAAATGCAACATTATAGTAGTAAAATACTCGTTTATTTCAGACAACATTTTAAAGTTTAAAGTTTAGGTTCAGGATGTTTATGAATGAAGAACAAGAAAACGTTTGAATGTCACAACAGCGCTTAGTTCAGTTTTGCTTCCGGTTGTGTTTCTTACCTGTACTGTGATTGACACCAAATATCAAACGTTTAAAATCATTGTATTTACTTAAAAAATTTTTTTATTTTTCGAACCATGAGCTTTGTTTTCTTTAAACATTAAATTAAACTGAAACATTATTACATAACCTCACGCTTTAAAACGGTACGTATTTTCTCATTATTTTAAGCAAAAAATTATTTAGAATTGGTGCAGTTCTTCTTCTTTACTGCATTGTGTATTGATACTGTTACGACGGTCTACTGATCGTCGTATGGTACAGTGGAAAACAAAATACAAGACACCAATTAAGTCACCTTAAGTCACTAATCACCAGCTTTAATTATGATAATTCAACATTTCGTAATTAACAAGACAGTCTCTTACAACAAATCAAATAAAACTTGTTCACACGCAATAAAATGTCACCTAATATAACACACAATTGGATTACAATTGTCCCGCCCGATTATTAACACAACACTTCAGTAATCACAACTTGAACGCACACAGTAATCGCCAACAGAATAACTCGCAACTCAAAACGGAAACTGAACGTCGTTGAGTACTTGTATTTATACCCCGCCTAAATACTAGAATATTCCATACTGTGGATTAACAATAAAGGAAAACATTGGAGCGTAATTCATTGCGGCCTTGACACAGTTCGCGCGGCTTCTGGTACAGTCTAGCTAATGCGTCGAGAATCACGTACGCCACACACATTACAGCATATTCCTCTGGAACATTCGATAAACACCTAGACTGTTCTGTAATGTCGTGACAATACTATGCAGTATACTATCAATACCTACAGACATAATAGTCGCACTTTTCTTGAACAGTTATAGCACAGCTAATACTTGTAATGTAATAATTGCCCTATGCATACTTCAATATGAAAATAAGTGACTAAGTGTATAAACTTTCTGCGTCCCAATGATACGTTCTTGGTGAGAATTAGAACACCAGTACAGAGCAATTGGATACAAGCGGTGACTGAGTAGTTCTATTTTGTGCTGTTGTAGAGAGACTAACTACTCTGCCAATGGCTACTGACCGTTATCTTACGACGTGATATATGACTCCCACTTAATGTTCCGAATATCAGACTGATAGACAACACGTTGATATATGGTTTGCCATTAAGATAACACACCCCTACCAAGCCGTGATTGCTTGCTGCAAGCCCATTGCATCTGCTTACCAGTCCAATATGAATGGGTGTACAGGCGCGCACGCGCACACTCTGTTCTCACACACACGTAAAAATACCGTCGTCTTCTTTTCCTTTACCTCAGAATTTAGGCTTACAGCCTCTTTCGTCTTCAGTCCTGCCATTTTATTCTGGGCCAACCATCTCTTCTACCAGGGGGGGGGGTGTATAATTGATTACCTATTTCGTTAGACAGTCATCGCCTATTCTCTCTATAGTGTATGCTGTTTCTATTGAAATTTACACTAACAAATACTATCGTTCATTCTGTATACCGAAAAGTCATTAACAATATACTCATAACAATAGTTTGGACTAGTTATATATTTAGTCATCATCATCATTATCATCTTCACGGATTAAACCAAGGATGGTTTGTTCCGTTCTCAAACAGGCAAAGAGCTGGTCACTCCAGCGCTACCCCGGACGTCCCACACCTATCCGTCCCTTCGGCTTATAGTTCCATAGTTATTTGGGGATGCGGCGGTCATCTATTCGGCAAAGATGTTTCCACCAATTCAGCCGATACTGGGGAATCCTGTCAAGTATAGAAATAATATTCAGTTCCTCCCGTACATCTGTGTTTTTTCTATGGTCATGGAGAATATGCCCTGCCACGTGCCTGAGAAATCTCATTTCAGCCGCTTGACTACGACTGGTCTGGCCTTTCGTTAAAGTCCAGTACTCAGACCCATAAAGAAGTGTGGGAAGGGCCATTACCTTGTAGAATTTTAGGCCTGTTTCTATGCCTGATGACTTAAGAGTTTGCGTGAAGGTCCCACATATAAGGTTGAACTTATGCAACTTATTCACAACGTCGTTGCTTGTATTATTATTATATACATTTAGTATATATTTGGTTGTTATATATTTAATATTTTATAAATTCTACATGTGGTTTTCTGTAAACCGCTTTTATAATACAGAGTGTCCGAAAAGTCCCTCACCATAGGGGTTTACAATATGTGTTCAATATGGTTACCGGAAGTGTCGAAACATAACTGTAAACGATCTCCCAAGTTCCGCAGAATGTTGGCCACCAAGCCAGGTGTTACAGAACGGCACTCAGTTGTGATTCACTCACGCAGATGGTTTATGTCCATGATCTTGACAGCATAAACTTTGGATTTTACATAACCCCACACAGCAAAATCCATTGGGTTTAAATCCGGAGATCGTGGAGCCCATTCCACTCGTCCCCTACGGCCAATCCACTGTGGGAAGTTTTCGTCAAGCCAATCACGAACTTGTGTACTATAATGGGGGGTGCACCGTCCTGCATAAACCATTCTGGTCTTGGACCCAGCAGATCCAAATCAGGCAATAATGAATCTCCTAACATTTCCAAATAATTTTCACTGTTAACTGTTCCGTCAAAGAAGTAAGGGCCAATGATCCGGTCTTTCCACAAACCACACCACACCATGATGCGAGCTGCTCCTTGTTCCTTCCTGCTGGAAAACCAGTGCGGATTACTCTCGGACCAGTAACGTAAATTCTGTCGGTTCAGCTCTCCGTTTACGTAAAAGTTAGCTTCGTCAGAGAACATAACTTTTGATAAAAACTGTGGGTCCTCTTCCAACTGTGCCAAAAACCAATCGCACATTTCCACACGCCGATCCGGATCATCATCTGACATGTGGTGTAACACTTGTAACTTGTACGGGTGAAATTTATGTTTTTTCAAAATGTCCGCGACTGTTGATCGAGGAACTCCCACTTCCAAGCTTGTTCGGCGAATTGATTTCTTTGGACTTGCTGCTACCTTTGCCAAAACCCCTTCCACCACATCTTCTGGTGTCCTTGGACGTCCACATCGGGGAGCATCTGCCACACTACCTGTAGCCTGGAATTTCCTTAACAGTCTGGCAATCGTGGTGTGCGACACTGGCTCTCGTTCCGGGTGCCTCAGATTAAATTCTGCTGCAACGCCTCTATTGGAGAATCCTTCTCTTCCACAGAGAAGGATAAGCTCTACCCGCTCTTCAGTAGTCAACATTTTTCAGTACTGCAACAAACAAAAACACAACCCAATTAATGAAATCCCTATGGTGCGGGACTTTTCGGACACTCTGTACATTGTTTAATTTCAAAAATAGATGAAAGATAAAATGTAAATTTTAAAAGACTAGTTCCTTTGTTTCGGTTAGTTTGGTACAAAAAATAATTATTTGTATTCAGGACACATTTATTTTGTACCGTTTTCAGATGCATACGTGAATCGAGATTAATACGGCGTTATCCTTTAATTATTTACTTACAGTAACTGGATGGGAACGATCCGTTACTACCAAAGGGGCCACAGTAACTAACTAAGTACTAAATAACTGAATAGTAACTCTACTTTGAATAGTAACTACGGCTTTATGTATAGTATCTGTTTTACACAGCTGAAACTCAAGCCACTTGAAACCTACAGCAAACTGCCCCGCTAAGCATGTAGTTTGCCAAGAATCTTACTTCAAGTAGTAGACTCAATATGCTGTGTAAACACACCTGTAGGTAATACCCAAACTACTCCCCTATCTCTCTGCGAGTCTGCTACTCGTTATTTTTCCATCTCCGTCTCTCTTATCCTCATTCAAACGCCGTGCATATTGTTATATTTCCTTTTAATCTATCACTAATAAATATTACTTACTTAGGCCTCACGTTGTAAGCGCCAAATATGTTAGATCAGTTATTATCTCTATTATTACTTTTGTTTTATAGTATTATAATAAGTCTTATAAGTCTTAAATCTTAATCTTACCCTTCATCATTGTAACTATATCCTGTAGCCTCAGGTTGTTGGCGCCAAATTATGTTAAATTAATTATTTTCTAACTATGTGAATTAAAAGATTTTAACTCTTTTATTGTCTTGTCTTAATTTCAATAAATTGTATTATTCTTTTCTCTTTAACTGAGATTCACTAACATACAATGCCCTTCTCTTCAGTTAGTAGGTTCGATAACATGAAAACTCTTTCTCAGGGTTAATAAAAAATTAATTAAAGTCTATGTACAGTTGAAGTCACACATATGAAATAAAATATAATAATTATAAATCTGTTTTAGTAAAGTGATGTTGTATATGTGTGTTGAGTTAGGGGTTCTTAGGATTATACAAAAGAAACAACCTTAAAAGGGACAACTAATAAACAAAAATTACAATGAACAAATAAAATTAATAATCATAATGTTTATAGTGTTTTTGTTATTTAATTTCACTGTTCTTGTGCTTTGAATTGAATAATGTTTGATCAAAGGTATATCTTAACATGATGGAACAATCTCACCAAATTTGTAGTTTAGTCTACAGATTATTTCTTGATATTTATCTTCTGGCCTTCAGTTTTCCGTGTATTATATTAAACCATTGTGCTTCTCATTATTTTTTAAGTCTTCCTTCATTAATTCATTGTGTAACATTAGCTTTTTTTGTAGAAAATGTCCAGCTTCAAATTAATCTGTTCTGACCTATTTCAAATATATCTCAACAATACCCTTTCTTTTAAAAAACTCCCGATTCAATTAGTAATGCTCTTGGCTATGACATGTTTAAGGGTCACAGTTTTGTTTTTATATTTTTTAATTAACATGATTCAGTTGAATCTTGTTTTTTATTAGTCACTGATGTATATAATTAGTTTCTAGTGCACTATTCCACTGTTTTTAATTATTGTACACTTTGTTTGATCTTACTATGTTACCTATATAGTTTTTCTATATAAATTATATGTTTTATTCACTGCTTATTTATAACCAGGTCTATTTCCTATTCACTTTCACTATACACTGTTTATTAACGTCAATCACCGTTATTTTCACTTTCTTACGTTATTAAACTACCTAACGTTTGTGATTATTGTTTAATATTATTTTAATTGTAATATTTAAATTACTTTCAGTTCGTAGTGCGATTACACAAAATAACTGCTTGAGGTTCGCAGACCTCCTTATAGTTTAATAGTCTTATGCAATAACAAATTTTTTTTTTTACTTACTTCCTAATTTGTTAACGTTTATACACTATATTTTTATTTATTACATATTTATTATCATTCGATCTTCCCTCCTGGATGTAATAGTCATCGTCATGTCATTGTCTTGTCATTGTCATTAAACTATTTAATGAATAAGTTTTCATTTCCAATTTCCATTGTATTTGTTTATTATGATAATTCCCTTTTGTTTTTTATTATCTTTTACTCCTTGACATTATTAATTATCTTGAAATAGTTACATTGTATGTTCATTTCTTTATTTGTTAAATTGATTTTATACTTCTTTGTATTTCATTTATAAGAAAGATTGCGTTTAGGCATAATTCACAACGAATTTTGATGATTACATTATATTTACTCTAGTGCATAATCTTGTTATGTTACAATATACATAAATACAGATATAAAAAGCTTTATATATTAGCTTTGTTTGTTTTATTTTGACAATTATTTTTGTCAAATTCTCTAAGTCACTCAGTTACTAAACGTGGAATATGTAAATGAGTTACTCAGGCTAAACTAAAATCTGTTAATTTTTTATTAAGTACTAAATACAAGTATGCTCCATGGGCTCATTGTTTTGAACAAAATAAATTCTTAATTCCGTAAAATTTTATACTAAATACGTTTTTAATTATAGGAAAAATTACAAAAAATCCCGTTCATTTAGTAATATAACAATTGTAGATCACACAATCATGCAATAAATTGTCTAAACGTACGCGCTGGGTACTCACATATTTACGATAGCTTTAGCAACTTTATCGTGTATTCTAGACTAGATTTATTCTAACGTAGGCGGGCGTCTGTTCACGGCTCCTTCAGCGCTGTGAATGTAATTGAAAAATTATTTAATGTATCAATTAATTTATTCAACAGTATACGTACTCTGTTCAAAATAGTGAGCGATTCTGCAGGTCAGGGAGCATACTAGTGGTAATACTTTGTCATGAAATAACTTTTAATTTTAAGTGAAATTAGCATATATTATTTGCCTTTCTATGGTCTGTTGCAGTCGTTCCCAAACTTTTCTGTCCACGGACCCCCTCAACTAATTAAAAAATTCACGGACCCCGTCTGAGTTCCGAAATAAAACAAACAGTAAATATGATAAAAGTCATATTTTAATTTAAATGTATTAAAATCAAAATTCTCTTAACTAGCAAAATTATAATATTAATGCTATCAAACATAGTTTAATGTGAACAATGAAGCTACTTTTGAACAATTAGCTCTGTAGTATTGGGTTTAATGTCTGATAATTTCAATATTAAGTCACTCTCGACATCAAGTTTACTTCTTAACTTTGACTTCAATTACGTGAGCAGGGAGACTGCGGTTTCACATAAATAAGTAGAGGAAAACACAGTTAAACGCTTCAAACCTTCTTTTTTTGAGAGTTCAGGATAGTCAGTCATTACATATAACCAGAAGTCAGCTAGCTGTAATTGCGAAAACTGTAATTTTAATGAACTGTCAGTTGAAAGTTCTGCCAATGAATCTCATTTTTGTAATGCAAGGAAGATGTCTAGTCAGTTCTGTTGACAAACAGATCTGCTACACGACATGATTTAAAAACACTATTGAAGCTAATAGTTTGAAATTACTTTTACAATTACAATTAGTTTGAACCCCTACAAAATACTGGAATCTTTTACTAATTCTTTTAAGATTCTAAAATTTACATTTTACAGCATGAAAAATCGGAGAAATTTACGATTCTTCTCAAAAGTGTCTGTAGACCCCTTGAAACATTGTCGCGGACCCCACTTTGGGAACCACTGGTCTGTTGTATTTGGTGCCCCCGTGTAGAGACAATAAGTGTTTCCTACGTGTGGAGGTAAAAGTGAGGTTATGTTTTGTAAATCACAATGGGATCGTGAATACACCGTTTTTATTATACCCGTCTGCGGGTAAATAATTACGTCTACATTAGGAATTGGCGTGTACAGAGGGCGCCACTGCAACAGCAGCTGTTTAGCAACTATACTCCATACATGTACTGCTGAAGTAACGTGCTTACCTAGTTGTGTGTGTAAGCTGATTAAGTCGGAAGCGCACTGCTGTGCAAACAGCGCGTTTGTTGTGCTAAAGAAAATCTGTAAAACAAACACACAACCTTACAAGTACACACACACATACACACACACACAGGATGCTTTACGTAGAAACAGGAACATTGTCAATACACGTTCGTGAGTAAGAACAAAGAGATATGTTCAAAACAAACAAAAGTCTAGAAACATTTTATTGTAAGTTAATGCTTCCACAACATAGAGGTCAAATTTTTACCGTGAAAGCTTAAGTTGAGAATCAAATTTTGCACACGTAAACTGATTTTATGATTTTTTACAAAACTATGAAATTGTTTTATCACACGTGTTTAGAGAATAAAAATTATTTTAGCATACAATCTCATAGGAATATTAAAATCTATCTTTTAAGATTTTTGTTTGGGTAGTGGTTATGAGGCTTGGCTCCTAAAACTTATTTCGATTCTCTGACGTACCGTGAAGTAAAGGAACTGATCTGAGTTGATCTGAGAAGCCTCAGATCAACTCAGCCTGAAAAAACGAGTGCATAAATTCTTCTTACAACCAAATGAGTGATTTAAATCTGGCTTGGGTTATCTTTGGAATTCGGCAGACATGCCTTTAGATGGATTTAGTCGACGTTAATACTGCGTCTTTTTGTTACAAGATTATATTTTATTTCTGTCTTGCAGTTGTATGGTGGGACATGGGTCTAGGGTACCCACAGTGGAGAAATTGACGTACTCAAAATTTTCAAAGAAAACAACCGGGCTGGGTTAATTGGCTGGAGGATCTTTGAAGGTGGAAGAGGCATCATATTACCTATGCCGTGATGAGGAGATCATGATGGTGATGGTGATCCGCTACCTTTTACCAACAAAAGATGAGTCAATGAGTCAATGCCGACTAATAAGAACAAAAAGGAAACAATGAACAAGTAACATGAATATACCCAAACTACATGAGAACGGCACTGCTTTAGGAAGTTACTCTTTTGTCCAACCGTTACGGTTTCCATGGGTCAAAGTAGAAGAAACCGTTTTTGTTGTCTGTTAGATAGGATTTTTTCCGACCCTTAACCAAGTATCGATTCCCTTGTTAAATTTTACACACACTCACGCGCGCGCGCGAGCACACACAGGAAATAAGATATAGTAGGGTCACACGGAAGCCAATTGCGTCCCTGGGGAGCAGTAGTAGAGAGCTTCCCAGGCTTAGGAAATTGACTCGGGCTGCTCCCGCGTTCGCTACGGTGATTTTGTGCCAAATTTTTCTCTCGTTTTTGTGTTCATTTTCTCTAATGTTTACTTGGCCTTACTTTAAATGACGTTAATTAAAAATTAAACTATTCCACAAGGTATTGGTTAAATTCTGAATTTGAACATGTACCTTGAGATGCTTAAACAACTTGAGATACTTACAAGGACTTCCAAGACTTCGTTACTTTAATTTAGTGATATTTTATGCACCTGTAGTTTTGATAAAAAATAAATATTTATAAAAGAATTGTTTGTATAATGTTTTTAAAATTTTGTTGTTGAGATTAATGGTTTTTGGTTGTACATAATATTCGAAAAATCTTTTTCTTCTTCCCTTCAAGTATTAGGTTTTTTACACCATGCTCCATTACAATTGTGTAATACTAGGTGCTAAGATTTTCCTTATTTGAATAACAATGTTTTTTTATACTTACATTATGTAATCGGAAATACGTATTACATGACATATTTTAGAATGCTTTTGTCTGAATATTTGATTATTTATAATAAAATAATTTATTATATGTCAATTGAACTAAGTTCTGCTTTAGCATCTGCAAGGGGAAGTTGTGCCCGGTGAAGAGAGTTGTTCTCTTACAAACATAGAAATATATATAAAATAAACCTCGGTAATTCTTAACGGTATTTTGCGTTAAGAACCGAGTGGGTAAAATAGTTAGATAAAAATTATAATATAATATAGTGCTGTTTCGTGTTAGTTAAGATATCCGCTTAGGGAATTTAAAGACACTTCAATATATCGTGGAAGGTGTACAATTGTAAAAATGCACCGCATTAATTAATACCCATATTAACGCTGAGATTAAGAAAATATAAAGTATAAAATAATAATAAACTGTACAAGTGAAATTTATAATCATTGTGAGTGAACAATTTATGAAGAAACTAATTAATGTTAGCAGTCAAACATAATAACGACGAGACTCCTTGAAATATCGCCGCTGGAGCCGCCTGTGTAGAAGAGGACGACAAGACGAAGAGGACGCCAGGACGAAGAGGAGACCAGGAAGGAGTGACGGTGTAGAAGAGGACGACGAGACGAAGAGGACGCCAGGACGAAGAGGAGACCAAGAAGGAGTGACGCTGAAGAAGAGGACGCCAAGACGGGAGAGACGAGAGGAGAGGAGGACGTTGCAGCAACCAATTAAAATCGATTTATATTATCGAACAATACAAACTATTATTTCTATTATCAATACATGAGAATTTATAATACAATATACATCTTTAAAAACAATATTTGTGTGTATAATAAATAATTTTTCATCTCGTCCATAATAGACTTGTTTGTGATTTTTACACACTCACTATATCCTTAGTAGTATAATAAAATTTGATCTGTTGCATAAGGATATTTGGCAATTTGGTTTGGTTTTGGATTCTTTTAGACGTTTCTTTATAATATCTTCTTTTGTAGGTGGCCAAATTGCTGATATTTTTTATACTATTGATTAAGTTTTGTCTCGGATTTTTTAACATCTCACACTCATATATGGTGTGATCCTCTGTATGTTCTCTTACAATGCACTGGCACATTGGATCGTTTATTATCTTGAAGCGGTGAAGGTAAGATTTCGTTTTGACCGTGGCCAGTCACTATTGCCGTGAAGTTGGGAGTCGTTTTGAGTTTTGTTTGTAATCTGTCTTTGATATTAGGGAAAAACATTTTAGTTAGTGTACCTTTCGTTGTTTCCTTCTCTTTGTTTTCCCACTTATGTGTAGTTTTATCGGTTGATTCTTGAATCACTGCACTTATAGGTATTTTGTCAAAAGATATTGCCAATTCATTACTCCGTGCTGCTGCTTTTGCTAGCCGGTCTGCCAGTTCATTACCATAAACTCCTACATGAGCCTTGATCCATTTGAAGTTTATGGTCCAATTATTGCTTTCTAGCATTACTGTGGTGTTCCTTATTACTTTTGTAAGATATTTATAGTTGCTGGAATTATTAATTGAATCTATTGTTATTCTGCTGTCTGAATATATATATATATATATTACATTTAATATTTATAAATAAATTTACTTCAAGATATACCTTTTTTTCTTATTAGGAACATGTTTCGGGTACTATCTTGTACCCATCCTCAGCCTTCCGGTTTTTTTGTCTGGTGAAGTATATATGTGTTGTTGGTTGACTATTATTATTGTGGCTACCTGTTGGCTTCTGGTATTTCAAATTGGTTTTATTGTGTGTGATTGTGGTGTATGTGTTACCAATATGATAAAAACCAAGTGTTGAAAACTTAGTAAGTAATCACAGACAATAATAGTGAATACCTTATATGAGTGCAACGATAAGTACTGTAATATAATGACACTACCCCAAATAAGCACCACAAACAATATAAGTGAAATGTTTATAACAAGGGAAGTGAAAAAGTGTTAACAAATGAAATAAATGATTATCAAGTAAAATACACAAACATTCAGTGTACTAATTGTAATCCAAGATTGTAACACAGACATACTTAGTAAGACCACCAATGTAATGGAACTGAAAAGAGAAATAATTGCTCAAAAAGACCAATGAAACAAACTATAAAATCCTTGATATGAAATATGCCTGAGTGTCAGAGTAACACAGGACAAAATGTAAACAAATATAATAACTAATGTATTGTAAACAAGACAATTTGTTGTAAAGAAACAAACAATGTATACAAGCCACGATGCAAACCCACAAAAAGTGTAACATAAATAAGTAAAAAGTTAAGTATTGTTGTATAAACATATAGTGTAAAATGTGTACAAGGTGTGTAAAACATTGTAATAAACAATAGTAATAACATGTCATAATGACATTACAATATTTAAGCAGAATGTTGAACAAAATAAGAAGCATATTGTTGTCAAATCAGTAACACATAAAATCATTTGAACAGGACCTACAACATAAAATCACAGACAATAATTAGATAAAGTAATTACAAGTAATTGTTTAAAACAGAAACCGAATAAGAACAAATGTATAAGACAGTGAATACCTTATAAGCTGAGGGACATAACTATATAAGTCAAATTATTGATACTAACAATAGACAAATCAGACAAAATCCCAAGTGACTACAGAGTTACACAAAAAACACTAATAAAACTTGTAAATAGAGAGTAAAGAAGATTACCAGTAGTGAGAGGAATATTCAATTCAACTATGAGTATACCTAACAATCATTATGTAAGTAAATTAATAACAATAAAATGATAAACCAATTAACTAGACCAGTAGGACTAGGTGTAAATAACCATTCTACTGCAATTTAAAGAAAGTTCAACTAACAAAAAGTTAGTAAGTACATTAGACAGACAATGCACAATGTCTGGGTGCACTTTAATTAATAATAATACATGTAATAAATACTAACAATAACTAAATAAGAGTGACAAAATAACGAAATTATAGCATGGTGCATTTAAACAATGCTATATGATTAAATAAGACACCATTTGCTGGAGTAAAGTATCAGCAAAGGTATAAAAGGATGTTAACTAACATTTAAATACCGAGAGGGTATAATAGAATAAGACATAATGGTAATACAGTATAAGCAAATACAAATGCTAGGACATATATGGCTTGCACGCCATGAATGCATTTTGCTCAAACCATAAATATATTAATATTTTATATTAAATAATGGGAGATATGGACTCTAGACATTTAATTATAAATATTAGAATAAGATAACACCGAAATATAGTGGTAAAGACTTATTTTTTATTAAGAACCACTATGAGTGAATTGTGTGAAGTGAGTTAAATTGTTAATGGACGGATTTGTAACTTGTTTGGACTTAAAAGAAAGACCCAAGTATCCGCAAAACAATGAGACTATTCATTTATTGATCAGACAAATAATAAGAAAATTATGTATGATATAAGATTTTCTATCATTTCCGAATTGGAATGAACGCGACACAGGATACTCTCCGACCCAAAATCCGACGCCAAAAATTAAATTTTTTAATGTCACTAAGGCGTTTGGGGTTGAGATTACAGACTTCTCAACCAATGAGATGACCTGATTTTACTAGACGCGAGAAAAAACTTCGACGAGGAGGATTAATTGTATTGGAACCATCACGGCAAGCGGAGCGCGCAGCAGTCAGCAAGAGAAATTTCAAATTTGTGCGCGTCACCCAGTAAATAGTTGTAAACTAACCTCAACAGAGGAGCTGATCCTTTACGTGTGACAGTGCGACGAGTAATAGTGAGAATTATTTAACATCGCTAGTGTATAATAAGGGCGATGCAAAGTGATAATTACAGGGAGTACTAACTATTAATGATATTTAAAAATAAAATGAAATATAATAATTGCCAGTTGGGAAATATTATATCGAACTACTCTAGTCAAGTACGCACCGTACATGGCTAGACTAGTAAATGATTGTACATTGACAGGCACAATGAGTAAAAGTTCTCGATTAATTAATTATGTCGTTTAATTAAAATATTTTAATATTTTTTAAAGGAAAGTAATAAGTGGAGTCAAAATAATATTAAATACTGTAAACAACACGCATAAATATAGACGCTTACTTGTCTACCATTACCGTTTGAATCAAGTTAATTGTAATATAACCTACGAGAACTATCACTGCCTTTAATAAACAATCCGATCATGTTAAATATGTTTTGAATATAGTTTTAAGATTTAAATACTATGAAATAACTTATTTTAATAACTTACTCTGAACTATAGGTAGAGTTAACCTATAAAGAACAAACATTTCCATGTCAACAAAGAGTCATATCGTAAATTAATAATTCTTTTTGAATAGACTCAGTAATAAGAATTTTTTCTATTTAATCAAATACATTTCATTGATAATAATTAAACAAATAATATTATTTTAATGTGTAGCGTTTATGAACACGTGTTACACATGCTTGAATAACTAGCGACTGTACACCAGTTGTACATGATACGATAGTTTTGATATCGTATTTGAAGTTAAATATTTTTTAATTTTTGTTTTTTGATTATTCTATATAAATTAATATTATTCATTATAAACATCTTTGTATCTTGTATCATGACAATTCAAAGAACTCATGAAATTTGGTAATAATAACCAAAATTAACCTAACAAGATTTACAATAATATTGTATATCGTATCAGTGTTACCAGCCCTGAGCTGAAGGATTCTCATAAAATAATTAACTTTTTCGTTGTTTTAAAAAATTATTCATTGTTTTTAAAAGGAATTCAATTCAAATTAATTGATGTTAATAAAATCATAGTTATCTTACCTGTGAACCAAGCGTATTTATTTCTCTTAAAATAGGCACAAGTAAATTTCATTCATTAAATTTCAATAATTGTCTTTCAATAAATGAGTCTATTGGCTTGTTTGACATATAAGTTACTTGTACGTAGAATTCCTAGAATTCCAACTGTTTGCGTAGACACCAGACGCTCTGCCCCTTGCTTGTCTGCACTGCTGCGACACTGCACGTAGACCGACCGAAGATCACTAACGCTGAATATCTACGTCGCGGCATACACACGCACTGCGATATGGAACTGTTATTGTTTATAACTTGAATACTCGTACTCTCAGGGATCAAAACTGGGTATAAATGGATCGTGTATTATGCTTACAGAATTCCTGAATTGTTTCAGGAATGCTTACACAATATGCTTCTTGAAGTGTTCTCGCGTTAATAATCAAAATGTCACGGTAGACATTTTGCCCCTAACGGAAATCTTCCACTGTTCGCGAAAAAGCACTAGAAATTGATCTATTTATTATCTGAGTTCTATAAAGTGGCACAGGTAACGAAGAACTCGAACCGTGAACCAACGTCTAAGTCTTATGGAAATCGACTTGTCTTGTCAAGAAAAGCTCGTGACAGCTGAATATATATATATTCATGCATATTGTTAGCTGAATGTGTTCCATATGGGTTATTTGTATAGTGAATTTTTTCCCCACCAAAACACGTGAACAACGTCACGAGCCGAAGTAGCTTATATAAAATCACACACACACACACACACACACACACACACACACACACACACACACACACACACACACACACACACACACACACACACACACACACACACACACACACACACACACACACACACACACACACACACACACACACACACACACACACACACACACACACACACACTGGGTTCCTTGGCTGGGCTTGTTACAAAAATATTTTCACAACGATTCATCCATACGTGCAGGTTGGCCTGGATTTGCCTGGCTTAACCTTGTTGTAAATCCTCTCAACTCAAGGATTTTACAAAACTCTGAAATAGAAACAAGAGTTTATGAAATTTACATAAATATAGATGGTTAGTTTGGCTCAAATAATAATTAAAATTAAAGCGAGGTATGAAAGTTGTTTTCTTTATTTTTTGTTAAAATATTAGCACATAATAATTGCCTTTTTTATTAATATTTTAAAATTACTAATGTGTTCAAAAGTAACTTACTTTTGAAAGCCAGACTGTAATCTGAATGAACTGATTTAAGTATTTGGGGAGTACGGTAACATGGAATGGAAGCTTACGGAAGAAATCAGAAGTTCAATATCTACGAATAAGAGAGCTTTTAAAAAACGTATAATCATTACTGACAGCAAAAAAAATTCCGATTGGGACAAGACAGAGATTTGCTAACTATTATATTTTGAATGTATCATATATTATATAGCAGTGGAACATAGACCATCAAAAAAAAGATTCCAAGAGAGCTTTAAAATGTGATTATGGTAAAAAATAATTAATGTGAAGTGGACTGATGAAGTAAAAAACGATGAAGTATTGATGGAAGTAGCAATGAAAGGAACTGGTGAAAGTCATAAGAAAGAGATATCCTTGTTGGTTGGTCCGTACTTGTCATCTGTGTTTACTGATTACTGTCTTTGCCTCTCCAAACTGCTCTAACAATAACAGTACTAGTTCAGTAACAGTATTTTATCCCTTATATTAATTCATCGTATATTAATTCAAACATATTTACTCATAAATATAATTTTATGAAAAACGTTGCAGAAAATTTTAAAACAAACACACTACGGTGTTCAGTTTACTGGATAAAATACTGAACACATATTTAATTTGTGGCCATCGCGAAGGCAATCCCTGAGCTCGCATTAATTAAAAATTATCAAGCTGGAAACATGCAGCGACATGCGTCCCGGATCGGGGGGAGAGGTAACTTGACACTTACCCTGGATTTATTGCCCAACTTTTCGCGTAATTTTTACTAACACCTTATGTGTACCATTGTATCTCTACGGTCAGTGAGTTTATAATTTATTTTATAGTAATTTGTCGGCTATAACAGGCGAATTTGTAACGTACCACTTTTTTTGAAGTCAGAAAATGTAGATTTCTTAATGTTGCTTTCAAAACCTATATTTATTGCCACGGACGAATCGTGTGATTGTCTGCTTAGGGCCAAAGTTTTTATATCGGTGTATAAATAGAAATATCACCATTGATTATGAAGGAAATTGCTGTGACGTAAATTGATATAGTGGTATCTGTCGTATAAAGTCAAGTTATAAACTTACAGTAATTTGCAAGTAACCCTTACCGAATTCATTTCCCCTTAGCGAATTATTGCCCTATATAATAACTTGCGGAAGATTCCTCAAAACATTAGGTGTCCCAGATTTATTTTTTTTTTTAATTTTAAGTACATTACATAATCTGCAAACAAAAGTTGCAATAAATGTAAAAGTTCACAGAAAATTCACATGAATGAGTTGTGCCCAGTGGCATAACTCATATAGTATTATTGAACAGTTCGCTTAATTATGAAATCTTGTAGGGAGTGCCAGCACATCATAGCGCTGAAGTTTGTATATCGCCTCGCTGTTGTCGAGGAGGTTTAATGCCAGTGGATTTGGGTGACTGTCCAGCCTCAGAAGATACCTTTTGGTGTGTTCGCTGATGGTTTCTTTTACAGTTTTCATGTGTAGATCTTTATGTATCACTGCGTTGCTGACGTACCACGGCGCGCTCAGTATTGTTCTCAGAGTTTTTGAATGAAATCGTTGCAAGATTTCGATGTTTGAGTTGGACGCCGTTCCCCAAAGCTGCACTCCATAGGTCCAAACCGGCCGAAGCATTACTTTGTATATCAGTAGCTTATTTTCCACCGATAGCCGTGATTGTCTACCCAGTAGCCAGTACAGCCTATTAAATTTCAGGGTTAGGTGTTTCCTTTTTGTCTTAATATGCTTGCCCCATGTGAGTCTTTTATCTAAGTGCATTCCAAGGTATTTTACATCATCTACCTGTGGCAGGGGCGTATCATTAAAAGTGACTGGTGGACATGTTCCGTGTTTCAACGTGAATGTGATGTGTTGTGATTTGGTTTCACTAATTTTCATTTTCCACTTGTTGGCCCACTGTTGGAGACTGTCTAAGTTGGTTTGCAGTTTGGCTGTGGCAGTATCCAGATTCTTATCAGATGCTAATATTGCTGTGTCGTCAGCAAAGGTAGCCACGACTTGGTTTGGGCATGTAGGGAGATCCGCAGTATACAACAAGTAAAGCACAGGCCCCAGCACACTTCCCTGAGGAACTCCCGAGATTATTCTGCGAAGATTACTAGTATCGTCTTTAACCTTCACTTGAAAGAATCTATCGGTAATGTAAGGTTGTAATACCCGAAAATATACATATGGCAGTGATTTCCTCAGTTTGTATAACAACCCAGGGTGCCAAACCTTATCGAATGCCATTGAAATATCCAAAAACACAGCAAAGCAGTATTTTTTTTCTTCGAATGCTTTTCGTATTTCGCTTGTGACTCTATGAAGCTGCTCCAAAGTAGCGTGCTGGCTTCTGAACCCAAACTGATGATCCGGGATCAATTGTCTCCCGCTGATTATGGGAGTCAGACGTTTCAGAAACCTTTTTTCAAACACTTTGCCTAAGACTGGCAGCAGACTTATTGGTCTGTAGGAGCTGACTTCAGTGATGGGCTTGCCAGGTTTTTGTATCATTATTATTTGTGCAACTTTCCACTGGAGCGGGTAATGACCGGTTCTTAAGATGGCGTTGAATATGGCAGTTAGGTATGCTATTCCAAGTGTTGGAAGTTCCTTTAACAGTTTTCCTGTAATGAGGTCATATCCTGGAGCCTTTTTTTCATGAAGTTCCTTGTGGATTATTCTGTGTAGGCCTATTTCTTTAGGTGTGAAAAACTTGATTGGAGGCGACGGTTGCGGGAATTCTTCTAGGAGGCTTTGTATTTCTTCTTCATCGATCACGTTTGTGGGCGTGTTGTTGGGAGTAAACACTGTTTCTAAGTAATCGGCGAAGCAGGTGGCTTTGTCTTGATCACTTCTGGCCCATGTTTGGTTTTCATGTCTAATGGGTGGAATGTGTTGGATAGGTCGTTTTATTCGCCTAGTGGCTTTCCAGAGGGAATAATCTGTGTCATCTGTTGCCGACAAATCTTTAAGATATGCTTGGAATACGTCAGTTTTTAATCGTGTTATCATATCTTTTAGTTGTCTTGCAGCCACGTTGAACTTATGTTTGTCTGCAGGATGATGAGTACGTTGCCATACTCTCCGGAGATTCCTTTCTTCAGCAATTTTACTTTCAATCTCTCTGGGATAGTCAGGTCGTTTTGGTTGTTGTTTGTCGTTTGGAGTTGACTGCCACGCTGCATTTTGTATTATTCTGATGAAATATTCCACAACTTTCGTTATGTCATATTCTGTTTTCAGAGGAACGTTTACTTTTAACGTGTAATTTAGTATTTTTCTGTAAAAGCACCAATCAGTTTTTGCACTATGGAGTTTTGGAGGACCTTCGTGTGTTATGATTCGCGTGCTGATGTTAGCAAGTATAGGTGTGTGATCGGAAGACAGTTCAAGGCAAGAGCGAATGTCAATATAATTAGATGATATTCCTTTGGCGACAAAGAAGTCAAGTACGTCTGGGATCCTCCTAATATCTGTTGGCCAGTAGGTTGGACTTCCTGTAGATATAGCTTCTAATTGGTTTTCCCTGATGGTCTTGTAAAGTTCACGCCCTTTCGGGTTGATGGTTCTAGATCCCCACATCTGGTGTTTAGCATTAAAGTCTCCTCCCGCAAGAAATCTTTGACCCAGTGTGTCAAAGTATTCATTGTACTGTTTTATGTTTATGTTATGTCGAGGAGGACGGTATATAGCTGAGATCGTTAATGGGTCGTTCCAATCTTCAACATAGATGCTGGTCGCCTGCAAGTGCTATAATTCGTACTTAGGAAGTTCATGGTGCTTGATGTTTTTCTTCAAAATAATTGCAGTGCCTGCGTGAGCTCTACCATCAGGGTGTTGAGTATGATATACAACATAATTTCGGATTCGTAGATAGTTTCTGTCAGTAAAGTGCGTCTCAGATACTAATAAAATGTCTATGTCGTGAGTACTGAGGAAGATTTCTAGTTCTCTTCGATGTTTTGTTAAGCCATTCGCGTTCCAAGCTGCAATTTTATAAGTATACATCATTTAACCAGTTTATTGAGTAGAGTGGTTAGAAGATTCATGAGGGTACTCATCTGTTCTGCTTGCCTGTTTAATATGGCTTCGAATCGGGAAAAGGAGTCTTGTAATACTTTAACTAATGTGTTATCATCAGTGTTGCTTCGAGATGCAGTAGGTATTCCGAAGTTATTTTTAGTGGCCTGAGCATAAGACATAGGCCTATCTGTGACAACTTGAAATTGCTGAGTACTATTGGGTGTTGGATTTTCAGTTCTAACAGAATTTACTGGGTTGTTCGGTGTGAAGGGCGGCCGTGATGGAAATCTAGAGCTGATTATTCTTTGATAAACTTTGCATCCTTGATAACTAGCAGGATGAGGGTCGCCCCTCACACCTTTAGGTGTCCCAGATATTCTAATTTTCTGATATTAACAGAATTCATAATATCTTTCTTCTTATGCGTCCTTCTCGTCGCCTCATTATTAGAGAATTTAAGTATCCAACTTATTCCTAAAATAATTCGACAATTCCACATTTTAAATGCTTCCAGTCTATCAGTGACGTCATCAGTCAGAATCCAAAGCCACATTCCGTACATCAAAACTGAAAATAGCATCTCAACAAGTCTATTTAAGAGTAAAGTATTGAGAAAGAATATGATAATAATTTTTAAGAAATATAACATTTGTTGACTGACGCTCTATTACAAAGAAGTAAAAGAGATACACATTACTTTGTTAAAGGATTGTCTGAACAGAAAGACATACAGTGTACCTCCCATTCCAGTGTCAAAAAACATAAAGAAACTGTTATCATCGCTTAGTACGTGCGCTCTGGTCTCCCATTCTTAGTGCTGAAGAACTCACATCTTAAACGAAATGGACCTTGGGTTCCTAGACGCGTTTACTTACAAAATTGTTCAGCTATAATAGGCAACTACGAACCTCAACGATTAACTTGTGTTAGAAATATTAGTGTTATAAAAAACTAAATTGAGCATACTTTTCTTTACGCTCAAAGACAAGATTTCTGGTCTAATCCCCGTTCCAGGTTTAATTTACAGCGTTGGCTCTTATGGGATCTGTCGCGCTCTGTCTTACCTATGTGTTTCTCCTATACTTCTGTCCTTTTGTGTCGTTTCAATGTTGCCATTCGCACTAAATGTGAAGTACAAATTTTAAAGAGTTTTAAATTTTATTGATGTTCTACATGCTGTGCTGCACACTTCTGAATGAATTACATGTCTGTAACACAATTACCGTCTTCATAAAAAAATATTTTATAAATTTATGTTTAATTGTAGATGTTAGAGCAACGTTTCAATCAACCAGTGACTGTTACCCTATTATTAAATTTATGAAACTAATTTTACCCATGTTTTATTTACAATAAATTTCCTTTGTTATAAGCACATTTTAAAACCCAAAACGCAATAAATAAAATGTTTACTGATTTTTTATCTCTATAATTAATTAATGTCGTCCGTGTGTGTATTAAAATTTTCGGTCTGTGAGGAAATTTTTTATTTCTTGAGATAGACATATAGTATAAGCGTTAAAGTTGTAGTAAATAGTCTAAAGTTAATTTTAATTCAAAATTCTAATAT
The DNA here is from genome assembly GCA_034769895.1 of Magicicada septendecula. Taxonomy (NCBI): domain Eukaryota; kingdom Metazoa; phylum Arthropoda; class Insecta; order Hemiptera; family Cicadidae; genus Magicicada; species Magicicada septendecula. The sequence goes on along the minus strand of CM068373.1, from coordinate 140,352,157 downwards.
TCAACTTAAGGTGGTTTGGACCATATGTACAATTATTTGTAATCATTATTGCGGACGCTTCGGGAGACGCGCGCCAAGTCTTGTCGCTACCTTATTCACGTTAACTCGTCTTGCTTATGGATTGTTTGCGTTAGTAATAAAAACGTTTATACAAATTTCATATCCAGCTTACATATACAAATTTCGTATCCATGGGATACAGCTATTTTTCTTACCCAAAACGCTGACTAAAAACGTAAGTTTCACAATTTACTAACAACTCATCCTGTGTGGTGGAACATACTTTTAAACGAGCTTAATAACAAACAAACAATACCTAACGCAAATGTTTACATTTCTCTTTTTCATTAACACCTTCTTTTCATATAAATATACTATAACAAAATATTATGCCTTACAAATTGTTGTTTATTATTAAAATGCATGTTGGTTCTTGGTATCCAAGTCACGTAGGAATAGTAGATTATAGATAAATAAATCACCTTGTATCCGTCGTGTGACTTCGTTGTACGTCGATTAAAATGACGCGTTTCTGAATATATGCTCCATCATCAGATTAAATCACTCTATTGAGGTCGTTAACAGTTAAAATCACATGTTACACATAACTGTCAACTAATGTAACTCACTCGCTTTCTAAATGATGCGCACCATTTAGAAAGCGAGTGAGTTACATTAGTTGACAATTATGTGTAACATGTGATTTTAACTGTTAACGACCTCAATAGAGTGATTTAATCTGATGATGGAACATATGTTCCGAAACGCGTCATTTTAATCGACGTATAACGAAGTCACACGACGGATACAAGGTGATTTATTTATCTATAGTTTATTATTAGTACAGTAATATTTGGGAGTTGCGATATCATGTGTAGTAAAGATTTTAATTTGGTTTTAAATGGCGATTCCTAACATTCCTTTTATATTTCATATTTTACATTATATTACTAAAGCATTGTGTGTGTGTGTGTGTGTGTGTGTGTGTGTGTGTGTGTGTGCAACGTAAAAGATGTTCTCACTATACATACTCGAATGTATGCGTCAGTATAAGAAAAAGTTCCTATTAACCTTAGGCCGAAAAAGTCTCCCTTTTCTCCGTCTCTCCGCCATTTTTGTTTTTAAAGAAATCTATATCTAAAGAGGCGATAGAAGTTAGGGTGGGACGGAAAATATTTTTATTTTTTTCGATTCGCTATACCGCGGAAAACTTGCCCCTAGGACACAGAAGTAAAAAAAAATAAGTAAACAAAAAAATCGGTTAATATCTTCCGGTCTCGTATCAGCCCGAAAATCATAAAAACTGATCAATTTTAACAATTTTTCGTACTTAAAAAACGAAACGTTTTCTATGTAAGTCAAATTGTAGGCCTACAGCTTTAGGTAAGTATAAAGAATACAGGTTTAGATAACTAAAGGGAAGATAAATACATTTAAAAACCGTAGATATTTCAACTTTTATTGGTCGCGCATTGCACCTGAAAAACACATTTTCAACATTAAAATTGCAAATTTTACACTTTGACATAAAATAGTTAATGATATTTGTTACGAGTTATGGCTTTATGTCAATAGCCTTTTACTCATTTTTTTTTGGTACTAGCTATTTTAAACTCCGATTTGTGCGAAAAACGTGTCATGATGGATCGTGAAAAAACCGTCGTTCTGATGAACCCATCTCTGGACTTGGCAACAACGATTTTTGTAACACTTCTGTCACCACCTTCACACATCGCTCCACTGCTTGTGTATGACATGGAAACTTGTCATAAATTCCATTCAGCTACTGTTCCCGATTTTATTATAGATGACTCTCCACAAAAGATTAAAGCAGTACTATCTACATAGCGTAGGCTACAAGCCCTTGAAAATGTTGACTATGAACAGAGACGGGCATTTTTTTACTTTTCTACTCGAAATTGCAATTGATCCGCACTTATTTAGACTTTGATATATTCACTGATGAAGAAGTCTTACATGAAATGGAATCATTAATGTCCATGATAATCATTGCTGGGCAGAAAAAACTCCATTACACAAGTGTTTTCAAATTTGTTAGAAGTTATTCATTCTAATTTCGCTAAAAACCAAGCCCTTACTTTGTTATAATATACTATTAGTGAGGCAGTTTTAAAAAGTAGTAATAACTTTAAATAAATTTTTCTTATACTGAAGGAACCGTAGTCCTAATTATGAAATTAGGAATATTTTTTAATTCATTAACTTCCATTACTTAATGTATGTGGCAAACTTCATTAAGATATCTCTGTTAACCCTTGATGTATAAAGTTTTCTTTAAAAAGTACAAAATGACGGCCAGACTGAAAATAAAATTTCTGGACCTGTGTACGCACTTTTTTCTTGTACTGACACAAAAAATTCGAATCTGTATAGTGAGGACACCTTTTACGTTACACCCTAGCGTGTATGCGCGCGCGCGCGCGTGCGTGTGTGTAATCATATAGTATATAGTATAAATTTTATATTACTTTTAATGTCACGTATTTTTTTAAGAGTACAATATTTTACACCTTTACAATTCACAATTATTAATTTAGATAATTGCTTTTCCCGTAATACAAATGTTTTGTCCTTGCTTAGTTACATGATATATTATATTGATTGTCTAACACCGCTTATTCATTAAATATTATAAACACACTTCCAATTATAGGTAAAGTGAAGCTTTTTTTGGTAATTAACGTCATGTTATTTTCATACATAGAACTGAGTGATACTGCTCACGTAGCCTAACTGTTAACACGTAAGTATTTACATCATAACTAAAACACTAATAAAACTGTACAATAATGTGTAGTCCTTCAATGATAAAATTCACTCCATGCTGCAGTAAATCGACGTCGCTGTTCGAGAGAAATGGATTTCGAACGCCTTCAATGAGCCGAATAGGCATTTCCACACACGAAACCCGGCAACAGTGTAGCCCATATAACGAAAGCTGTAACTTAAATGTGGGACGGCCATTAGATCTCCATGAGTATCCACCACTGATGGTCGGTAACATATTGTTACGCAATACGGATCGTTCTTGTACAAGGGAGAACGTTATTCTATACGTATCTCACATAGCCTAGCAGCTCCGTGTTTCTTCAAGGTCGCAAAAAGTACGCTCTACAGTCTTTGAGTGCCTGTTGACGCATATTATGGATTATTCTGGAACAGTTGTGGTACCTATTTAAACTACAGTAGCTGGCTTTGTCGATCAGTATATGTCGGGCGATTTACTCAGTGCGTTTAAGTGGTTATTAGTGATAAGTGATTATTGTGCGGGACTCTCTATTAATTGACATTATTACTGCGTTTGGACAAATTTAATTTGAATTATTGTGCGATTATAATGTTGTTGAATAAGTTGTTGATTACAAACTGTTATTTGTGATTAATTAAAGCTGGTAATTAATTAAAGTGGAAAGTTGGTGCAGAGTTCATTGGTGTCCGTATTTTGTTTTCCACTGTACCATACGACGATCAGGGAGACCGTTGTAACAATATTGACCCGAATGACAGTCCTCAGGGCAGGAAGACTTAGAGTCTGCGATTCTTTGTTATCTTTCATTAGACAGTTCCACTAAAGAAGAAGAGTTTAACTATGGAACCCTGTGAGTTACTGTTAATCCATTGTCTTCTATTTTATTAGTTACATTAAAATTAATAATCATGGAATCGTTATTAAATTTATCAGCTGTCTAATGGCGGCCCGTTGAACAGCGTATTGTACAGCGATGCCACAGAGTCGTAAATATTCGATTTACATCAAACAGCGATCAGCAACAGGCTGAAACTGGCCGGAAGGTAATCGGGTCGTCACGTAAATAAATTGATTAGTATTTAATATAATTTCGTTACCCGCCCTCAAATCATTTGATCATCTGCGCCAATTTACGTCTCATAGCAACCAACAGCCAGAAAACATTAACAACTTCTTCCTTCCTCCCACTCCCACTCTGTCTGTCTGTCTCTCTCCCTCTCTTTCTATCTGTCTCTATCTCTATCTCTGTCTTCTTTTCTGTGACTCTCTCCCTCTCAGAGGTCCTTGCTTTTTCCTACCAGTTAAGCTGTTCCGGCTTAAGCTCTTTGCCCTGCCCCACCTTCTAGATGTTATTTACTTCTCTTTTTTTGGTATTCTTCTCCTTCTTCTACTCGTTATCGTCCTCCCATAATTCCTCATTCTTTCATCATCATCATCATCATCATCTTCTTCTTCTTCTTCTTCGTCGTCGTCGTCATGCCGTTATTACCACGGCCGATAGCAGGCCACACCCTTGAATCCAGTACTTCTATGGTCCCTGTGGCAGGAGCTTTACTGAAGCTCTTGACGCAGCACACGAGCGGGCGACGGGTTTGCCCTTCGCTACGCACAGCTCGTCTCCTACTACTGTCGTTCTTCTTCTTCTTCTCTGTCGCAACGTTGAGCTCTTTGTCCTGTTCCGGGTTTTAGCTATCATCTGACCTCCCCTCTCTTGGTCTCCCCAAGCTTCGATCCTCTTTTCATGTGCATTTACAAACCTGCTTCACTATTACACGATCTTCCGTTCTGATTAGCCGATCGAGTCACCTTCGAGAATTATGTTTGTTTGTTTTATAATTTAATAATACATAATACGCGAAACTCTGATGTGGTCGTGTCGTCGCTTGAAAAATATAATCTCCATCGCTTGAGTTATGGACGAACTTAACGTATTAAAACACATGTATCGCTCTCCTGCAGAAGTACTGCTAAGAACGGTCATTATTTTGTACACTGTAAGTTCAGTGGATTCTGTAGTTTTTGTTCTTAAGTTTCTCCTGTTGCAGTGGCGGCTCGTATAGAGAGGGCAAAAGGGCGCAGCCCTCCCACTAAATTTGCAAATTAAACTTGTCAATAATATAACTATAATGTGTAGTATCCTTATGTGAAAGATATTTTTGGGGCGACTAATAGCGATCACCCGATGTTTTCGGCATGGTCCCACAGCCGGACGCTTTCGCTGTCGCCCTCCCTGCATAGGTGGGTCTTGCGGGGAGCGGAGCAAGAGGACGTGTACACATGTATATGCTTTTAAATCAGCAGCAGCCATTACAGGAGGGGCTCTGCCCGCTGAGATAGGCTCTTTTCATAGAGAAGTTCTTTTCACTCAGTAAAGCGAACCAGTTCTTTGAATCAGTTCAAGAGCGGATCGCCCATCTCTATAGAGAACCGGAGCGTCGTTCAAAACTTCTCTGTTGCTGTTTAAGGGCATAAATTTTCTCTTGTTTTTTATATAGTTTTGATTGTGTTCTTGTTGTATTTTTTGTGTAAACGTAATTTTCTAACAATTTATTCTTTATTAGGCAGTGTATTCTGTGTAAGATAGTGTTTTTGTCGAACCTTGTGTACATAAACGTGTAACTTATTCTGTGTAGTGTGTAGGCCCGAGCCTGTGTGTTCTGTGCGTATTTGTTAGAAAAAAATAGGGTAGGGAACAAATATATTTTATTTAGCAATGCATTCATTTAATAACATAATTTATTAAGTATTTAAGTTTAGGAACGTTAACTGCTTAGGTTATAAATAATTTCAGTTTCAAACACTGTTTAAATATTAGTAGTTTGCAAGGTAGGTTTTTGATAACAATACTTTTAGTAGTAAAGCAAAAGGTTCAATTTTACAATTATTTCATGATAATAGCAATAATTTAGTTTCTACTGGTGACTTTTGTTCATATGGGTCCAAAAAAATTTGCCCCCCCCCCAGTCAAAAACATTACCAGCCGCCACTATCCTGTTGACCTACACATAAATGTTTGCTTATTAATTTTAATTCGAGTCAGTAAAATGACACAGCAAAAAAAGTAAAGCCGATGCCTGTACCGATATTTACTTACTATTTGGTCCTTATTGTAACTCTTCTTTGAAACATCGTCCACCTTGTATTTAAAAAAAAATATACTACGCATTGCAATATACTGCTGTCAACTGCAATTTTCTTATTGCAATACTTTCTCATTTTACATTTTAGCTTTATTTTACGTTCTTACATCTGTCACGAAATGAAACAATGAATCTTTCGCTTAAGTGATGACTTACGATTATTATTATAATTTTGTATTATTCTAATTTGTCTAAATTACACCCTACTAAATATCCTTCTACAGAAATAATTCTTTTTCTATTTTAGTCACTGTAACGTGGAAGACGTCAGGAGCAGATTATGTTTAGTTTCCAGTAGCAGAGAAAGTAGTAGAGACTTACTAAAAAATACAGAAATTTATCTGCTAAGGCTAAAAATGTTTAAACTGTCTAACAAAAACTGACAACATAATATGTCCCACTTTAGGTTAAAGAAAATTTTGCTACAAACAATCAAAATGGAGCGAACTCACTTGGAACGATTCACTAAAAGAGAATATCACTATTTATTTATCAAAACATTTTGAATGACTAAAACACAGCAATGCAACTTTAAACAACTTAATCATCATCATCCTTATCTTAAATAAGGATTAAGCCAAACAATGGTTTGTTCTGGTCCCAAACTCCTATCAAGTATACTAATAGAATATATTAAGCACTCCTGTAGAATATACTCATAATATTCAGTTTCTGGCGTATATCTGCATTTCTTCTGCGATCTGGAAGGGTATGCCCTGCCACGTGCCTGAGAAACCTATTTCCGGGCGCTTGAATACGATTGCTCTGGGATTTCGTTAAAGTGGAATCCTCAGACCAATAGAAAAGCGTAGGGATTTTACCAACCTATAGCTCACGTTAAGTGTATTGGTAAATGTTTAATATTTCTATATATTTTACCAATTATATATTTTTTTAATCACTGAAGAATCACCACTGTGTTACAGTAAACATAAACCTTATATGCAATTCAAAGCTTACGTAATTGTGTATGTTTGTGTGTGCTTTCATCATATATGCAAGACAGATTATAATATAATACTATGATTTATTCATTTATTAATAATAAATGTTATATCTCAGATGAGTTGTTGTCTTAGATACCCTGCATAATAAAAATCTTTTCTTCTTTTTCTCCGTTAATATTTTAGAAATTGAACGTTTACCGTTCTTTAAAGTAACATATATAGAATTTTGTATATTATTATATTCAAAAACATACTATTTAAGCGCGGTAAATGTAAACGTAAATGGTATTAAATTACTTTGAAAATGACATTTAAAAGTTTTAAGTTCATCTTCTTTATTGTAGCGAAGAGACAGTATTAAAGATACACTACAGAGTTGTGCTTGTATCACTCCCGCGAGTGCTACAAAACTCAGTCTGATTCGATACACTGCCTTCTGTAATTTGTCTCGTATTCTAAGCTCAGCTGTTCTGCCGTCTTGATGGTGGCACAATGTAGCAAAACCCTTATTCAGTAGAATTTTGTTTCTCTATTCTATTGAAAAATGTCGTTTTAAATGTTGTAGGGGCTGTAGTTGTTTTTGTTTCAATGTTATTAGATTGTATTACTTTCTCAATCTAGCTTTGTTTTACGTACTTACAACTATCATGGAAAAAACAATAAATATGTCGGGTAGGTGATGACCCTGTTGTGAATGAATATCCACACAAACCTGACGGTGAAGTAATGTCAATTTTTATTGTTCTAATTTGTCTAAATTACACTCTACTAAGCTATCCTTCTGGACAAATAATTCTTTTTCCTCTTTTCTCTAATGAAAATTAGGCTTACATAAAATTAAGCCGATTGATGATGTATAATTCTATAAGAAGTTATTACCGATGGTGAACAACATGCTTTTTGCTTTAGAAGACTATACAGAATCACATCATAAACAAATGTACTTTTCAATATACTGAACACAACAAACAATACAGTACAAATTAATAAAATTTTAGATACTACGCGTTAAGAAACTTTCAGGAAAAACTTCAGAGTTGCTGCTTGTATCACTCCCGCGAGTACTACAAAAGCTAGCTTGATTGGATACACTGCCTTCTGTAATTTGTCTCGTAATTTGAGCTCAGGTACACTCCCTGTAATAGTGGCACACTGTAGCAAAAACCTTATTTAATGAGTTTTGTCTGATATGTTCTACTAAAAGAAAACGCGTTAAATATCGTAGAGGCTGTAGTTGTTTTTATTTAATTTATGTTTAATGTATTATAATAATACAGTGTTACTAATATAGTAACATAGAATTTGCTTAATGTATATCTAAGAGTTTAAGTTATGTTTGCAACAAGTTCTAACCTGGACTTCACAATTTCATGTCCTACGTTCATGCAATTTTTTTAGAACCATTATCGTTATGTTCACATAACGATACAACTACTGACACCAATGGGGAGGCGTCCGATCATCGTGGGGTTCGGCGCTGTCCAAACAAATGTTGGGAAGGTTAAACATTAGGGTGTTTTCGTGTTGAGAACAAAGTATGTTGAACAATCTATGTGAATTCGGTGAAATAAGGGAATAACACAGTCAAACACTAAAACTAAAGAATAAGCATTTCAATAAAATCAGTGCTACCGTCCGAATGCTCTTCCACTCTTCCTGCTAGCTTGAGCGAATCTCGGGGAAATCGGGCATTCTCGTTCACTTTCCCAGCTGACAATCTTACCAATTGAGCTGGGATTGTGAGTTTTGTGGTATAAATTTTAGAAACAATTTATTGTTCGAGTTATATAAGAACGAGTGCTATATATTGATATATAATAAACGAGTATTATAAGTTTTTTTTAATTTTTAGTTTGTAAGTGTACAACACACTTTATGATATTCGTGCTATGTTAAATTAAACGTTTTTTGTATGAACTTTAAATTTTTTTTTTGTATTAATTATATGTGGTCTGTACTTTTAATAAATCGAATGAAACACAATTGAATATTTTTTATTATAATTTCAACGCTAATCTGCTCAACGATAAAAATTATAAAGAAAAAATATATTTCCTCTTTCTACTACGTTCATTTATTTTGTTTGTTTGTTTGTAATATTCTAAACTATCTTTCTATGTGCAGAGAAGACATTATAAAATATGTAATTGTTGTTGCGGTTAGAGGGTATATTTCTACCACTTGATGTAAAACGAAAAAAGAGTAGATCATAATAAGCTTTTGTGCTTAACACTTCATATTAAACTATATATAATTTATAACTTTTAATAACAATTTTGTAATCTCTGAAGAGAAGAGAGTGTGGTGGTTCGGAAAGTCATTGTCGCAAAACACACACACCCGCTCGAGAAACTGTGCACGCATGCCCACACAGACTGTGCAGAGAGCATGCACGGAGTTAGGCGACTACGGTATAATATCTGAGAAACGTTTCCGGGACACTTGACGTGAGCCAAGGAGTCCTTCAGATACGTTCAAAGTTCAGAGTTATGTAAGACATGTCAAACAGAAAGTGGCCGAGACATTTCCCTGCAGTTGACAGTAGCACTTAACGTCGCGGGATTACACGGTCCGATGCACTTAAAGGCTCTTACTGACTTACGTAGTCTGTCGCCTATACTGCTTTAGTCTCTAGAGCAGGCTTTGCTGCATAGTGGTTTAAACAGTAATGCAATGTTAGTGACAGCTGGAAATACGGTATTAATAATGTCACGTGGGTAGGTTAAGACCATTTCTAAAGTAATATTCAATTCTACCAAAAAAAATACCGATATATTGATGTTAATATAATACTGGATTTATAAAACGATCAGTTGGGAGACTCGGGTCATTGCTTAAATCTCGTATTACATTGGCCGCATGAATATGTTTTACATTGACTATTACGTGTGCTGAAAATGTTTTTGAAACAACTTTATCTTCTTGTCTTCTGCATTCTGTCTAGTATCTTATTATTTTTAAGATTGTTCTCCACCTCGTGGGAAAGAGGACTGACTAGACAAAAAAGTATGCCGATTAAACATAAAATGGATTGTTTTTAGCATTAACACAGCAAGAAGGTTATAGGGGTTAAATCCCCTCAGAAGAATAAAGAAAAAAACGCCAAAAAGTAAAAACAAAATATGTGGGTAAAAAACGAACATCTTACGTGTACATGTTAAGAGGAAATAGCGTGATTTGGTTTTGTTAAATATCTTGTTACTATGGAATGGATGACGTCATTCACAGATGAACCTTCCGTAGTATTTTACGAATGGTAACTGCGCAGTTGACATGTTGGTGTTTACTGATAACCAGACTATCTTGTCCTGCCGAACTTGGAAAGCGACTTGCAGAAGCCCGTATACTCATTGAATCGCGTCTGCAAGGATTTCGGATCACAGATCTCTACATTGAAGACCTGGGTGACGGCTTTTCATGGAGCTAATTCTATACAAGCAAAAATTGTTCTAAGGTTTATTCACATGTGCGGGTTCATCAGCAGAACTCTAAAATCAACAAGTAAAGAAACTCGCCTCAAGTTATACAGTGTGGTGGCCGTCCCCACACTTTTCTATTGGTCTGAAATAGACTTTTAAGAAATCCTATGTCTGTTATATTCAAGGAGGCGAAGTGACATTTCTCAGGCACGTGGCAGGCTACTCTTCAAGATCGCGAAAGAAATGTGATGCACAGCAAGAATTCAATATTGTGAGAGTACTCGATAAGATTGATTGCATAGTATCGGCTAAAATGGCCAGTGTGTCTTGACAGAATTGATCCCCAAACTTCTATGGAAATATAAGCCGAATGGATGGAGAGGTGTGGAACATGTGAGTACAGTAAGCGTTGGAGTGACCAGCTTGGGACCGGAACAAACAATTTTTGCGTTAACCCTTGTTGAAGATGATAATGATGTTGATGACGGAACGGATTAAGATGAAACTAAATTATGAGGTACTACTATTTATTAGGACCGGTCGTGGCGCAGTGGCTAGCGTGTGGCGCTGCTACGCTGTCGGCGCGGGTTCGATTCCCGCCGGGGCCATCTGATTTAGATACGACCGTTCCCTCTCGCAAGGGAATGGAAAACCAGCGAGAGGTATCCTGCCTAGTATAAACCCTCCCCAACTATGCCGTTCGGATCCGGCGTTAAACTGTAGGTCCCAACTGTGAGAGACTCCTTAACACACGCACCATGGGTATATGCGGGGAGGGTACAAACCAGTAGAAAGACTGAAGGACCTAAGGAAATAATAGCTATTTATTTACTAAAAAAAAAGAGAATAGTTATGTATCCTATTTCATCAGTTGTTTTGTGTACGTAGTTATATTTAACTGTAGTACGTTGCGAAAATTAAATATCTTCTTGGAAACACTGACAGTTGTCTGACGGTTAAAGAATTGTTCAAGTTTTTGTCCTAGTTTTTAGGTTATGCTCTCTTAGCTCGTACGAAGTATATAGTCTTCGAATATTTATTAAGCACGCTATGTATGCAGTTTGATTTATATTTTTAATTCAGTAATTTCTTCCACACCAACTTGACAGATTTCTATACTGACAAATTTAGTTGCTTTTAAACCTTATACAGACGTCCCTAATGTTGTAGGAGGTATTTAAATCCGTATTTAATCATTCTTATCTACTTTAATTTAGTGGTTTAATACGATTTTGAAAACAAATCAATATTTAAAATAATGAAACGTGTCTGTTATTTCGTACGTACCTAGACCTAAGGCCAACGCAGTTTACAAGCGCCCGTAGTCTGTGCCGGTGACCAGATTTGTATACTAACAAACGTCAATAAAAGTTACGGCTAATCACATACTTCCAAGTCGCGTCATACAGTCTTAAAACGTTTCTGTTTGGAAACCTATAGCGTTTACTTCATGTAAACCTTTTAGTGATTTCTGTGGCAAACCGGAAGACAGATTTTTTTATGTGTTGCGAACATTTACAGACAAATACTTGCTAAAGCGAAGTGTCAAAAAATTCGTAAAAAAAATTTAAAACTATTAATGTCTGCCATATATGGAGAAAATTTCTGCAAGTTTTTGTAATAATTTATTTTATTTATCTTATTATTTAATATGTATGTTTTATTGATTCATGACTTTGTTAAAATTTATATAATTATTAATATAATCCTTATGCTTCTATAGTATTGATTACAATAAAATAAATTAGAAGTAACGAGATATTTTTATATAAACTATTGTAGTTTTATCAGACAATATAAAGCCTCTGGAAACCAGCCAGCACCTTCAACAAGGAAATCCTGGCTGCACCCCTAGTTTGGACCTTCTAATCATGGAATATCAGCAAAAGAAATTTGGAATGATTTGCAGGAACAATGCAGACACGACATTCTAAGAATTTTATAGGCAGATTCACAATGTTGATGTAGTAAAGAGATTGTATGAAAAATGGCGCCGTAGAATTCAATATATGTCCTCAAACTCCACACTACCACATCACAAACGTCCATCTTCATTCCTTCATTCATTTCTTCAGTTTTTCTTTTCCTCTCTCTCCCTTCAATTATATTTATAATGGGAGGATTACTTTTTAAATATAGCTTATAAACAGATGCCATATAACACTCTTTAATAAATATATTTCTTTACTTTTGTTTTCTTTTCTTAACAAGATTTGGCAGTTTCCTTTCTCTATATCTTCCGTCATTATCTTGTTCGTTCCACACTCATTTATATTATGATCCGCGTTTTCTTCTGCGTCTACATCTGAAAATTTTCCTGTTAATATGTTTCATTCTGCATGGTCCACGCCTCTGAACTAGTCACAGATTGTCAGTAATCTTTCTCATAGCGAAATATTTGATCGTCCATTAAACTGGTTTTTTGTATTTTTGAAACACAAGGTAGCGAAAAGTTTTATGAAAAAATTCGATGGACAGAAAATTTTAATAGCAAAACAACTGAACAGGTTGATGAGACCAATGTAAGTCATGGGGTAAAGAACGATTTAGTATCAAATAGTTTGCAAAAGCTGCCTTTTAATCACGACGAGACCAATAGAATAACCTTAAAACTTTAAAATATAGTCTTCTTGTAATATTTGGGTTGACGCTGCAAGGAAAATAAATATATTGTTACGCAGTTTTATATAGGGCACATGCATGATTGATTGGATGACGTATTTCAGAATAGAAAAGTCTGGAAAATGCTAAGTACTGCTCTGCCTGGGACGATGCTGCCCGATTATTTTCCACACTAGTGCCTTTGCCTGAAAGATCAAACAGGGGCCGCAGTGACCGATTCATTTTAGTTCTTCATAGAACTTGTTCACTTGTGTCTTCTACAAATCCAACCATAAGACGGTCTATTAAGGTTTAAAATTAATAATAATAATTAATTATTTGTAGTATATATACTGATAATCTTCTTCTTGTTCTGCACTTCAAAACCTATTTGGCACAAATTGCATACAGTTGTACCCATTTGTTACGTGGCCTTACAAGGCTTATTCATCCTGAAGGTACATATAATGTCAGACTTACTCCAAAAGTCTGACTTGCTTATTCTGTTCACGTGATGCACCCACTTTCTCCTACTTTCTGTTATTTAATCCTGCAAACTGTATATTTGCAATTTCGTTCGTATGTCTGCGTTTTTATTCCGTCTTCTCTTGTAGATCGATTCACAACTCTGAAGAATTTTGTCTCTGTTTCTTGTCCTTTAGTAAGAACTCATAATTCACTTTCACAATGTAATATCTCTACTACAACCATTTTATATATATTTTAATTCTTGTGTCCCTTAGTGTTTTGTGTTATAGTGTAGGCCTATTACACCACAAATATGACGAAACCTATTGATTTTGTTTCCAAGATCCCTGTTGATTTTCATACCCAGGGTAGTTAGAACGATGAACCAGTTCAATGACTCTCCTCTCCGCGATCGGCTGGTTTCCCAGGGAAGCCGTCGTTTTTGTTTGTGATTTGAGATTCTAACTCTGTAAACTTTGCAGATCTCGCTTAGTAACTATTTTTTCCATTTGAAGGTTACTTTGCTTTTCTATTATTGTCTACAAGTGCTACATTGTCTACATGAAACAGTATATTCAAGATGGCATCACGCAGCCTTATGGTACATCATTTTGCGTTACCTTAAATAAACTTCAATATAAATAGTAAAATGTATTGGAGATATACAACACCCTATATACTGACAATATAATGAATATACTTATAAATATGGATATATTAGTGTTAGCATAGACTAAAAAGAATTACAAGTGAAGACATCCGACGATGTGTCCACAAAGAATGAACATTAATGTCAGTAACACATCAAAATCACTTGTACAAACTTAGGAGTAGAGTGTGCGATGATAAAATCATAAAATTGCTTATTCAGTTACTACCAAGATAAAAAAAAGATATATATTAAAAGCGCAAATTTCAAAGAAACAGAAAAAGATGTAGAAGAACTCCAAATTACTCAAGAAGACAATGAAGAATGCTTTCCACTCAAAAAGAAATTAAAAAATACCCTAGGTTTTCAGGAAAACCCTAAGAATAGGACAAGTGCCATCTGGACTAACGAAAGGAGGAGAGACATCGATCAGGAATGAAGGAGATATCGGAGAGGAGTAAGAGAAAGGAGAAGAATGGAGGGACCAGTTGAACCAAACCTAGTCCACAGTGGTTTAGTCGAAAAAAAGTGGCAAATAAAATGTTATTATTGAACATATGAAAAAATAAAAAAATGTCCTCAAGAACGTTTATTACAAAAAGAAGTCATGAAAGCTATATAAGAAAGGAAGATTTTATATAGAAGCAAATCAATCTTAGAATGTGGAAGGCGATCACAGTCACTGTAAATTCATGTTGACAATAACGGTAAATGGTAAGCTTCACTTTCGTATGGAAATCTATTTTGCAGAGTACAATGTGTAAATTTATCAATTTCAAATATGACAAAAATGTCGTTAATAAGGCTTTTGGCCAGTTTCACAGTCTAGGTATTCCCTTTAATATATTACTACTGCATAACGTTCTACCAGTTTTGATTCCCAATCTTCTTTCTTTAGCTATTGTTCCACGTTTACTTGTTAATCAATTGTCGTCTCTTGCTAAAGTTTTACTGCGTTTTGTATTCTTAGACGTTTGTAACAACGCTTACATTTCTGTTTAGAAGAAATTTCTGAATATTCTTGTCTCTTACAGTACGTGAGTCGCACACGTCACAACCACACAGGTAGTCTATCCATGACGTTATCTGTTTAATATATCTGACGATGACAGTTAATACTATTCAAACATTGTTGTGTTCACAAAATAATAAAAAATATATATTCTTGTACATAAAGTTTTATTATTATTAACAATAATATAAAATATATATATGGCCTACAACAAAAACTGAGCAAATATGAATGTATTAGTATTGTATACGTTTGAATGTATTAGTATTGTATACGTTTGAATGTATTAGTATTGTATACGTTTGAATGTATTAGTATTGTATACGTTTGAATGTATTAGTATTGTATACGTTTGAATGTATTAGTATTGTATACGTTTGAATGTATTAGTATTGTATACGTTTTATTATTGCACTGTAAGAACACTGAATTGATGTGTTCTCAGTTCCAACATTCAACAATGATTACAAGGTAGAGACCGACATTTACCGTCGATTGTAACATAAGCATGCAAATAACGTCTTCATCAACATTTCCAGATATAGGTCAATTAGAGCTGCTTCTGACGCGGCACATCAGTGCCTCCTTGATTAGCCGACTTTTGATCCAGTTACTGCTTGCCTTCTTTACACTTTTTAAATTTATACAGGAGTAAGTAAACGTTTTTTTATGCATGGTTGCTTGAGTACTATACAGACTGGTAAGCGTTTCGTATATGTGTTTATGTGAAATTGAAAAGTTCTTATTGAACTTTCACACGAGACTTTTTGGAGAAATTCAATGCGACAGCTATCACGTTTATGTTTCAATATATCAAACATATACACAGTTTTTCTCTGTTTATTATGATGACTGTAAATACTTATATAAAGTACAGTATGCAATATTGTTGAATGGCTGAGTACAACGTTACGATTTGGTAACGTTTTAAAACATATGAGGCTTTCAAAGTAGAGACTCAGTTTCTGCAAACAATTCTCTTCTGTAGCACCATAGACTGCAGACAGCGTAGGAGTAAACCTTCCACTACTCTAGTCGTAGTTCGTATGTTTTTTGGTTTTTTGTGCAGCTACTCATTTGCCCTCAAGGTGCTGATCAGTAGACACGGTACATATCTCACGTCGGGCTCAAAACCAGGACTCCTGCAACTTCCACGTAGCATGTATGCATTCCTATAATCGAATAAACGAACTGAATTGAACTCAGTTGAATTAAATTGAATTCATTAAACCGAGCTCTCAGTTTTAACTCGACCGTTTGGAATTTGTCTGTCTGTCTATCTGTCTGTCTCCCTATTTGTTTTCGGCTTGTCTCACGAAAACTTTTGAACGCAACAACCAATTTTTTTGGTAAAACTGTTACAAATATTTTGCATACTATACTTTTACCTTGCGGAACCATATTGTTTCTGAGGTTCATCCCTGTAAAAATAGGGGGCCAGGAGGCAAAAATGTGAGGGGGTTGACGTGAAAAAATTGCAAAATGCAAGTAGGGTATTAAATTAAACAATGTTTTACACACAATCTAAACATAGTGTTAATTTTCGAAAGTTTAAAAATTTAGAAGTTAAAAAAAAGTCTAGACAAAATATTACATGAAAGTTTTAATAAAATCGAAAAAATTTACGTCGACATCAAATTATAGAGAATTTTAACTAATTTCTGAATGTAGTGTTAAATTTTGGAAATTTAAAAATTGTGACTGAAAGATTAGAAACTCTTAGGTGAGAAAATCTAACAGGGTATAAGACTAAAAGGAATTGTAACCCAAATCCGATTATTTCAAAGTTTTAGTGCTTATTGTATAACTGTATGCTGTAAAATTGTTATATTCTTAAATAAATAGTAGAAAAATAGAGATTTTGGTAATTTCCAGGCGAACACGATGACTGCCTGTTGTTTCTATATCACCTGAGTAGCCAACACGTGACACCCGCACGTTGGGATGGGATCATTCTTTATTATTACTTCCATGTTCCATAAGGAAATGGAAGTATAATGATGGCGAAAAAAATCGCGTTCGAGATAAGGGCTGATTCTGATTGTACTACCCTCAAAACATGAAGAAAAGTCATTTTCCGAAAAGTGTCTATGTGTGTGTCCGTTGTATCTGTGTGTAGAATTTTTTCTATGACGAACGATGACTGCCGCAAATTCAAACAGAATCAAATAATTTTTTCCATATGTGCGAGAATTATAAAGAGCTCAAGGCCTGTTGATTTTTGTGAAGATCGGTTAAGGTTAAGGGGTAGTTTACCTGCAACGTTTTATGTTTTAACAACAGTAATTTTTTCTATGGCGACGATAACTGCCGCAATTTCAAACAAAACAAAATAATTTGTGCATATATGCCCGAGTTGTAGAGTACTCAAGGACTATTGACTTTGGTGAAGATCAGTTAAGGGAAGGGAGTAGTTTACCTGCAACGTTTTATGTTTTAATAAAAGTAAAGTACTTAATTTTAATAAATAAAGTATCCTGAAAAGAAGGTCATAATAATTCCACTGTAGAATGCTAGATAAAATATCTATAAATGAAAAGGGTAGTTGAAGGGAGTGGGGGTAATTTTCTATAAATGAAAATGATAGTTGCAGGAGGAGGGGATAATTTTTTATATGTGTACTATGTTATCGGCAACAAAGAAGTAGTTTGTTGTTAAAAATTCCTTCCCGGGCTGTTTGGCCGTGGTGCAATGTTTTCTGCAAAATCAGACGTTTCGACAGTGTCATCGACTGCCACATCAGTGAAAATCGAGTGCGCTAACTTGAGGTGGAGTACGTTAGTGACCACAGTCAGATTGAAGAAATAAGTAGTTTATATGGAAATATTTCATTTCGAAAATGATTTTAAATATAAGTCTTAGAACATGGAAGTCATGTATGGTTCCCAATACCGATATTTTTTATTTTTTCGGTGGGATAGAAAGCTGTATTTTTTAGTTGAACTGCGCAACAATTCGCAACGATTGATACTGTAGATTGTCTGGAGATCTTTCGACTGGAAAGACACGATTTGCTCGCCCGGAACGGGTCAAAGCACAACATGGCCAACAGCCTAGGAAAAGTTGCAAGAGGTTGCAGTATGGTAATGCCAAATTATAGGATAGACTAGTGGACAAGGGGTTGCTCAAACAAAGCGGACTGGGCACATCTGAGGCAGACATGCTCCGGCACGGAGAGCGTGTTGGTACAAGTTATAGTTGACACAGGACGGCGGATTTTATAGATGAGAGCTTACGGAGAGTTGTCGAGTAAGGCACGGGGGGTGTTTTTGTTTGAGTGGTAGTGCGTCCGTACTTTGGCGGCGGAGATGGTGGTAAGGAGAAGTGGAGACACGGTTGAGAGCACCTTCGCGGGAACTCGTCAAGCAAAGGAACGTTTGCTGCAGATACCATAATGCTGAGCTATAACATGTCTACAGACAAACTAATATTATCAGATAAGTCTAAGTAAAGAGATTTTTAATTGATTTTGACAATTATAAAGAACTGCGGAATTACAGCCGGCAAAGTAGATGTTGTAGTTCAGGCTTATAGTATAACGTCTCGTCGTTATAATATCGGGAACCTGATTAATTGGCTCATGACAATTAAACAGGCTGCCATAATCTTAACAAACTCATAAATAACTGGAATGTAAACAAATGTTAAATAGGATCCCGTGAATTGAGGAATATTGACAGGGGTTTGTAGATTTATTAACTCACCTTTTTGGACCATGACATCTCTTTATTACATAATGTTTTAACATCTGCGAAGGTATTTAGTAATGAGTATTTTAAAAATAAAAACATTTGCACCTCTTGTACAAATAGAATTAGAGTAATTAATGAGTTAACATAGCTTGTACTGCCCTCGGATCCGAGTAGTAGTTTGTTTCAGTATATGATATCAAAATTATAATCTTTATTTTGTGCCATCTGAAGAATGGGCTTATTTAACTTTAACGTGTTATATTCATAAAAGCCTTAAACTTAACACATATTATTACAAAGCATGAATTACAATTTTATGGTAATTCAGTCAGTCTTTCGTGTTTTACTTTACTTTCAATGGTTAATTAAGTGTCTATCATGTATTATTTTAAGTTAAGTTCTGAACCACGGAAGTTGAACTTCCGTGTCACCTGTGTGTAACATCGTCGGCGAATCGGCGCTTCTATCGGTTGTGCAGGGTGTCTTGGAGATCTTCTGGCTATCGTGTTTTGGTGAAATCTGCTGTCATTCCTAAAGATGAGTCGTCTGTTGGGTCTGTAGATTCTTGTGGTAGGTTTTGGGTTGTAACTTTCACTGGTATTCACATTGTTGTACCGCACATATTACTCACGGTTAACAGTTACATGTTAAAAGTTTAACATCACATTTAGGTGATGTTAGTTCGTTACAGAGATGTCATTGTCATACACTCACGTCATTTTCGACATTTTTACATCATCCGGCTATCTCACACAAGCTTCTCCTCGTTTATAGGTTTTTATATTGACTACATACTTTTGTACGCTGTATCAGCAGCGGAGTCTGAGATACAACTGAACTGGCTAACTATAGGGGTGAAGAGGCTGTCCGCGCGCGGGTAGCATCTCATCGTAAAAGTAGTTCTCACTTATTATTAATTATTTTCCTTTAATTCGCTTACAACTTAATGACATCGCTCTTTATATTGAATATTCTTTTATGTGACTAGGGGTAGTTACGGATTTATTTAGTTTCTCAAATCTAATTTTATTAACTGTTACATTGGCAAATCGGCAGGTTACTACCGGTTTGGGGCATGGAGAAGGGTTCATTGGTACCTTATTAAAGCTAATATTAGTATTATTAAAATTTTTTTAAATTTTTGTGGGATTTAGGCTTATTAAATCGTCACAATAGATAATAGATCTAAAGAAAGATCTGAAAGAGTTTGTGGGAAGGCTTAGGTTTAGAAACGGAAGACTAGAACAAGAAATACAGAGTCTTGGAACACGTCAAGGGCTGTGAAGCGTCAGGTGACGATGATACGGTAGCCTACAAGTACTCTTTGCTGTCCACCGCTTGTTAAGTCACAACTCGAATCGAAGTAAAGCCGATGGTTGTTAACTCAATTACAAAACAAGAGTCTCAACGATGGGCGTTAGTTAGTGATGTGGCACCAGAATGCACCACTGTGTTATAATTAACCTACATTTGAAGTTTTACTGTGGTGGCGGATTTGCTCCCTGCATTTGCATAGAGCTGACACTGCATATTTAAACTGCAAAGCTTGCCATCGCTTCGGTAAAAAAGAATTGTGTAGTTTGCTTAATAATATTGTATACTATTTTCAACACTTCTTGCGGGTCTGAATAGATAAAAACAGTGATTTTAGATTCTGTTACAACAATATTGTTTTTATTGCGGGCGTAACAATTAAAAATAAATATGTTCTCCTCTTACAATAAATCTAAACTATATGCAACGAGGCTTCTATTTATAGAGTTTATCATGCTTAATGCTAAATAATTATTAGTCTATTAAATTGTTAAATGAATGACAATTTAAGAAAGCAATTTTGAATTTGTAATCTCATCAGACTAAGTGTTGATATTCACAACGCCCTCTCTCACTCTCTCTCTCTTTCTTTCTAAAATTATGCTTTGACTTTTCTGTTTAAAGTCCTTTCTGATTACTTTTTCTAAAAATGTTGGATTCCAGTCATCTTGTATGTAACCGATCTCGATTATTACAATTGTCAGCAATATGGCGTTCATTTCTTGGCATACATTCTCATATATTTGTCTGTGGCCTATTTCTCCTTCTCGCCTTTTCTTAAAGTGCCTGTGCTAATATAATTTTGATTATCGAATCTGTTCTTTATTAATAAAACATGATTGAAATCTTAATAAACTCTACAGACAAAAATACGGCATTTTACAAAAGAAAAAGAAAAAAGCAGGAAATCCTAGGCGACAGAAGTACGTATATCATACGGGAATGTGCTAGGAGATGAGTCGTTACAATAAAATGAGGACAAGCGCTAAACGTAACACGTACGCAAAACGAAACTGTCAACAACAGGCGTACTCACAACAGGAAATGGTACTTTAATTCGCTACAACTTTGTACGTCCTCGTACGAAAGTGTTATTTAATTGAGTAGATACACTAAGCTTTATGTGACACATACAGAAATGAAGGTTACAGTACTAAATAATGTGTTGCATAAACCTGTTCCGATGACAAACTCGGCGTATTACAGTGTCACTCCTGTTATCAAATAAAAATTATCAAACTTGGGACGTTTGCAGTTGTTTTATGGAACGGCAGTTACATAAACTATTTTCTGTAACCACTTAAATAACATGTGCTACTGCTGTTGCTGATGATGATTATCTTTATCTTCTTCAACAAGGTTTAATCAAAAATAGTTTGTTCCGGTCCCAAGTAGATAGATTAGAGCTGGTCACTACAGCGCTTCTTCGGACTTCCCACACGACTCGGTCCTTCCGGCTTATAATTCAATAGTTGTTTGGAGGAGTGACAGTCATCCATTCGGTTAAGATATCCAACCGTTTTAACGAATATTGGCCTAAAATACTGTAGAGATTGAGTAATGGCTTATGGTCTCATTCCTTAATGAAGGAAAAGCTCCATCCGAACCTCCAACTGGTGGGTAACAGGAAACACCTATAGGTGATTACCGTGGCTCTTAAATCCGAGTGACAGCCGGTATAAGATGTCCCTCCTGTACTTGTCGACAAGTAGAGGCTTGGACACCCTCTTGTTTTTGGGGTAAGATTTTGCTCCTAAAGGGGGCAGCCGGTATAAGATGTCCCTCCTGTACTTGTTGACAAGTAGAGACTTGGACACCCTCTTGCTTTTTGGGGTAAGATATTGCTCCTAAAGGGGGCAGCCGGTATAAGATGTCCCTCCTGTACTTATCGACAAGTAGAGGCTTGGACACCCTCTTGCTTTTTGGGGTAAGATATTGCTCCTAAAGGGGGCAGCCGGTATAAGATGTCCCTCCTGTCCTTGGACACCCTCTTGCTTTTGGGGTAAGATATTGCTCCTACAGGAGGCAGCCGGTATAAGATGTCCCTCCTGTATTGGACACCCTCTTGCTTTTGGGGTAAGATATTGCTCCCAAAGGAGGCAGCCGGTATCAGATGTCTCTCCTGTACTTTAACACCCTCTTGCTTTTGGGGTAAGATATTGCTCCTAAAGGAGGCAGCCGGTATAAGATATCCCTCCTGTACTTGGACACCCTCTTGCTTTTGGGGTAAGATATTGCTCCTAAGGGGGGATAAGCCTTTATTGGTCTACGACGTAGGATATTAAATATAATTATGGATATCTGAAACAGGGAAAACTGGTCACCATGGAAACAGGCAGCACCACTATCGTCTTCCTCTGCGATATGCTAATAATATATCCATGGGACATATTAATTAATAAATTCACTTAAGCAAGATATAACCGAAAGGATTAAATAAGTTATCGTAATTACTGTAAATATTACTGAATCATTTTGTGTCAACAATTGTTATTTACATTGTTTATTAGTGATGTGTAAGGGAAACTATATTGCGACAGTACAAATAAGTGATGTACTAAGCATGGAATATAAAAATTTAAATTTACTTAATAAACTGTAAATAATTAATAATATATTAGAAATAAGCGTGTTAGGGATTGCAGGCTTGGCTCAGACAAAAATATGAACAGGTGTTTCGACCTGAATCAACGTGCACACACACACACACAAATGTAACTGAAAGTGTGTACACCAGTATTTTGCTAGTGTGTGTGAACGCAGGTCTCTGCAGGCGAGTTTGCCACCCCAAGATGAATAATTGCACAATTACGGTTTTTCCGTATTTATTCATAAACTAGAATTAAGAATTAAAATCCAAAAGCACCATAAAATGTAAATAAATTTACTAAATACTGTGTACGAAAACCACGCGAAAGTGACACACCGTACAAGTGCAATAGTGAAATAACTGTGTACAAATCGAAAGGGTTCAGTTGCAATGTCCAAAATTACAGTGAACATGTGTTATAAATTAGTTATAAGATAAGTATAAGAGTATACTTACAGGACTCTGCAATTCGCAGAAATATAAAAAATAGCGAATTTGACAAAGAGTGGGGGAACTGACGCCAGAGACAGTTTCTAACATGTCGATTTTGTATCACTGCAGGGTGTCGACCAAGACATGGGTATAAATAGGACACGCAAGCTGCAGTGGTTCTCTTTCTTGAATCATCCACGGTGCAGCGGGAGCTTATGCCCGTCAGCACGGCGTATTTATTTTTGTTTCATAAACAGTTTAAATTTGCCAGTTACGTACAAATACGTAACTAAGCTGTAAAGACAATCATTTTAATTAATAACAGCACTACTTAAGAAGATCCATTAATAAGTCGACACTAGACAAGAGGAGAGTTCCAGAGAGAGATACGACGCTGGACAAGAGGAGAGTTCCAGAGAGAGATACGACGCTGGACAAGAGGAGAGTTCCAGAGAGAGAGACAGCCGACGCTGGACAAGAGGAGAAGAGAGACAGCCGACGCTGGAGGCGAGACGAGGACGAATACCGATGGAACAAAAATGATCGAGTATGATTGACGACAATAAGGTGATAGACAACTTATTCATATCTTAATCATACAAAGAATTCAAAGACAGTTAAAGACATTAATATTTTATTTAAAAATAAGAGAAATGTTTCTTGTATAGTAGAGTTAAAATCATAGATGTTTTAGAAATACGATTAACGTAACAAGAGCTCAAATTAATATGATATAAAATGATTACAAAGCATTTAAATAAAAACAATTAATATTTGAGAAAACAGTACTGAGAAACAATAACTATTAATATTTTGAGTACGTTACAATATAGAAAAAAAGATTTAAAAATTGATTTTGAAACATAGTTACAGACTGAGTAGTCTGAAAATGAGATTTTTCTTTTATATAATAGTTATTAGCATAGAATATTTAGTCAGTAAGGATGTATATATCTTAAGCCTTACGGCATAATAACAAATAATAACTAATGTTTTAAAATCGAAGTCAGTGCCATGTGCACACATTTTTTTATAGTATCAAATAAATTTTAATTATTGTTTCAAGTTACATAGAGTTCTTATTGCAGAAACACCTGACACCCAATTTAAATGTTAGATTGTTTAAAGAATTTGTCAATCTTGAACGTGAGATCGTTCACGCCTATTTATGTGTATGTAACGTTGCATAAATTTGGTGTTCCAAGATCGTGGGGCTCCACAAATTTAAATTAAAATAAATTTGCAAATTTATTACGTTGCATAGAATGGCTCCCAAAGAACGTGGGGCTATTCAACAACAAATAGAAGTGTATTTGTATTTGAAATTAAATTTTAACAAAATTTATATCGGGATCATAAATTTGTCGCCCTGGACGTGGGGCCCGACATGCCTAAATTTATGTACAAAAATGTGTGACATAAATTGTAGCTCATGAATGTATGACCCGATC
The DNA here is from genome assembly GCA_034769895.1 of Magicicada septendecula. Lineage (NCBI taxonomy): Eukaryota > Metazoa > Arthropoda > Insecta > Hemiptera > Cicadidae > Magicicada > Magicicada septendecula. The sequence continues at coordinate 140,327,672 of CM068373.1, read as the reverse complement.
CCCATCATTTAACTATTAAAATTTTTTTATGTAGCTAAATGGTTGCTCTAAAATGTAAAGAGTGTGTTAAATGAAAAATGTATAATATGTAATTATTATTTATATTAAACAGTAACTGAATGTAATGTTAATTGTTGTGTAATCGCACAGCTGGCGCCCACAAATAATATTGTTGTCTATGTAACAGGTGTAACTGTAATGAGTATTAATAATAACTATTAATAAAAATACAGAAATAAATAAATAATTAGGGAACGGTTATCAATAATAATTGTTAAAGAAGTACTATTAAATAAATATTTTAATAATTATTCAAGATGGCAGAACCAGGAGGGTTGAATTTAGAAGCATTTAAAAATACGATACTCGCCATGATGGACGAATTAATCATAAAACAAACCGAAAAATTTAAAGAGGAATTGAGAGGAGAATGTCAAACAAACAGAAAGTTTAGAAAATAAATTAGAGCTACAGTTCGAAAATTTTAGACAAGACACCATAAAAATTACCGAGAGTCTAGAAGAGTTAAAAATTGATAATCTCCAGTTGAAACAAGACAACATAGAAATAAAACAAAGTATAATTGACAGTAATGCGCAGTTAACTGTAAAAATTGTTAATACAAACAGACGTATTGACACGATCGCAGAAAATGTCTGTGGAATAATTAATAAACAAACGGAGCTAATATGTGAAAAGATAGTATGTGAAGAATTCATACAAATTAAAAATACATGTGTAATTACTAATGATAATTATAAAAAAGTAATTAACATTAAGGAGGAAAAGCAAATAAAGGTTAATAAAACATACCTTATTAATAGCGATATTCCAATTGTGAGTCACACACACACTAGTAAGTCACATAAGGTGAAACACTTAAGGCACTACACTTACGGAGATAAATATCACTGTAGGCCTAACAAGAAACGTAGTAAGTTATCTAGACGAAACACTACGCAAAATTGTGGTATGATGTTGGATATACGCACGATAATTATAATAACGATAATTATAACTGTAAGTATGAAAACTACAGAGGTTATCATAAACGACGAATGAAAAAACCGTCGACAGCTGTTCAGGTAAGTTCACTCAACCAAACTAGGGACGAGAGAATGGAGAAAGAGCGAAGCATTTGTAACGAGAGAAAGAGGGTAGATTTTGTGTGGCCGACAGGCAAGATGAAAATGTTACCCTATAAACAGGTGACTTATACGATCAAAACAAACGTTTACAAGGTAAGTATGCACACAAACGTCGCAGCTATGCAACGGAAAGGTAACGAGGGGATAATACAATGGAACGTGGACGTTGTTTACACGAGGGTGAACACAATGAATGTCCTGTGTACAACAACCAATTGTGTAATGAAGGGTGTCAGTTATAACGACACACCGAACAGAACTCAAGGCAAATGAAAATAAATAATTATTTTTAAATGAGAAAAATAATATAACTATTAATTATTAATAATAAGAAATAATATGTATAATAATATAAGAGAGTATAATTAAGAAATGTTATAAGGAATATTATTTGAAAGGGTTACTTAAGAAATGTATTAGTGATGGTAAGGAATGCTATTGTAGAGAAATATTTAAGAAAGTAATGGTAAAAGATGTTATTGTTGTTATTAATATGAAGAAATGGTAAGGAATGTTATTATTGATATGTTATAAATATGAAGAAATAATTAAGATGAGCAATAATTGCCATAATTGTTAGAACGACTGATCAAGCGAACACTTATTGAAGATACAAGGACAAAGAAGAAAGCGAGAGTGAAAAGTCATAAGGGCAGAGACTACTTAGGATTAAGGACTTCGAGAAAAATATCGTTGTTTTCCAAGACAGTTCCTCTGTAACCGATCATGCGACACACTACAAGCTAAAAGAGTATTCTGTTACGGAAGTGTATTTCAAGAAAGTAGTAGCGATCAGAAAGATAATGTTAAAGAAATATAATAAAAGGTAATGAATGTTAATGTATTGTATAAGTAATGTATTAGATAAAGTAATGTCATGTTAAGAAAAGAGCTAAGGAAGATTAGAAGCGATGGTAAGAATGTATGAATTAAGATAATGTATACATTAAGACAGCAAGTAGGACAGAACACTTTCATCGTATATGATGAGATACAGAAGAAAGAAATTGGTAAATTCCACGCAACGTCTATTAGGAAGTTCTACACATGAAAACAGAGGTCAATGAAACCAGTTAAATCAGCTGTTTGTAAGCCACCCTACTATAAGGTCGCGAGCAGTGAGCGTACGAAGAGGGGAGGTAAGACATTTGTTTACACTCCAATTAAGGGTGAAATGACGAATATTATTCTTTATTATTTGTTACATTTTTTTTGCAAATAATAATAATAAATAAATAAAAAAAAATTATAATAAATAAATTTATTAAATTTTTTTTGTTACCAAGCAGAGGAATAATGCGACAGTACAAATAAGTGATGTACTGAGCATGGAATATAAAAATTTAAATTTACTTAATAAACTGTAAATAATTAATAATATATTAGAAATAAGCGTGTTAGGGATTGCAGGCTTGGCTCAGACAAAAATATGAACAGGTGTTTCGACCTGAATCAACGTGCACACACACACACACAAATGTAACTGAAAGTGTGTACACCAGTATTTTGCTAGTGTGTGTGAACGCAGGTCTCTGCAGGCGAGTTTGCCACCCCAAGATGAATAATTGCACAATTACGGTTTTTCCGTATTTATTCATAAACTAGAATTAAGAATTAAAATCCAAAAGCACCATAAAATGTAAATAAATTTACTAAATACTGTGTACGAAAACCACGCGAAAGTGACACACCGTACAAGTGCAATAGTGAAATAACTGTGTACAAATCGAAAGGGTTAAGTTGCAATGTCCAAAATTACAGTGAACATGTGTTATAAATTAGTTATAAGATAAGTATAAGAGTATACTTACAGGACTCTGCAATTCGCAGAAATATAAAAAATAGCGAATTTGACAAAGAGTGGGGGAACTGACGCCAGAGACAGTTTCTAGCATGTCGATTTTGTATCACTGCAGGGTGTCGACCAAGACATGGGTATAAATAGGACACGCAAGCTGCAGTGGTTCTCTTTCTTGAATCATCCACGGTGCAGCGGGAGCTTATGCCCGTCAGCACGGCGTATTTATTTTTGTTTCATAAACAGTTTAAATTTGCCAGTTACGTACAAATACGTAACTAAGCTGTAAAGACAATCATTTTAATTAATAACAGCACTACTTAAGAAGATCCATTAATAAGTCGACACTAGACAAGAGGAGAGTTCCAGAGAGAGATACGACGCTGGACAAGAGGAGAGTTCCAGAGAGAGATACGACGCTGGACAAGAGGAGAGTTCCAGAGAGAGAGACAGCCGACGCTGGACAAGAGGAGAAGAGAGACAGCCGACGCTGGAGGCGAGACGAGGACGAATACCGATGGAACAAAAATGATCGAGTATGATTGACGACAATAAGGTGATAGACAACTTATTCATATCTTAATCATACAAAGAATTCAAAGACAGTTAAAGACATTAATATTTTATTTAAAAATAAGAGAAATGTTTCTTGTATAGTAGAGTTAAAATCATAGATGTTTTAGAAATACGATTAACGTAACAAGAGCTCAAATTAATATGATATAAAATGATTACAAAGCATTTAAATAAAAACAATTAATATTTGAGAAAACAGTACTGAGAAACAATAACTATTAATATTTTGAGTACGTTACAATATAGAAAAAAAGATTTAAAAATTGATTTTGAAACATAGTTACAGACTGAGTAGTCTGAAAATGAGATTTTTCTTTTATATAATAGTTATTAGCATAGAATATTTAGTCAGTAAGGATGTATATATCTTAAGCCTTACGGCATAATAACAAATAATAACTAATGTTTTAAAATCGAAGTCAGTGCCATGTGCACACATTTTTTTATAGTATCAAATAAATTTTAATTATTGTTTCAAGTTACATAGAGTTCTTATTGCAGAAACACCTGACACCCAATTTAAATGTTAGATTGTTTAAAGAATTTGTCAATCTTGAACGTGAGATCGTTCACGCCTATTTATGTGTATGTAACGTTGCATAAATTTGGTGTTCCAAGATCGTGGGGCTCCACAAATTTAAATTAAAATAAATTTGCAAATTTATTACGTTGCATAGAATGGCTCCCAAAGAACGTGGGGCTATTCAACAACAAATAGAAGTGTATTTGTATTTGAAATTAAATTTTAACAAAATTTATATCGGGATCATAAATTTGTCGCCCTGGACGTGGGGCCCGACATGCCTAAATTTATGTACAAAAATGTGTGACATAAATTGTAGCTCATGAATGTATGACCCGATCCCCATCATTTAACTATTAAAATTTTTTTATGTAGCTAAATGGTTGCTCTAAAATGTAAAGAGTGTGTTAAATGAAAAATGTATAATATGTAATTATTATTTATATTAAACAGTAACTGAATGTAATGTTAATTGTTGTGTAATCGCACAGCTGGCGCCCACAAATAATATTGTTGTCTATGTAACAGGTGTAACTGTAATGAGTATTAATAATAACTATTAATAAAAATACAGAAATAAATAAATAATTAGGGAACGGTTATCAATAATAATTGTTAAAGAAGTACTATTAAATAAATATTTTAATAATTATTCAAGATGGCAGAACCAGGAGGGTTGAATTTAGAAGCATTTAAAAATACGATACTCGCCATGATGGACGAATTAATCATAAAACAAACCGAAAAATTTAAAGAGGAATTGAGAGGAGAATGTCAAACAAACAGAAAGTTTAGAAAATAAATTAGAGCTACAGTTCGAAAATTTTAGACAAGACACCATAAAAATTACCGAGAGTCTAGAAGAGTTAAAAATTGATAATCTCCAGTTGAAACAAGACAACATAGAAATAAAACAAAGTATAATTGACAGTAATGCGCAGTTAACTGTAAAAATTGTTAATACAAACAGACGTATTGACACGATCGCAGAAAATGTCTGTGGAATAATTAATAAACAAACGGAGCTAATATGTGAAAAGATAGTATGTGAAGAATTCATACAAATTAAAAATACATGTGTAATTACTAATGATAATTATAAAAAAGTAATTAACATTAAGGAGGAAAAGCAAATAAAGGTTAATAAAACATACCTTATTAATAGCGATATTCCAATTGTGAGTCACACACACACTAGTAAGTCACATAAGGTGAAACACTTAAGGCACTACACTTACGGAGATAAATATCACTGTAGGCCTAACAAGAAACGTAGTAAGTTATCTAGACGAAACACTACGCAAAATTGTGGTATGATGTTGGATATACGCACGATAATTATAATAACGATAATTATAACTGTAAGTATGAAAACTACAGAGGTTATCATAAACGACGAATGAAAAAACCGTCGACAGCTGTTCAGGTAAGTTCACTCAACCAAACTAGGGACGAGAGAATGGAGAAAGAGCGAAGCATTTGTAACGAGAGAAAGAGGGTAGATTTTGTGTGGCCGACAGGCAAGATGAAAATGTTACCCTATAAACAGGTGACTTATACGATCAAAACAAACGTTTACAAGGTAAGTATGCACACAAACGTCGCAGCTATGCAACGGAAAGGTAACGAGGGGATAATACAATGGAACGTGGACGTTGTTTACACGAGGGTGAACACAATGAATGTCCTGTGTACAACAACCAATTGTGTAATGAAGGGTGTCAGTTATAACGACACACCGAACAGAACTCAAGGCAAATGAAAATAAATAATTATTTTTAAATGAGAAAAATAATATAACTATTAATTATTAATAATAAGAAATAATATGTATAATAATATAAGAGAGTATAATTAAGAAATGTTATAAGGAATATTATTTGAAAGGGTTACTTAAGAAATGTATTAGTGATGGTAAGGAATGCTATTGTAGAGAAATATTTAAGAAAGTAATGGTAAAAGATGTTATTGTTGTTATTAATATGAAGAAATGGTAAGGAATGTTATTATTGATATGTTATAAATATGAAGAAATAATTAAGATGAGCAATAATTGCCATAATTGTTAGAACGACTGATCAAGCGAACACTTATTGAAGATACAAGGACAAAGAAGAAAGCGAGAGTGAAAAGTCATAAGGGCAGAGACTACTTAGGATTAAGGACTTCGAGAAAAATATCGTTGTTTTCCAAGACAGTTCCTCTGTAACCGATCATGCGACACACTACAAGCTAAAAGAGTATTCTGTTACGGAAGTGTATTTCAAGAAAGTAGTAGCGATCAGAAAGATAATGTTAAAGAAATATAATAAAAGGTAATGAATGTTAATGTATTGTATAAGTAATGTATTAGATAAAGTAATGTCATGTTAAGAAAAGAGCTAAGGAAGATTAGAAGCGATGGTAAGAATGTATGAATTAAGATAATGTATACATTAAGACAGCAAGTAGGACAGAACACTTTCATCGTATATGATGAGATACAGAAGAAAGAAATTGGTAAATTCCACGCAACGTCTATTAGGAAGTTCTACACATGAAAACAGAGGTCAATGAAACCAGTTAAATCAGCTGTTTGTAAGCCACCCTACTATAAGGTCGCGAGCAGTGAGCGTACGAAGAGGGGAGGTAAGACATTTGTTTACACTCCAATTAAGGGTGAAATGACGAATATTATTCTTTATTATTTGTTACATTTTTTTTGCAAATAATAATAATAAATAAATAAAAAAAAATTATAATAAATAAATTTATTAAATTTTTTTTGTTACCAAGCAGAGGAATAATGCGACAGTACAAATAAGTGATGTACTGAGCATGGAATATAAAAATTTAAATTTACTTAATAAACTGTAAATAATTAATAATATATTAGAAATAAGCGTGTTAGGGATTGCAGGCTTGGCTCAGACAAAAATATGAACAGGTGTTTCGACCTGAATCAACGTGCACACACACACACACAAATGTAACTGAAAGTGTGTACACCAGTATTTTGCTAGTGTGTGTGAACGCAGGTCTCTGCAGGCGAGTTTGCCACCCCAAGATGAATAATTGCACAATTACGGTTTTTCCGTATTTATTCATAAACTAGAATTAAGAATTAAAATCCAAAAGCACCATAAAATGTAAATAAATTTACTAAATACTGTGTACGAAAACCACGCGAAAGTGACACACCGTACAAGTGCAATAGTGAAATAACTGTGTACAAATCGAAAGGGTTAAGTTGCAATGTCCAAAATTACAGTGAACATGTGTTATAAATTAGTTATAAGATAAGTATAAGAGTATACTTACAGGACTCTGCAATTCGCAGAAATATAAAAAATAGCGAATTTGACAAAGAGTGGGGGAACTGACGCCAGAGACAGTTTCTAACATGTCGATTTTGTATCACTGCAGGGTGTCGACCAAGACATGGGTATAAATAGGACACGCAAGCTGCAGTGGTTCTCTTTCTTGAATCATCCACGGTGCAGCGGGAGCTTATGCCCGTCAGCACGGCGTATTTATTTTTGTTTCATAAACAGTTTAAATTTGCCAGTTACGTACAAATACGTAACTAAGCTGTAAAGACAATCATTTTAATTAATAACAGCACTACTTAAGAAGATCCATTAATAAGTCGACACTAGACAAGAGGAGAGTTCCAGAGAGAGATACGACGCTGGACAAGAGGAGAGTTCCAGAGAGAGATACGACGCTGGACAAGAGGAGAGTTCCAGAGAGAGAGACAGCCGACGCTGGACAAGAGGAGAAGAGAGACAGCCGACGCTGGAGGCGAGACGAGGACGAATACCGATGGAACAAAAATGATCGAGTATGATTGACGACAATAAGGTGATAGACAACTTATTCATATCTTAATCATACAAAGAATTCAAAGACAGTTAAAGACATTAATATTTTATTTAAAAATAAGAGAAATGTTTCTTGTATAGTAGAGTTAAAATCATAGATGTTTTAGAAATACGATTAACGTAACAAGAGCTCAAATTAATATGATATAAAATGATTACAAAGCATTTAAATAAAAACAATTAATATTTGAGAAAACAGTACTGAGAAACAATAACTATTAATATTTTGAGTACGTTACAATATAGAAAAAAAGATTTAAAAATTGATTTTGAAACATAGTTACAGACTGAGTAGTCTGAAAATGAGATTTTTCTTTTATATAATAGTTATTAGCATAGAATATTTAGTCAGTAAGGATGTATATATCTTAAGCCTTACGGCATAATAACAAATAATAACTAATGTTTTAAAATCGAAGTCAGTGCCATGTGCACACATTTTTTTATAGTATCAAATAAATTTTAATTATTGTTTCAAGTTACATAGAGTTCTTATTGCAGAAACACCTGACACCCAATTTAAATGTTAGATTGTTTAAAGAATTTGTCAATCTTGAACGTGAGATCGTTCACGCCTATTTATGTGTATGTAACGTTGCATAAATTTGGTGTTCCAAGATCGTGGGGCTCCACAAATTTAAATTAAAATAAATTTGCAAATTTATTACGTTGCATAGAATGGCTCCCAAAGAACGTGGGGCTATTCAACAACAAATAGAAGTGTATTTGTATTTGAAATTAAATTTTAACAAAATTTATATCGGGATCATAAATTTGTCGCCCTGGACGTGGGCCCGACATGCCTAAATTTATGTACAAAAATGTGTGACATAAATTGTAGCTCATGAATGTATGACCCGATCCCCATCATTTAACTATTAAAATTTTTTTATGTAGCTAAATGGTTGCTCTAAAATGTAAAGAGTGTGTTAAATGAAAAATGTATAATATGTAATTATTATTTATATTAAACAGTAACTGAATGTAATGTTAATTGTTGTGTAATCGCACAGCTGGCGCCCACAAATAATATTGTTGTCTATGTAACAGGTGTAACTGTAATGAGTATTAATAATAACTATTAATAAAAATACAGAAATAAATAAATAATTAGGGAACGGTTATCAATAATAATTGTTAAAGAAGTACTATTAAATAAATATTTTAATAATTATTCAAGATGGCAGAACCAGGAGGGTTGAATTTAGAAGCATTTAAAAATACGATACTCGCCATGATGGACGAATTAATCATAAAACAAACCGAAAAATTTAAAGAGGAATTGAGAGGAGAATGTCAAACAAACAGAAAGTTTAGAAAATAAATTAGAGCTACAGTTCGAAAATTTTAGACAAGACACCATAAAAATTACCGAGAGTCTAGAAGAGTTAAAAATTGATAATCTCCAGTTGAAACAAGACAACATAGAAATAAAACAAAGTATAATTGACAGTAATGCGCAGTTAACTGTAAAAATTGTTAATACAAACAGACGTATTGACACGATCGCAGAAAATGTCTGTGGAATAATTAATAAACAAACGGAGCTAATATGTGAAAAGATAGTATGTGAAGAATTCATACAAATTAAAAATACATGTGTAATTACTAATGATAATTATAAAAAAGTAATTAACATTAAGGAGGAAAAGCAAATAAAGGTTAATAAAACATACCTTATTAATAGCGATATTCCAATTGTGAGTCACACACACACTAGTAAGTCACATAAGGTGAAACACTTAAGGCACTACACTTACGGAGATAAATATCACTGTAGGCCTAACAAGAAACGTAGTAAGTTATCTAGACGAAACACTACGCAAAATTGTGGTATGATGTTGGATATACGCACGATAATTATAATAACGATAATTATAACTGTAAGTATGAAAACTACAGAGGTTATCATAAACGACGAATGAAAAAACCGTCGACAGCTGTTCAGGTAAGTTCACTCAACCAAACTAGGGACGAGAGAATGGAGAAAGAGCGAAGCATTTGTAACGAGAGAAAGAGGGTAGATTTTGTGTGGCCGACAGGCAAGATGAAAATGTTACCCTATAAACAGGTGACTTATACGATCAAAACAAACGTTTACAAGGTAAGTATGCACACAAACGTCGCAGCTATGCAACGGAAAGGTAACGAGGGGATAATACAATGGAACGTGGACGTTGTTTACACGAGGGTGAACACAATGAATGTCCTGTGTACAACAACCAATTGTGTAATGAAGGGTGTCAGTTATAACGACACACCGAACAGAACTCAAGGCAAATGAAAATAAATAATTATTTTTAAATGAGAAAAATAATATAACTATTAATTATTAATAATAAGAAATAATATGTATAATAATATAAGAGAGTATAATTAAGAAATGTTATAAGGAATATTATTTGAAAGGGTTACTTAAGAAATGTATTAGTGATGGTAAGGAATGCTATTGTAGAGAAATATTTAAGAAAGTAATGGTAAAAGATGTTATTGTTGTTATTAATATGAAGAAATGGTAAGGAATGTTATTATTGATATGTTATAAATATGAAGAAATAATTAAGATGAGCAATAATTGCCATAATTGTTAGAACGACTGATCAAGCGAACACTTATTGAAGATACAAGGACAAAGAAGAAAGCGAGAGTGAAAAGTCATAAGGGCAGAGACTACTTAGGATTAAGGACTTCGAGAAAAATATCGTTGTTTTCCAAGACAGTTCCTCTGTAACCGATCATGCGACACACTACAAGCTAAAAGAGTATTCTGTTACGGAAGTGTATTTCAAGAAAGTAGTAGCGATCAGAAAGATAATGTTAAAGAAATATAATAAAAGGTAATGAATGTTAATGTATTGTATAAGTAATGTATTAGATAAAGTAATGTCATGTTAAGAAAAGAGCTAAGGAAGATTAGAAGCGATGGTAAGAATGTATGAATTAAGATAATGTATACATTAAGACAGCAAGTAGGACAGAACACTTTCATCGTATATGATGAGATACAGAAGAAAGAAATTGGTAAATTCCACGCAACGTCTATTAGGAAGTTCTACACATGAAAACAGAGGTCAATGAAACCAGTTAAATCAGCTGTTTGTAAGCCACCCTACTATAAGGTCGCGAGCAGTGAGCGTACGAAGAGGGGAGGTAAGACATTTGTTTACACTCCAATTAAGGGTGAAATGACGAATATTATTCTTTATTATTTGTTACATTTTTTTGCAAATAATAATAATAAATAAATAAAAAAAAATTATAATAAATAAATTTATTAAATTTTTTTGTTACCAAGCAGAGGAATAATGCGACAGTACAAATAAGTGATGTACTGAGCATGGAATATAAAAATTTAAATTTACTTAATAAACTGTAAATAATTAATAATATATTAGAAATAAGCATGTTAGGGATTGCAGGCTTGGCTCAGACAAAAATATGAACAGGTGTTTCGACCTGAATCAACGTGCACACACACACACACACAAATGTAACTGAAAGTGTGTACACCAGTATTTTGCTAGTGTGTGTGAACGCAGGTCTCTGCAGGCGAGTTTGCCACCCCAAGATGAATAATTGCACAATTACTGTTTTTCCGTAATTATTCATAAACTAGAATTAAGAATTAAAATCCAAAAGCACCATAAAATGTAAATAAATTTACTAAATACTGTGTACGAAAACCACGCGAAAGTGACACACCGTACAAGTGCAATAGTGAAATAACTGTGTACAAATCGAAAGGGTTAAGTTGCAATGTCCAAAATTACAGTGAACATGTGTTATAAAATTAGTTATAAGATAAGTATAAGAGTATACTTACAGGACTCTGCAATTCCAGAAATATAAACAATAGCGAATTTGACAAAGAGTGGGGGAACTGACGCCAGAGACAGTTTCTAACATGTCGATTTTGTATCACTGCAGGGTGTCGACCAAGACATGGGTATAAATAGGACACGCAAGCTGCAGTGGTTCTCTTTCTTGAATCATCCACGGTGCAGCGGGAGCTTATGCTCGTCAGCACGGCGTATTTATTTTTGTTTCATAAACAGTTTAAATTTGCCAGCTACGTACAAATACGTAACTAAGCTGTAAAGACAATCATTTTAATTAATAACAGCACTACTTAAGAAGATCCATTAATAAGTCGACACTAGACAAGAGGAGAGTTCCAGAGAGATATACGACGCTGGACAAGAGGAGAGTTCCAGAGAGAGATACGACGCTGGACAAGAAGAGAGTTCCAGAGAGAGATACGACGCTGGACAAGAGGAGAGTTCCAGAGAGAGGTACGACGCTGGACAAGAGGAGAGTTCCAGAGAGAGACAGCCGACGCTGGACAAGAGGAGAAGAGAGACAGCCGACGCTGGAGGCGAGACGAGGACGAATACCGATGGAACAAAAATGATCGAGTATGATTGACGACAATAAGGTGATAGACAACTTATTCATATCTTAATCATACAAAGAATTCAAATTTAAATGTTAGATTGTTTAAAGAATTTGTCAATCTTGAACGTGAGATCGTTCACGCCTATTTATGTGTATGTAACGTTGCATAAATTTGGTGCTCCAAGATCGTGGGGCTCCACAAATTTAAATTAAAATAAATTTGCAAATTATTACGTTGCAATATATAATGTGAAAAGTTAGATTTACTTGTCTAATGAGGGATTTACTAATCTAATGGCATTATGTGAGAATATAGACATGTGCAGGAACTTTATTTATCTATTATCCCACTAACTGAAAATGTTGAAACAATAAAGGTAACAGTAAATAACGAAAATAAAATTTGGGATTGTTTAATTGTAAAATTGAGAAAGATAATTGGGAAAGTATATAGGAGAAGTATATAATTTCGTGTATTTGTGAAGGAAAATTTTAAGGCATAAAAACAAGCAGAAAGTAATTAAAATCAGAGTAACGTATGTTTAAAAGCTTTTATTTTCATAAGAAAACTTTGTTATTTATACATGTTCGTAGGAGAAAAGTTGTGTAGTTGTATGTTTGAAGCATCGCGGTATACAGGTGCGCTACCTGGACAGTGGGGATAGTTGGAAGCCAAACAGTAGAAGTGAACCTCTGTCAGTTGTGACCCAACCGTGCAAAACGCGGCCGGTTGCGGTCGAGGAATAATATTTGAATCCGTTCACTTGCGATCCGGCCAATCGCGACTGAAAACATTGCCCTATCAGCTACAAACACAGGCTGCGTTTACCAACTATAACAACGGTCCTACAAACTGTCACTCCACATCTTCCTTTTCCGATCAATGCTCCTATTGGTATTGCGAGGCTGTCCGTTGCTTCTTTGAGCCATCCATATTTCCCAGTGGCTAGGTGGCTAACCTTGTCCACCAACTCTCTTCTTTATCCGGGCTTGTGACCGGCAGTATATCCAATGTGTTACTCAATCCATACATTTTCGTTTACCACAGGCGGAGTTCCAAAGGCATGTGAAGAGATGAATTGTCACGCCTAGAATGGTAATGGATGCGGCTGTTCCGAATTTTTATATTTCGACCAATCAATTTTCTCTGTGCATATTTTTCCTTATTTACAATTTAGACTACATACTGAACTCATATGGCACATACCCGTCTATCGATTTACTGGTTAATAAAACCATCACTCATGTGTCACAGATATTGAAGCATTAATTTACAGCGCTTGACCCTATAATGGCCGTTTCTGCTCGCTCCGCTGGCAGCTCAGAAGATGTTGTTACATCGATCTCCTGATCATCGTATGGTACAGTGGAAAACAAAATGTATGGTCCATTGGAAGACGCCAATGGAATCACCAATCACCAGCTTTAATTATTCTCAATTAACAGTTTGAAATCAACAATATTAGGCCTAAACTCACACAAAACTCCGTCCACACAAATAATAATGTCAACTATAAAGAATCCCGCACTATAATCACCTTTCACTAATACACCACTTTAGAAGCACTGTGTAAATTGCCCGACAATAACATCGAACTTTACTGGAATAAATCGCCACTAAAACTGAAATAAGCGGCAGCTGTCGTTGTTTAAATAGATAGCACAAGTGTTCCAGAATAATCCATAATACGCGTCAACACTACTAGAAAACACTAGAGCGTAATTGCTTGCCGCCTTGAAGACAGTGTACGCGGACTGGTGATGTCTGAAACAGCCTCGGCTGCGAACGCGTGACAAGTGTCACGTAAGTGTCCCTCATCTCAAAGTAGCAGCAATATGTACGCACACACACACACATTACAGCCGGGTTCCGCTGGGTTAGCTGAGAAACAAGTAGAATGTTTTGTAATATCATATATGGGTCCTAACCTAACCTAACCTAAATTAACATAACCTATCAAAAATATTGGGAGAAAGAGGTTACTCGCACAAGCAAAAGTTAGAGAATTGAAACCTCGTCGTAGCTTGGACGAGTAACGTTTCTAAGAGTTGCCACAGATTCGGTCAGATGTGGCCAAGTGAAGGCGAGGGTGGCAATTTACCGGGTAAGAACAGGTAAAAATGTCGTTTCGTCGCAACTGACCGAGACCGGTAGTTTGAAATGTGATGCTGTAGAGCAGGCGTTCTCAACCTGGTGCTCGCGAGCACTGTAGTGCACGCGTAACTAAAAATAGTGCTCATCATGGATGTATAAAAAAGTGCTCGCGAGCAACAGTGACCCCTAATTTTCAATTATGAACTATATAGCCGGCCGTACAGCTGTTGTCCACCAACAACTGAGTATAGTAGAATACTGTTTGGAAACCTTTGTTACTTCTAAGAGCACTACTTGCAATGGTTTGCGGAATTGTCCGTAGTTTACAAGCCGATACCGACTCTATTGTTTGCAGCTTTAAAAGGCAGAGACAGCCTACGAGGGGTTTATTACTGTAGGCGCCAGGTTGTCTCATCTTGTAAATGGGCTGTTAAACACGTAGTAGTACCCTCAAAAGAAGCGGTTATTCAAAATATTTTAATTTTATTGCCTCTGAAATCCCTAAACTTGGCAGCTTTAAGCACGTTCTCACAGAAATAGTCACGTAGCATTTTACACTTAGCTCAACCAATCAATTTTCAGATTTTAAATAGAAATTTCGAAATTTGCCAATGAATGTTTCTGGGCGTGGACATTTCCACTTACACGAGCGACATTTGTGACTGGAGTGACATAGTGTAGCGGTGTACACCAGTTTTGTGACGTATTTTGGTTGTAGTATTGCTGTTCTGTTATTTGTGAAATACGCGTAATTATTGTCAGTTTGCAATTTTCCTTTCGCCTCGAAGTGTGTTGTGAACGTTCTTAAAAAAGAGACATGGATAAATTTGTAATACGAAAACGTAGTGAAGAATCGATACCTAAGGTACCTTCTTCATCAACCCAAGATTCCAACAAAAGTAGCGAAGCAAAAAGAAAGAAACTGTATTCTTTTCAAGGTAACTGGGAGACAGATTTTTTGGTGGTCACTAATGACGAGAATACCGGAGTTATTTGCGTTTTGTGTCATGCACCTTTATCGGGTTTCAGAAAAGCAAATTGTCAAAGACATTATGAAACTCATCATAGTGCGTTTTCTGATCAATATCCCACGGGATCAGATGCAAGGATACATAAAATCAAAGAGTTAAAATCACAACTCCAACGTCAACAGAAGTCTTTTTCATTTAATGTTAATAGTTCTGTTAACAAACTTTCAACCGAAGTGTCTGTATCTGTGTCTCATAAACTTCTTCAGCATGGGATGCCACTTACAAGTGGAAAAATTGTGAAGGAGTGCATAGTTTCCGCAGTGACAACTCTCGCTGAAAGTATACCTGAGAAATACAGAAGTGTTTTGATTAATGCGGCAAAAAATGTGCCACTTAGTAATGACACTGTTGCCAGGCGCGTTGACCTCATCGCGGCTCAAATTAAACAAAAAGCACTCCAGAAACTTTCTGAATGTAGTTATTTTTCTCTTGCTGTTGACGAATCAACAGACATTGCTTCTGTAGCACAATTGGCGTGCTTTGTACGTTGTATAGATAATGTGGGAATTGTAGAAGATTTCTTTTTAACAATTTTACCGCTCCCGTGTACAACTACGGGGCAAGACATTTACAACGCTGTCGCGAATTTCCTGAAACCTAATGGCATTGACTTATCAAAGCTCGTGTGTGTGGTTACTGATGGCGCACCTTCCATGGTAGGTAAAAATAAAGGATTTGTCGCTCTTCTGAAAAATTATGAACATTTTCCTCCCTTTGTTCACTATCATTGTTTAATTCACGTTGAAAACTTAGCCAGTCATCTTATATCTGTTCCTGAAATTTCAGAACAGTTAAAACTGATAGTTAAGTTGATCAACCTTTTGGTTTCTAAACCCTTGAATAAACGCTTACTAAAAGTCTTCTTGCATGATTTATCAGCGCCACATTCAGAACTAATCCTACATGCGGATGTTCGTTGGCTAAGTCGCGGGGAAGCAATTACAAGGGTCTGGAAAG
Source organism: Magicicada septendecula (assembly GCA_034769895.1). NCBI lineage: Eukaryota > Metazoa > Arthropoda > Insecta > Hemiptera > Cicadidae > Magicicada > Magicicada septendecula. The sequence continues at coordinate 140,311,286 of CM068373.1, read as the reverse complement.
TTTTCGAAGAAATCAAAGCATTTATTTCTGCCAACGATTATGTCACTAAGTTTCCAGAAATATTCGGGGATGATTTCAAGATCAATCTTGCTTTCATGGTAGACCTATTTCAATATCTCACCGAGCTGAACAAACGTCTTCAGGGTCAGAAAAACACAATTTGTGAACTGAAAGAAATTATATTTTCCTTTCGATCAAAGTTACAAAGATTCCTCGGGACGGCAAGTAAAAATGACTTGGTTCATTTTCCTGAACTGGCACATACACTCTCGAGTCTTGGTCGTCCCCACTCGGAGTGTCCTAAAATTGTCGTTCTGGCAATTCAAGATCTGTTGAAAGAGTTTGCTACACGTTTTCAAGTACTCGAAGAAAGTGAGCCGTTGTTTAATATGGAGCTCAATCCATTTCAATTCAATTTGGACTCTCTCAGAAAAATTCAGATTATTCAACAGCACAAACTTGCTCGCGCGGAACTTGAATTATTAGAGCTCCAGTCCTCTCAAGCCTTAAAATATCTTTTCGAAAAGGAAAGGATCACAGATTTCTGGGGTGCAAATGATACAATGAAATTTCCGACATTGCGAAATGCTTCTCTCAAATGCTTGGCGATGTTTGGGACAACCTACCTATGTCAATAATGTTTTTCATTAATGAAATACATCAAGAACAAAGCACGATCAAGATTAAATGACTCACATTTGGAGGACTGTTTACGTGTGGCTGCAAGCGACTTCTCCTTAGATATTAGTGAAATTCTGAGTAACATTCAGGGCCAAGGATCTCATTAGCCTGGTGAGTGTATTTATTATTCTTATTATTAAATTTGCATGGTGCTCTCCCACTTGCCCCGGAGTATGAAAGGTGCTCTCAATCACAAAAAGGTTGAGAATCCCTGCTGTAGAGGAACGGCAAAAACAGAATAGATGGGGAAAAGTAATAAATGAACTGACTGAGCAAATAATGGGAGAAAAGAAACGTTTGTGGAGAAGACCAGATGAATCGGTGAGACAGTGGTTGAGGCATTTGTTAATAAAGTGTGTAACTGCATGGGCAATATCTGAGGCAGTTTGTAGAATCATTGGGATACCACACACAGATATCAGCGGATAGACAGACAGACAGACAAGTGGCAAACAGTAGAGTTAAATCTGAGAATTGGTAACACTCGCTTCGCTCATTTAAATATGCACGTTGCTGAGAATTAAAAAAGCATGAGTCTTAGCATATGTTGTGTGTGTGTGGGCGCGCCCGCCCGCCCGTGTGTAAAACAATATGTGTTCTGGTGTTCTTCATTCGTCATCTCAGAAAGCGTAGGCATCTGAAATATTAAGGCGGGCGTGAATACTGTATAGGACGGTCTGTCATGGCCTTACTCAATCTTTGTTTTTCATTTCCTTTAAGTTCCAATGTCACGCGTGCTTAAGAACGTTTCACAGCCTTTGCAGGTGTATGAAAAAATAATTTTCCCTTCGTTAGGTATGCACATCTATGTAAACCTTCTACTTCCAACACATACCTTAATAGTGTTGTTTTGACTCTTGTGAGTCTCGTACCAAGTATGAAGGGCATTAATTTACAGTAAAATAATTATTTATGCAACAATAAAGTATAAATTAGAGAATGAAACCTAAAACATCTAATTTAAATTGTTATTTAAACAATATTTATTGCAAGGTAACAGGTTTGAAGATGACTGCACTTACAGAAATAAATTTTGATTGGATTAATTAATTCGTTTAGTGGTTATTCTTTTTTATGTAAAACATACACAACTATATAAAAAAATTCTTAGTTTGAAAATATATAAAATTTGACAGCAAATAACAGAAAGAACCTTTTATTGTTTTATACTTTATAAAGAGTTTTTAAAGTTGAATCGGTCCGGATGATCTCGCAGGCCCTCTTTCAACCCGGCGTTTACTCCTAAGGCGTTGATCTCAGGGTTTCCTCGTAAGCGTTGTATCCATCCAGGTGGCACCTGATTCATAGCCTATTTCTCGATGAAGATATCACACGGTGTGCCGGATTTTGTGGATCTAAATTCAGCCGCTCCTTCGCCGATACACTCCGACTTCCCAGAGACTATGAGAGACTCCTTATTAGAGACAGACGGATTAGAAACTTTGAAAGACGGCGTAACTCACGGCTCACCCGTGATTTTATAGATCTATGCACATGACGTCGTTTTTACATGTTAAAACGTTCTACATTTGACTAGAAAATCGACCACGTATTGGTGGACATGAACTTACGATTTCTAGACCTTTCCTAACCACGTGTTTTCAACAGCATGTGATTTCATGACATTTATTTTAAAAGTTTAATAAATACTATTAAAACAATAACTAATTAATATTACATTTAATATTTAATATTAAAATAATTAATTATTAATAGTTATAGTGACTTATTTATTAACATAATGATTAATTGTAAATGACTTATAGTGTATGTTAATTAGCTTACTGTTAGTTATCTTTACACAATTCGTTACTCGCACAAAACTTATTCACTTTCACATAAGACTGAACTGCTGTTTTTTTATTGTTTATCGTTATAAACTACGTTAACATGCATCCTAATAACAATATTCTCTTATAACATTCACACTCCTTACACATGATTGGAACTAAGGGTTATTGTAAATATGTCCCCATATATATATTTACACGTAATGTGAACGCAATATCTGATTGGATAAGGCTTCAGGTTGAATAAACAAAATTTTCATTTATCACTAAAACTTAATTTTTTAAATTAAATTAAAACCTGTTTTCTAAGTTTAATATGTAAAATAAATTATAACTACACATAGACTAAAAGAATAAATGATCTGTTATTCTCTTACAACAAATCTCAATTCTATGCATTGGTGCTTCTACTTATAGAGTTTATAATCCACTGCTAAACGAATTGTCCAGACAATCATACATTAGGGTTTACCATGTGGGAGTCTCGTATCCAAAAGGTATAACTATTAGTTGTGTATTCTCTTATTATTATTATTATTATTACTATTAATATTATTATTGTTTTTTAATGGTTTAATTGTTAAACAGCTGTTTTCTGATTTTAATTAAATTTTAATTCTGAACAGTACAGTATTGAGAACTGTAATTTTTGTATACACTATATTAAAACAATTTAGTTAATATTGTGGAAATTATTTTTGTTTTTAAATGATTCTGTTAATATTAACCTTCATCAAAGGTTTTTATTAACAGAATAAATCTTTATTAAAAAATCGTTAATAAATGTCATTAATAAATCATTATTATTTACAAATAAATAACAAATAATAAAACATTTTCTTACACTTTTTGTTATGTTTCTTTTCTATAAAATGAGATTCTTTATAACTTTCATTTGTTTTTTATTGACTTTATTTACATCAGCCTTTTTAGAATTAAATTCTTCATAAACTCTACTACAAATTTGTATTTTTTAATTGGAAATTTAAACAAGTAAATTTACATCAAACGTATGAAAAGTTACTTTTCTACACAAAATTTTCAGATTTACAAGACGTTTCTAACAAAATACCCAAGATACAGTATTAGGATCTTTTTTTTTCAAATGTTTAAGCCCAAAACAACATTGTCGTCATCATAAAACGTCATCAAGTTTCCTCTTTAACGTAAGTTTTAAGAATTTCAGTAGGGTCTAGTTGTAGCCTTGGAGCGGAAATCAAGGTAATCTTTTGCAAACCGTAAATCGGAAACAAAGCGTTTTCAGACTTATGTTTATATACAATTTCTTCTTCATTTCAGTCTGTAGAACGCACTCCTGAAGTGTTTCATTCTTCATGGGTCACCCTGTATTATAGTAGTAGATAAGTTTACAATTATCTAATAAAATTATAAAAACACGAATTTCTTGTTGCAAAATAACAATTGTAAAGCAGACAGTTATCAATAAACACAACAAAATCCGAACTAGGGTAATGATTTTTTGTTAGTAAAATTTATAACCATAATGACTAAATAGCAAAGTGGAGTATGTCCAAGTTATCTAGATGATAGTTGTTAAGGTCTTAATCTTAATTGTTGAGTTTATGTATGTTTCCCTGGATATCGATAAGTCTATGTCTAATATTTTTTACAAAGGTACGTTATTAATAATAATTTTTAAATTTTTTTTGCAAACATAGCCTACAAATGTTTATAGGCGATCAATATTCATAATAGATATTGAGAAATATTGTTTTATCAAATTATTAAGATACCAAGTTTGTTTTTGAAATACAATTTTTCATAACCTGCTCCTCCAAAGAGACTTTTACTGTTTCCTTAAAAGTTTGGCTTCTGTTTTCTGTTTAAAGGCGATCCTTAAGTTAAAATTGTTCAGAATGAACAGAGCATTTGTATTTAAGTAAAAATTACATTTAATCTAATATTTGGCATGGAGTTTTACAATCTTTTGACATATTTTTGGCCCGAGGTGCTCTAAAACATTGAAATTTCTAAAACCGAACATTATACACAGGTTTTGGTTAAAATGTCATTTAATTTGATGATCTACTTGATCTTTTGCTATTTTGTCAAATGTTTGTTCCACCTTACGAGCTTTGACACCCAAGAATTATAAAATTGAATACTGTATTTACACTTTAATCAAATTCATTTTAATTTCGTGGCCTACTTTGATTTTGACACTTTTTCCCAATTTTTCCCCATGGCATGTTTGGTTCCCGTCACCCGGATTTAAGAGTCAAACGTTTGGAGGATTAATCTAAAAATAAATAGGACTTTGTGGACTGACATTATAGAAATACATACTAAGTTTCACGAGAATTGGTTGACGCGTTCAAAAGGTATTGTGATGCATAACCAAAATAGTATTGCCAGACAAATGCCAAAAAGGTCGAGTTAAAACTGAAAACTTCCTTCGCTTGTTTCATTATAAAATACAAAAATTCATGTCGTTTGTCTTTGATAATAGTTGATCAAAACGTTTACTGGTAATACAATAATGTGTAAATACAAATACCTGCTACACACAAACTGGCAACATATCTGGACTATCACTAAGTAAAGAAATTTTTGTTATCACAATTTTAATAAATAATACTCAACTTTACTCATAATTGGCTCAGCAGTACTTCGTCGTTATCACCCCAAGGGCGGTATCCATTCTTTTCTCTGCCATTATTAAATTTTCCAGCTCCCATTATCGCCAAATGTTCCTCAGCAGACCTCTTCCTGTCATTCCAAACAGTGTTGCTTCAGAACTCTTTAGAATACATTTATAACATCCGACCGTATAGTCTTGGGAACTTTGTCATCTATCCTTATCACTACTTTTTATTGCTCTCTTGCTTTTTCCCATTTCCGTAGGATTACTTGTTTTATTTTTATCCAAATGAACTTTGCATTCTTCTCATTAAGCACATATTTACTGCCTCGATCAAATTCTTTATACTTAAAACAGCTTGCACAGTGATTCACAGATTTTATGAATTAAAATTTTAAAGCAGGATGAAAAAATGACTAAGCGTATTTGGCGCGTGTCAAAGAAGACAAACTGCTGGCGATAAATCAAACTGGCACAGGCACGTCGATAGTGAGTTACTGCATGCGGCGCCTGTAAATCACTGCACTGTTGCGTCACTGTTTTGCAACAATAGGGCGCATATATCAATGTACTATACTGTATTTGCGGAATTATTAGCTGTGACACCGTGTTATGATTATAAACACTCAAGTTTTACGTAATTGAACAGTAAACAATATACTTTCGCTATCGTATTGCTTCCTTTGTTGTCGTTCACAGTAACAAAAATACGTTATTAAAGAATACATAATTTACAATAGTAATTCTTACGTCGAAGTCTCTCTTTCTTCACCAAAGCGCGTCGCCCAAGTACACTACGAATCCACCTTTCTCAAGATGGTAAAAAAGTCATCAATTATGGAACACAAGTGTTGAAAGCAACTAAACAGTCTCTAGATAATTCGTAAAATTCTTCGAAGTAATTACCACTTATATTGCTTATCTCCAACAAACATTTACTTGTGAAACAGCATACGTCTGTTACAATATGTATAGCGATGTATAGGTGTCACATAGAATAAGTACAGATATATGTTATTGGAATGAAGTGGATTTATTAATGATGCTATAATTTTATGACAATCTGGTATGCTTGTACGACGATTGTTCAATAGAAACATATTTAGAGGCTGTAAATCATTTTTTATCCAACGATTTTAAAATAAGTCTCCATTAACATTATTGCATGAGTCTCACTGTTGCACTAATCTGCAGACTCACTGCTGGTAAAATTCTTGCGGCTGTTTGCGGAACCATTCGCTAACAGCAAATTCTACCTCAGCGTCCGATTTGAACCGCCGTCTTTAAGCAATTTTTTTAATGGGCCAAAAACATGATAATCGCACGGGGACAAGTCGCGACTGTAAGGTGGATGTTGTAAGACTTCCCACTTCATATGACCAAGCAGATCTTGAATAGTCTGGGCTACATGGGGTCGAGCACTATCGTGTAGAAGAATGACACCATTTGTGAGCTTCCCGGGACGTTTATTCTTGATGCTGACCCGTAAGCGTTTGAAGGTGTCTACATATCGCTCAGCGTTGATGTTAACACCAGGTTCTTTGAAATCTAAAAGCAACATACTCTGATAATAAAAAATACGCTCACCATTACTTTTCCTGTCGAAGGTGTAGGAAAAGGGGGGGGGGGGATGCTTCCCCTGCATACTCTGACGTTTGGATTCTGGTTCGTAGTAATAACACCAAGACTCACCACCGGCAACAATTTGGTGTAGAAAGGCATTACCTTGTTGTTGATAGCGCATCAAATGCTGTAATGATAAGGCCGAACGCAAATTTGTCTGCTCATCAGTAAGCAGTTGTGGAATCCACTGAGCAGTATCACCTTTGTGATAGCCAAGACTATGAATGATGGAATGAACAGTTCCCACGCTGATGCTCAACATTTGAGATGGTTCTCTAACTTTGATGCGCTTATTTGCGCGTAAAGCAGTTTCCAGGTCTCACATTTTCATCTGATCCTGCAACCCGTGCAGCTCTGGGACGGCCCAAATCATTAGTGGATTCTCTTCCTTGTCTAAATTTATTGGACCATTTAACCACTGCCGTATGAGAATAACTGTAGTCACCATATACAGCTTTTATTCTCGTATAAATTTCCTCAGCGGCCAAAAACTGAATAACGGCACGCAGATTATCTTTGGACCGATTTTGTATCATAGGTGCCATTTTTCGAACCAGTCAGAACGCTTAGAAAAGAGCAAACTGCAAATATTTTTAACAGACGGGACACTAGTACTTAAACAGACAATATATAAACAAATGATTTCCGTTGCCATGGCGACACAGTTACGGCTGCGCAGATCAAACGTTTTTCTATTGAACAATCCTCGTAATCTATATAAATAAAAATGTAAATGTTCGTTTGTTCAAAATCATAAATCTCCGTAAGTTCTTCACCGATTGCTTTGAAATTTTGACACAACGTTGCATTCGAATACGCGCGTGTTTTTATATACCTATTATATAGATGTCACAACTGTGACAGGTAAAAACATGCTTTCTTTGAAAAAGAGCGCCATCTGTTAGACGTAACAGCAACACACGCAATACTAAACATTGCTCATGCCGGACAGCGTGCTTCTTGACAGCACGTTTAATTATTTCATGTGACATTGCGTTGGAATTGAGCTGTGTCGTTTACCGTAGCGTTCATTTCGTGAGTATAGTTTATTTTTTCCTTTTCCATTGTTTTTCATTTCGTTTTTTTAACTGTTTTTCTTATTTTTCAGTGCAATTGGCGGTGGAATTGAGCTGTGTCGATTGATTTTCATTTGAATTCAAATTATATCGTGAAATTGACCTCTTCGGAATGATTTGTTCGAGCGGATTGAAATATTTCGTTTCTCATTGCGTTGGAATTGAGCTGTGTCGATTGATCTACGTTTGAATTGAAATATTTCGTTAGTATTTTTTTTCTTTGTTTTTTAGTTCGTGTTTTTTTTAATGTTTTGCACTTTTATATGTTTTTGTTATAACTTTCTTTCTTCTTTTTCAGTGCAATCGATCTGCTTTAGTTCATCAAAATAATGCCTCGCAGAAGATCAAACTTGGGTCGTCGTACTCGCGGAGCGGAAGCAGTGCGACGAGTAATTGCAAATCAAACTGAGGAAGAACGGGCATCAGCGAACGAGCGAAAGAGAGAAAGAATGGCTCAAATACGTGCCGAGGAAGCAGCAGAGCGACGTGCAGCCAGACGTGAGGATGCACGGTTGCGAGCGCGGCGATCGCGTTCTCCAGCTTCAGATCTGCTTCGTTCTCAACAGAATGAACGCGACAGGCTGAGAGTGGCTGAAAGACGTCAACGAGAAACAGCAGATCAGCGTCAAACACGACTCCGTGCTCAGCAATCACGCGATTACAATCGCCTTGCATTCCGGTACAAACCAGCTGATGATTATAGTTTGAGCCGGCATGTTCTCATCGGCACTATGACTGAAGTGTGTCCTCATTGCACGGCTCTGAAAATTTAATGGAGAAACGAAAGGAATGTGTTGCGCCGCCGGAAAAAATAAAATGCCTCAACTTGGAGAACCGCCAGAGCCATTAAAAACTTTGCTTGCCGGATATAACGCCGAATCAAAGCATTTCCTATCTAACATCAGGAAATACAACTCATGCTTCCAAATGACGTCGTTCGGCGCAGAAATCGTAACAGCTCGATTCATGCCAACTTTCAAAGTGAAAGGACACATTTATCATAAAGCCGGCTCTCTGCTTCCGTTCCCAGATGGTCAACATAAATTCCTACAAATGTATTTCATCGGTGATGGCAATGATGAATTGAATGCACACTGCGGAATTTCTACCGGCATAAAAAGGTCCATCGTTTCCCAACTGCAAGAGCTTCTTCACGAAAAAAACAATTTTGTGCGTTTGTTCAAAACAGCAATTGACATGATGCCATCTGATACACACAAGATTGTTATTCATGCTGACAAAAAGCCTGCTGGAGAACATGTGCGAAGATTCAATGCTCCAACTATAGACGAAGTGGCAATTGTTATAGTCACAGAGAACAATTCCAACCTAGAGATATTGTTCTTCATCGGAGAAACGATCAATTGACAAAAGTTGCAGAAACTCATCGATGCTACGATGCCCTGCAATATCCAATCATTTTTTGGGATGGTGCCGATGGATATGACTTCAACGTTAAGATGATAAATCCAGTCAGTGGCGAAGAAACAAATAAGAAATGCAGCGCAATGAACTATTATTCATACCGATTAATGATTCGAAAGAAAGAAGACAATCACATTTTGAAATGCCGTCAATTGTTTCACCAATACATCGTAGATATGTATGCAAAAATCGAAACAGAATGTTTGATATTCATCCGTTTGAATCAGACCAAGCTTCGCTCTGAAGAATACGTTCATTTGCGAGATGCAGTTGTAAATGACGGTAATACAACTAACGTTGGAAGACTAACGATTTGGCCATCTTCATATACAGGCAGTCCACGTCATATGCATGAGTACGCTCAATACATTTTATTGTTTTGTCTCCAAGCCGCGCTCTAATACAAAGGTACAATCTTACCTATTTTTATTTTCCGTCGTGCGACTTCGTATATTTTTATTTATAGCACTACGCGTTTCGGCAACAAGTTGCCATCCTCAGGTGAAACATTCACTCAAAACGAGGTCGTTAAAAAGTAAAATGATTTATTAAAATAATAAATTTATTTTTTAAATTTTTACAGAACAGTATGTAAGTTTCATATAATTGGAATACTAATGCTGTAACACATTTGTAACAAATTTTAGCAATTAAGTATGTTTTACCCGATAACTTAAAATCCCAACTTGAAAATATTAGTATAGAACAAAAACGAGATAAAAAGTTAAAAAAAATTCGTTAAGAAATTAATGATACGGAGAATCCTAAATACCAAATTGTAAATAATATATTATATAAGCTTATTGAGGGCCAGTGGAAGGTAATGGTTCCAGATAACATCGTTGAGGACCTGACTTGGGCATGTCATGAAAGTCTGGCACATGCGGGTGCATATAAGTGCTACTTAACCCTTAGAAAAGTCTTCATCTGGCTGAACATGTCTAGGAAAATAAAATCCATATTACAAACCTGCCATACGTGTCAAACATCAAAATATCCCAACCAGCATACCTACGTTGAAATGGGTAATATTTCAACACGTGATAAAAATGAATTACTATGTATTGATTTTCTAGGACCACTACCACGTGGAGCAAGGGGAATGAGGAATCTTGTAGTGAGTACAGACGCTTTCTCCAAGCATGTGAGTTTATATGCTATTTGGCGACCAATAACTGAGGCAGTTCTTATGTAATTCTTGAGAAATATATTCCAAAATATGGGCATGTGAAAAAGATATTATTGGATCAAGGTAAGCAATTTCAGAATAAGAAGTGGCAACCTGAAGAGTGACTTGGGTAATCACGGGTACCTGAATACGTCGGCTAAAGTGATGCCCAAGTTTGTTTACCATTTATGCTTCTGACATTTGTGGTTCAAGGTATTTTGCTTTTGATACCAGTTGTATCAGGTATTTTTCTCCTTGGACCCTTTTGTTGGCATATAGTTACCGGATTCTAATTGTACACGGATTATTCGCTGTACCTCTTCATTCCAATACGTGCTCGGAAATGGTCTACAATGTATTTTTGTAAAACGTTTTCAATAAGCTACTGGAGACTCTCAGTAAGGAAACGTCAGCTTACATTTATATTTTTTTTTAGTTTTTAATACTATCTATTTACTTTTCTAAGACACCGTTGAGTGATACTGATTTTTTTAATTGTCATATGTTTTTTAATGTTGTAGTTTAATAAGTGTTCTTTTGTCCGCTTTTAAATGTTCTTCAGTGACAATAAATTTGATGAAAATTTTTACGGTTGCACAAGTGATGTCACCGTATTTGGTCGTGATAATTAAGTTAAAGGTAAGTTATTTCAATATCATAAAAATTAGCTGATGGCAAAAGTAGTTTTGAAGCTGACATCAGTGAAGAAACGTAGTCAGCAATGCCATAATTACTTAGTAAATTAATGACACTTTGTATACTATACACTGTACACTTTGTACACTTTGTATATACTGTACACTTATGTACGCTTATAAGTGTTGAGAAGTAACACTATGGGAGGCGGGTCGAACATTGACAGACGTTTATACATGATACATAAATATAAAGGTTTTGAGGCATAAGACGGTTCCTTATAAATCCGAAAAAGGTCACTGCTTTGACTGCTACAGTCTAGAGGTTTCTATCCACACAGAACTTTGAGGTAACAACGTGTTCTTAGAACGGCATATCGGCTTCTCTGCACCAATTAGATTGTCCCATAGGCGTAACTTAGGGGGAGCACTCGCCCCCTCCCCAATTTTCCGACCATTATAAAATTTTGTTTCCAGATGTTATAAATAAAAACTAATAAACAGTCAAACAGGAGACAGTTTCTATGCTTGCGAGCACAGTACGCGCTATTTATCAACGTCTGTACTGTTATCAGACGACTAGTTGCCATAAATTTATTATTTTTATTTATTTTTTCCAACTTGAACAACATGTTTAAAACATTTTTGACAGTGCCTGTAAGTTCAGCAAGAAGTGCGCGCTCTTTCTCTGGTCTTCGGAGACTGAAAGCTTACATACGCAACACTACTGGACAAGAAAGACTTCATTACCTTTCTGTTCTGTGCATTGAAAGAACACATAAAATTGACATTTCAAAATTAATAGATGAATTTGACTCGGAAGCTACTCTTAGAGGAAGGAGACTCCTACTTCATTAGCAACAAAACCAGCCACTCAACCATCATACTATATAATATGGTAAGTAACTTACCTCAGTTGAACAAAAACTGAAATTGTTTATGTGTATAGGGCTACAGCATATTTGTTCTAGGTGAACATAAGTGGAAGTACAACTTATGAAGAAAGGTTTGTTGATCATTAAAAAATGAATTTGTCCCTCGTTTACTTACTAAGAATTATTACTAAACTATCTAATTTTATATATAAAACACTTTATTAATTTCATTATATAGATGGTCTCACTACACACTTGAATTTATGAAGCTTTACCCCCCCCCAAAGTTAGACCCCAAGTTACGCCCATGGATTGTCCCATCAGTACAACAGCATTAATAATTTCAGTCCACGTAGTCCCAGCTTTATCCATCAACTGCCGTTTATCATGTTCAATGAAGCTGACCCCCTAGGTCGTCATCCTGCTGTCAATTGTCCTACAGACTCTTTATAAATTCTCCTACGGTAATGACTGTTTGTTCATTTTACTTAAATATATAATGTACTTTATCGGTGAATAAAAAAGTATTATTTTAAGTCATTTGGTGACTGTTATTACAGTACATACTACATTTGAGCCATAGACTGAAGTCGAAGTTAGAGGGATTGTCATTTGGTGGTGACTTCGGCATTGTTGTTGGGGAGGGAATGACCACCGCTTTTGATCTGTACCATCCCCCTTACCAGCTGATTTGTTTCTCAGATTACGGAGGAGGGACGAACGGGACCGGACCGTTCCCCAGAGGGTCAAAAAGTTGAAAGTTTGTTAACTTCTTAACTTTTAGGCTTTTTTATTACTTTTTTCAGCTAACTATAGAAGTAACTATTTTTTTTAAATACACAAACAGGTTTATTAAACAGCATTAGTGTATACGTTTGAAATATGAAATGTAGGAAACAGCAATTCAGTCAATAAGTATCTTGTAAACAATGTTTCAGTAACGCGTTTTTTTATTGTATTATTACCGTTTACTTTAATGGAATTGATTTCAGCCACTTTAAAAATAGTAATGTTGATTAATCTTAAATTGTTTTTTTCTTTTGTATGAAGCCAACCTACCCCCGGAACATCCGCCCAGGCCAAATTCTAGATACCTTAATAAATTTTCGTGTACAATTGGTTCCGTCATTCGGCCCACACGATACTTCAGATTCTATGGATTTTCATTTTCCCTTTATGAAACTGGAAATATACCAGCCTATTTCCTCATACCATTATATCATTATAAATTTATATCTATCATTATATGTATCATATCATTATGTCCCTTGACTTGCATTTTATTGCGGATATGAAACATTTAGTTTTTAGGAACCTTTCTTTTAACTAGAGAAACTTTAAACTGCATATTCTACTGAAGAAACTACAAGTTTTTCTGTATATTAAAGTTGGAACAATTATGTGATTACAAAACTGCACCTTTATTCTTCCCCTTTGTGTTCTAGATTGCTTAATTCTCTAACACGTCTGTATTTTATTATATTATTAAACATTTGTCCATCATACTCTTAAGAATATAGGGAAGGAAAAGATTAGCCACTAAAAAGCCAAAGGCTGTAACTCCGTGCTTTGGGACTCAACTTATATTCGGAGCTACGTTAAGGCGTGTGGGATACGAACTCAACTTTCTTCAACTTTCTGTAGTGAGATTGATTTCTGCTAGGAAGTTTTTTACATCAGAATTAAAAAATACATAGTTGTTAACACTAAATGTAATTAAAAAAAAAAAAAAAATCTGTAGTAATTTATGGGTAACGTAGGTCCCTGTATCTTAACTGCCATGGGTCCGCGTCCGGACACAAGATATACAGATCCGACCACTACTTAAGCAGCAACTGAATAAACACATTATCTAACTGCTACATTAGTAAACATTTTAATAAATATTCAGCAAAGTCTCTTTCCTTTACATCCACGCGTATATTTTCTGTCAGTGAAAAGAAGTTAAAATGGCGCCAAAAACTGCTTTTCTTAATCGAAAGGTCTACCAACTCACTGCGGTTAGCAAGAGGTTGAACGGGCAAACATTGCCGGAAATCTCCTCCAAAGACAACAATCTTTCCACCAAAGGGTATATTAGGATTTCCTATAGAACGAAGTAGTTGATCCATATTGTGTAATCCATATTTAGGTAACATGGGTGCTTCTTCCATCAGGAAGACATTAATTTTGGCTAGCTCTTTTGCCTTAGAAGATCCAGGTTCAATATTTGAAATTGAATCAGAATTTAATAGCACCTACAACAAAAACTAAAATTTTAGTCATTTATTATTTAAATAATTTAAAAGAAAAGTTCGATAGAATTCAGTAAAAATACAACCTTAAGTCCAAAAGTCTTGTGAGAAATTCGCCCATTAGGAAGAAGAATAGACGCTATCCCGGTAAACGCCATGCACTTGACATTATACTTTCGTCCAGTTAATATGAATGTAATACAGGCATTTATAAACAAACGTTTTGCCGGTACCACCAAGACCATCAATAAAGTAATATCTGGGACAAGGCAGTTCATTAGTACATGATAATCTCTATTTGTCTTCCTCTAAGAAGTTGGTACATCTCTTCTCCGAGAGCATCATTTTCGTTGATGTTTAAAAGCTCTTGGTTTTGTTGGTTTTCATAGCCCTCAATATCATCCATGTTGTACTATTGCGCCCAGAAACGAAAATTCCTACCTTCTGTGGCTTCAGTATTTAACTTATAAGCAATTATTCGATAAGCTCGTTTACCAACCCGAGCGTTTTACTCTGTAATAAAACGTACCTTTCTGTTCTAAGTCACAAAGAAGCAAAAGCAACGGTTTCAAAAAAACTCATAAATTGTTATAAACTTTAGCTTAGTAAAAACCTTTTTCGAACGTTTCAATATAAATCCTTGAATTTTTTTGTCCATGACGTGTCCGTATATTAATACTTACCTCAGAGAACACAGAAAACGCAACAGCGTACAGGGAACACGTTATAAATTAAATAAGTAATTCGTTATTGCTAGCTTAATATTATTAAATAGGGTATACAATTATTGCTCGTCTCAACTCTTATTTTGTTTATTTACATTTACTGCAAACAGCTACTTATTCTTCTTCATATATAATGTTGTGCTGTTATACAACTTGATTCTTCTGCAAGTACTGTACACTACTTTCAGAAGAAACAAATTATATAATATCACAACATTATATAATTGCTGCAAGAAACTTCGAGTTAACTATACAGAAAATTATGATTCTTCAAATATAAACATATCGATACTGCGCCGTTTGCATTTATCGACGGTTTCTGTAATTTATTTGTCTGTACGGTAAGAAAGCTGGTTAGAAATTACAGTTGCCTAGCAATAATTAATTGTTTAAAGACAATTTTTTAAATTGTTGTATCGGTATCGGTCCCGCGATATTTTAAAATAAAGATCCTCAGATATTGCCCTTAGGCGAATTTTGCGGAAAATGAGACCGAGTCCAAGCGATTTCTGGTGTCAAAATACCCTTAAGTACCAAGTTTCGAGAAAATCGTTAGAGCGGTTTTCGAGAAAAAAAAAACAGCTACAATTATTGCTCGCTTAATAGTATAGGATTAATATCAGTGTTTCTTACAGACGTTTGTTTTAGTTTAATTTAGTTTAGTCTATGTTTAGTCTTTCTTTGTTGTATTTCCAGTCAATCGAATGAATTTCCACAGTTTCCAGATACGTGTGTGATAGTAGTATTTTCTTGTGATTCTTTTAATTATTATTAATTTATGGTGCAATATAATCATTACAAATTATAAGGTTTCGGACATTAGCCATTGTGAGTTAAAATTAAGGAACACGACGTTTCGACCTCTATAGAATCAGAGGTCGTCTTTAGGCAAACGAAAAATTAATACAAAGATAAATTTGTCACTAACAAATAGATATCGCCAAAACTCCAAATCTTTGTTAAACAAATATATTTCTATAATCATATTGACAATAATAATAATAAAACATTACTCACCACTCCAGCAAGGAAGGATTCTTTCTGTGGTTGAAACGTAACAATCCTTCCTTGCTGAAATGGTGAGTACTGTTTTATTATTATTATTATTTTATCAATATATTTGTTTAACTAAGATTTGGCGTTTCGACGATGTCTATTTGTTAGTGAAAAATTTATATTTGTATTAACTTTATGTTTGATTGAAAACGATCTCTGATTCAATAGAGGTCGAAACGTCGTGTTTCTTAATTTTAACTCACGATGGCTAATGTCCGAAACTTTATAATTTGTAATACTATTTTCTTGTATACTCTCAAACCCGGATCCAACTCATACACAATATGTTAAAATTCAGCGCATCGTCTTAGTCTCGTCTCCCAAGTGTACTCTACGCGCGCGCGCGCGCGTGCTTGTGTGTTTGTGTGAGTGCGAGTCCAACAACATGCCATGCAAAGTTAAGGCAGTTTTGACCACTGTATGGAAATTGGAGAGCGGGTCTGTCACTGCCATAAGTCTTACCGTTCCATTGTTTTTTCTTCCCTTTTGTTCCTATTCTCTAAAGTGCACACATATCACAGCCTTCTACTTCGTCTGCTTTCTCTTTTCCTTTTGTTGCTGCTATATATGTGCTCGTAAACAATTTACATAGAACTCAATAAGTTGTACAGGTGAAACAATAACTTTTGTCTACACAGGACACAAGAAGGAACAATTATTCTAACTAAATCTTCTGTATTCAAATTGCTGAGAGCTGAAGGACAAAGGAATAAAAACAAATTGTCCATTTGGTTGAAATGAATTTGAATAAGAAATAATTTCCCATCTCTTTACTCGCACTAGATTTCTGACGTTTGACTTCGCGACAGAATCGATACGTTACGGTATGAATAAGAAGAAGAAGGGTATCAATTTTAAAAGAATGTTACCGTGTTTCACTGACCTCCGTTAAGAAGTTAACGGGCAGCTTAATTACCTGTTAAGGATTTAACTGGAGGTAGCCTGTTTTACGGAGGCAGTTTAAAATAGTCGATTAACTTAACGGGAGATATTTGGCCTGTCACATAACTAACGGGCAGTTAAAACGA
Organism: Magicicada septendecula; assembly: GCA_034769895.1. Lineage (NCBI taxonomy): Eukaryota > Metazoa > Arthropoda > Insecta > Hemiptera > Cicadidae > Magicicada > Magicicada septendecula. Next base: position 140,294,368 of record CM068373.1, on the reverse strand, counting down.
CAAGAGCTAACCTTAAATTAGGTTCGTGTAAGATAAATAAAGTACGCAAGTACAACTTGATCGCTATCTGTGTTTAGAAACCCTATTTTGTTTGTATTTTCAGTTTTTGCAATAAATAATTCACTTTAGTTTCAATTGTTTAGTATGCGTATGGGAAACTATTCAGACAAGCAGACTGTTTCGTATATAGAAAGACAATTTTGACTATGAGCTTTTTTAGGTCTATTTGGAATATCATCCAAAGACAACACAAAAACCTATAGAAATGTGACTGGTAACAGAAATAGCGAGTTTAAAATTTTAATGAATTAAAATTTATAGAACGTTATATGCTTGGATAGAAAGTTACTTTCATAGTTATTGAAAAACCGAGGTTATACTTGAATATCATCAATTGCGGAAACAAAACTGTAATAAATAGATGGAAACTAAAAAAAGTAAAAAATAAAAACAAAACACAAAATAGTGACGCTTTTGAAAAACCAGTTTTTATTTTTAAGGCGGTTACTTACGAATTACTGAATTTCCTTGTCCATGACGTGTCTCAGTATCAACTATAAGTTGTATAGACATTTGCGACACGGAAAGCTAATATTTTACATACAAATGTAAAAAAAAATTATTTAAAATGTTAATGTTTTGTGTCTGAAAAGTGTGTAAAGTTATTTCTTATAGAACCAATACAAGGGAAAAAACTAACAAGAGAAAATAAAACTACAAAGGTAAGCGTGAAAAATTTAATATGCGATAAACGAAGCTTATCAGAACATGCGCTAGAAAAAAAAGTGCAAACAGAAAATGAAATCACAAAGGTACGACAACAAATATACAAGAAAGGACGAAACCGAATTACTATTCCATAAATAGTTACAATTTATTTTAATTTTTCGCTAACCTTAAACAAAATTGACAAATATCATTATAGCATAATCCTATTGAGCAGCGTTTACTAACTGGGGTCAAACGGACGTTGGTGCAACGGCAAGTAAGATAACGGCGGTTACAAATCTTATTATTTGGGGCATAGTTGGGGAAAAGTGAGTAATGCGGGAAAGAAAGACGAGGCAAAAAAAAAAAAACTAGAAACACTGAGAAGGCTTGAAAGAAATAATGGACAATGTGTTTGTAGCTTAGTTAAAGAACATGATGAATGGACAATAAGAAATAACCAGGAGACAGACGAGTTATTTAAGCATGAGGACATTGTAAGAGTAATTAAGGCTTAACAACACAATGGCCAGGTCACCTACAGCGGAAGGATGATCAGCGTATGCCAAAGAAAATCCTGAGGGCACAAGTGTATAAAAGCAGACAGGGGAGTCGTCCTAAGATAAGTGATTGGTCGATGTGCTGGAAGGCCTCAGAAGAATGGATGTGAGGAATTACGCTGAGATGGCAACGGATAAGAGACATTAGAGAAGACTGGTGTTGGAAGTCAGGGCTTACCTTGGGCTGTAGCGCTAAAGAAGAAGATGAAAATAATAAGAATCTTTCGGACAACCGCGAAGGGAGCATGAAGAATTACTTGTGAGGGATTGCCTAGCAAAGCCGGAACACTACTGTTTAATTGATTTACAATAGAGTTACAAAGTTTAAATAAGCTTAAATAAGTTACAGTTAGTTACAGAAAAATAAGTTTTATATACAAATCTTAAACATTCAGTAATTTATTACAAAATATCATATTCTATTAGCTACTTAATAATTAAGTGCAACAAAATTACATATTTAGAATTATGGATTCATCAGTGTAATGAAAGTAAATGTTCGTTTTCCATTAGGCTGTGCTTGACTTCCCAAAGTTTTAGTATTATGATTGTGACAATCAGAATATCAGAACAAGACTTTGTATGTATAAGGGGAAACTGCTGTGTCAAACGTGGACTCGGACTTGGGAACATGGAGACGTCTTGTAGATAATCGTTGAGAACCGTAGGAAGTGTTGACCGCCAGTGACCAGGGTTCGTCAGAAGTGATGACCGCCGGTGACCAGGGGGCGTCAGAAGCGAAGACGAGAGGAGTGGAGGAGTGCCGGGGGAAGCGAAAGCAGCCGGTGAGTAGAGTAGAGGGGCGTCGGAAGCGAAGATCTGCGGAGTCCAGGAGCGTAGGGGGGAAGCGAAGGCCACCGGAGTTCGGGAGCCCCGTGCGAAGCAAAGTTCTTGTCCACGCTGGAGACCTTTATCGTTTGCACGCGCGGGGAAGCAGTAGTTTGTGTTAGTGTGAATAATGGAACGTTCTGTTTGAAATGCGTGCGAACGCAAACAATGAAGACTGAGGCCATAAATAACGTGAATGTGTGTGTGTGTGTGTGTTTATCTGCCTGCCTTCTGATTGTCACAATCATACGTAATAAAACTCTGGAAAGTTAAACACTACATAATGGAGCTGAACTGAAGATAGGAAACAACACGTCTTTACACGTTGACAATTAAATTTAAAATGAAAAAAAATTAATAATTTTATTGCTTGGTAACGGCAAAATAATTTGTGTAACAATTAACATTGTTTCGGATTTTTTGTATGTAATTAAAAAGTCATTTACAATTTACTGTAATTTTACAAAGGAATAAGTGAATCTGAGGAATGTAACATGAGTGGGGGGAAAAAGTCCATCATCGACAATACACCAAAACATATCTACATAACAAGGTCTACTGGCCGTTTTCCGCAGCTTTATTTTCATTGTGCGTTGGATGCATAATTCCCCGTCTCTAAAATTTCCCGTCCCTGCGTTTTACCTCTGAGTCTGGTTTCTGTTGCGCTACTAACTAGCTTAAATTCCTCCAAGTGTCTAAGCTTTCTATGCACTCTTGGGGGCGACATCAGAACAGATGTTGAAATTTAAAAAAAATTGGGAAGAGAAAAGACGCAGTCTCATTCTAAAAATAAAAAAAAAAATGAAAACAACACACACACACACACACACACACACACACAGATCATTACGGTCATGAGCGGTAAAGGCACATGTCTTTATGGTCATGAGTTTTATTTCTTTCCACAGTTTCCTGTTTTGTTGATGTTGAATCAAAATGACATTTTGATATTTACATTAAAACTTTAACTCCAATATGGTGTCACACGAACATTTTGACCTTGTATTTCATCTTAAAATATTTTATTACGTTTAGTTATTATTTAATCAGTTTGTTTGTCATTTTAAATAAATGACAGCCAGCGAGTATGTGGTGGTTGATGGCTAGAGTGGTTGACTTGTATATTTGTATAATTCGAAAAGTTTGTGCTTTAAAATCACGTTGTTTTTTCTTGTAAAGTAATGTTTTTAGTGTTAATAAAATCCATTCCCGTGCTGTTTGGCCGTAGTTCATTGTTTTTTCTAAAACAGACGTTTCGGTAAGAAGTTTCTCTAACGTGTAGGCTACCACCCTACGTTAGTGCAGCTCGAGTTTTACACTGATGGTGGCAGTCGATGGTACTGCCGAAACGTCTGTTTTAGAACAAAATAATGGACCACAGCTGACCAGGCCGGGAATGGATAATACTGACTCCGGCCGTGTAAGCCTTTTAAGCATTTTAATGTTTTCAGATTTACCGATTTTTTTCTGCCCATTAAAACGTTCAAACGATATGCCATTTAAACGATTATAACGTTTGTACACGATGCACGTGAGAGTCGAGTACTGAGAAAAACTGTTGTCGCAAATATGGGTAATAATGAATAACGAACTACAACAACTATACAAAGACCAGAACATAACAATCTGTTGAAGAATCTGACAACAAAAGGGCTACCGATTTTGACTTTAGAACACGGAAGAAAAATCCGATAACCAACCAATAATACCAGTGAAGTGGTGCGGTTTTGTACAAATGAAAGGACACAGTTTGTTTAAATAATGAACAAAATGTTATTGATTAGGTTTTTTATAAACAAAGTTCTCCTAAAATATTGCATAAGCTAGGCGGCAATGCCGATGTAGGGACAAGCGATAATCATCAAGTTACTAGAATGAAAAGAAAGAAACATGGATGCATTTCATAACAAAAGTAAAGGCGAGAGGGTAAACTAAAGTTGAAAATTTCTCGCCCATAACCCCAGGCACAAGGATAAATAAAAATATATTAACCGGGACGCAATGGGAATTTTTTATATGACTGTAGTTTGTTTAACAATCTGGTACAATTACGCTTAATGACATTTAAAAAATTTATGTTATTGAAATAAAATACATGTCATGAGCAAAATGCTTTCCCTAGCTTTCCTCGCTCACGCTGATCTAAAATGAAGGAAAACATTTGTTGTTATGGCCGACTGTTTGAAGCGTTTTAATCGTCTTGTGTATCCTGCGTCATCCAGCACACTTCTTGCCAGCCCGTTAAGGTGGTCTATTACACCGGTTCTGTAACTTGTGTAATTTTGTTTAATGTCTTCTCAAATTGAAGACATCTAGAGCTCCTTCTGTATGACACGACTTAGCACGTACCACGGGTCCATTGACAACTGTCCTGAATAAGATGTTCTGTAGATACTGCAGGATCTCTATATTGAAATTACTTGCTGTCTTCCATAATCACATGCCGTAAGCGCCAGAGTAGTTTCAGAATTGAGTTACTGACGAGGAGTTTATTATCCAGCGGCATACATGACCGAAAAACCTAAACACACGGCTAAAGGTATGCCGAAGCTGTATATTTTAGTTGTTATTTGTTTCTGCCGTGTAAGACGTCTGACTAGATGCGTGCCGAGATATATAACATCTTCCGCCTGTGGCAGCTGAGAGTTGTTTAATTTTACAGACAAACATAGACTGTCTCATCTCAACCTAAATGTTACATGAGTCGAATTGGATTAATCTGTCTCTTCAACCACTACTGGATGTTATGGAATAGAAAAGGGTAAGGGGAAGACCACATATGGTGATGAACATAGAATGACGTACTGGGTCGAGGTGACTCTAGATAGAGAAACGTATTGTTACGACGGTCTAACTATCGTCGTATGGTACAGTGGAAAACAAAATGGAAGACACCAATTAAGTCACTAATCACCAGGTTTAATTATCACAATTAAACAGTTTGTAATTAACAAGACAGTCTCTTACAACAAATCAATAAAAATTGTTTCCACGCAATAAAAATATGTCAACTGATATAAAACACAATTGTATTACTATCGTCCCGAACAATTATAAAACACGTATTTATGGCGCCACAATATTTCGAACCGCACTGTTAAATCGCCACTTAAACACACAGTGTACTCCCCCGACAATAACTGAAAACTAAGCAGCAGGTGTGTACTATTTATAGTCTGTAGCGCTCCATAATATGCATCCTTAACATCAAAAATTCTAGAGGAGACTTCAGCGCGACCTTCGCTGAAACACGCACCGTTGGGCTAATTGAGATGCTTCTAGAACGACACCATCGAACGCACGAGACGTGCCGCATTACGTAATACTTCACGCATGTCAAGTGTCACGTACGCATTACATCTGCGGGGATCATTCTACAATGTACCAGAACGTTCCTTAATGGCGTAACACCTTTTTTTGCATTACGTAACACTATAGAAACGGAGGTCTGTGTCCAAAGTTGGTTGGGACGGAGAAAAAGGTGGCGATATTCTCCCTTCACAGAACTCAACATGATTGCGGTATTTGGTAAAAAAAAGGACAAATTCCTTTGACAACGTATTAAATTATTCGCTTATGCCTCACAGTATTCTGTTTAATCTGTTTAACTCGAGGAACCGATAGTTATTATGTAATTTTTGGCAGCATAAATTGTGACAACAGTATGCTAAGAACACAAGCCAATGATTATACTCACATGATTATATTCTTTTGTTTAGTAAAAGACAGGCCACACCTGTTTTACATAACATTCAATTTGTCAGCTTTAAACGACAATAATTTAAAAAAAACGACAAACTAATTTATTGGCTGCGTGTCAAACGAGAAAAAATGAAGGCGATAAATCAAACTGGCACAGACACGTCGATGGTGAGTTACTCCATGACACGCTTTTAAATCACTACATTGTTGTGTCATTGTTTGACAACAATGGACTACGTGTTTCAATATATTTCATTGGACTGGATGTTAAGTGTGACGCCATTTTGTCTTGAACGCAAAATTCTGGGTAATTATAGGAATTATAATATTGTTATAGAGTCTTATAACTTTTACAAAATATAAGTTATCAAATATCGTTTTATAAAATAACGCTTACAAAGCAAATGACTTGTAAAATAAGTAATGGTCAAAAAATCAGTCTGTGATGTTGTTGTTCCACCACAGTGATGTTTTTAAACGTGTATTGTGATTGTAAAACACTTTTGATGCTGTACTTTTGTAGACAAGAATTGATGACGCTTCAAAAATTGTAAGTTTAAATTTTGTTTAAATATAGAATGATGAATTTAGAAAAACGCAGTATCTGCGCGTCGAAGATGGAACAACAGAAGAAGAAAACAACGAACGTATAAAAAATGCAACAGCTACAAATATTTAGGAATAAAATTTTGTAAAGAAGGAACAGATGATGTTAAAATAAAATCAAAAATATACAAAGCAAAACAAATAATTAGATCATTGAATGGGATTCTATGGAGCACAGAAATTGGAAAAGAAAGGAAGGAAAGAATATACGATAGTATGATTAAAAGCTCTTTGATGTACGGGTCCGAAACGTGGAGAATAAAAGAAAATGTGAAAAGAAAGATAGAAGCTACAGAAATGGATGCTCTGAGACGAGCTACTAAAACTTCAAGGCTAGAGCGAATACGAAACGCAACGATAAAAGAAAAAAATGTGTGTACAAAAGACAATCATCGACTTCATTGAAAAAAACAACGAATCTGATACAGACAAGTACAAAGAATGGGACAAGACAGACTACCAAAGAAAACAATGAGATGGATACATAGAGAGCACAGGAAGAAGGGAAGACCAAAGAAAACATGGATAGAGAGCATATGAAGGTCAATGAGCGATAGACGACGAAACTACGAAAACAGCAATGACAGACAACAATGGAGGTTAAGCTGTCGTAGGACAACGTCGTATTAATTATTAACAATCATTTATCATTATTATTATTCGTATTATTTATTATTTTATTATTATTATTCATAGGACCCAGAATTATCAATAATAATTTTTTCTTAATGTCGATTTTACTTCCATGTTCCTTAAGGAAATGGAAGTATGGTGATGGCAAAAAAAATCGTGTTCGAGATTATTGCAGATTCTGATTGTACTATACTCAAAACATGAAAAAAAAGACATTTTCCGAAAAGTGTCTGTGTGTCTGTCTGTCTGTCTGTCTGTCTATCTATAGATTTTTTCTATGGCATACGATAACAGCCACAAATTCAAACAGAATCAAATAATTTTTTGCATACAACCCTGATTTGTAGAGTACTCAAGAGCTGTTGTTTCTGGTGAAGATCGGTTAAGGGAAAGGGGTAGTTTACCAGCAACTTTTTTTTTAATCAAAGGTAATTTTTTTCGATGGCAAACGATAACAGCCGCAAATTCAAACAGAATCAAATAATGTTTTGCATACAGTCCTGATTTGTAGAGTACTCAAGACCTGTTGTTTTTGGTGAAGATCCGTTAAGGGAAAGGGGTAGTTTACCGGCAACGTTTTTTTAAAATCAAGGGTCATTTTTACTTCCATGTTCCTTAAGGAAATGGAAGTATGGTGATGGCAAAATAAATCGTGTTCGAGATTATTGCAGATTCTGATTGTACTACACTGAAAACATGAAAAAAAGTCGTTTTTCGAAAAGTGTCTCTGTGTGTGTCTGTCTGTCTCTCTATGTGTCTGTAGATTTTTTTTTCTATGGCAAACGATAAGAGCCGCAAATTCAAAAAGAATCAAATAACCTTTGCATACAGCCCTGATTTGCAGAGTACTCACAACCTATTGTTTTTGGTGAAGATCAGTTGAGGGAAAGGGGTAGTTTACCGGCAACGTTTTATGTTTTATCAAGGGTAATTTTTTTTTTGCAAACGATAACAGCCGCAAATTCAAACAGAATAAATAATGTTTCGCATACAGCCCTGAATTATGGAGTTCTCAAGACCTACTGTTTTTGGTGAAGATCGGTTAAGGGAAAGGGGTAGTTTACCGGCAACGTTTTATGTTTTAACAAGGGTATTTTATATGACAAGCAATAAAAGCCGCAAATTCAAACAGAATCAAATAATTTTTTGCATACAGCCTTGGTTTGTAGAGTTCTCAAGACCGACTGTTTTTGGTGAAGATCGGTTAAGGGAAAGGGGTAGTTTACCAGCAACGTTTTATGTTTTAACAAGGGTAATTTTTTCTATGACGAACGATAACTGCCGCATATTCAAACAGAATCAAATAATTTTTTGCATACTTCCCTGAATTGTAGAGTACTCAAGGCCTTTTGATTTTGGTGAAGATCGGTTAAGGGGAAGGGGTAGTTTACCAGCAATCTTTTACGTTTTAACAACAGTAAAGTACTTGAAAATTCATTTAAACTTTTTCAAGCAATGGTAATTGTTAAAAATAAAATAATTTTGTTGCCGGGCAATAAAATTATAATTTTTTCATTTTAATGTAAATCATGTATGAGAGAAAATATATCGTTCGTGGCAGGCAAGCATATCTCAGTTATGTAATGTTTACGTTTCCATTTTATTATTATGACTACCGCAATAAAAAGGCAGGGAAGACACACACACACACACACACACACACACACACACACACACACACACACACACACACACACACACACACACACACACACACACACACACACACACACACACACACACACACACACACACACACACACACACACACACACACACACACACACACACACACACACACACACACACACACACACACACAATTCGCGTTATTTCTGGCCTCATTCATGTTTATTTTCTTACGTTTGCACGCTTTTTAAATGGAAAGTGCCGAAACCCATACCAACATAACTCGTGCAAGCCGAAAAAGTGTCCAGCGTGGATAGCGATTTGCTTCCTGTGGATCGCTGGGCGTGTAACTGCACGTGTTTAGAGAGAAACGATTCATAGTCGGCCTTTTCGTCTTTAGGAAATGAATCCTCTGCAAGATGCTGAGGGTCCATGAGTGACTTCGGAGCGCTCCTTCTTTTCCGCGTGTTTGTTCTGTGAAACGTACACTGTAGATTCGCAGCTTTACTCTAAGCAACGCTCAATAGGAAATGTTAAAAATTTTTGTCCACGATGTACCCTCATACACACTAAACCTGCTCTGATGTTTTAATTAAGGAAATCATAATATTAAAACTTTGGAAACTTGAGCACTACTTAATGGAGATCAATCATTAACTTATACAAGCCATTAATTTTATGCATATTATGTGTGTGTGTGTGTGTGTGTGTGTGTGTGTGTGTGTGTGTGTGTGTGTGTGTGTGTGTGTGTGTGTGTACAACGTTATCGGCAACAAAGAAGTAGTTTTTGTTGAAATTCCTTTCCGGGATATTTGGCCGTAGTCCAATCTTTTCTATAAAACCAGATGTTTCGGCAATGCCATCGACTTCCATCATCAGTGAAAATCGAGTGCGATAACGTGAGGTGGTATACGTTAGTGACCACAGTACTGTGGTTAAGACTGAAGCAGTAAGTAGAAAGAAGTAGTTACTATGGTAATATTTCATTTCGAAAATGATTTTAAATATAAATTTTAGAATATGGAAGTCATGTATGGTTCTCCATACCGATTTTTCGAAAAATGTTTGTGTCTGTCTGTGTCTATAGATTTTTTTTTTCTATGGTAAACTATAACAGACGAAAATTCAAACAAAATCAAATGATTTTTTGCATACAGTCCTGATTTGTAGAGTACTCAAGACCTGTTGTTTTTGGTGAAGATCGGTTAAGGAAAAGGGGTAGTTTACCCGCAACGTTTTTTTTTAATCAAGGGTAATTATTTTCTATGGCAAACGATAACAGCCGCAAATTCAAACATAATCAAATACTATTTTGCATAGAGCCCTGAATTACAGAGTTCTCAAGACCTATTGTTTTTGGTGAAGATCGGTTAAGGGAAAGGGGTAGTTTACCAGCCACGCTTTTTGTTTTAACAAGGGTATTTTCTATGGCAAACGATAACAGCCGCAAATTCAAACAGAATCAAATGATTATTTACATACAGCCCTGAATTGTAGAGTTCCCAAGACCTATTGTTTTTGTTGAAGATCGGGTTAGGGAAAGGGGTAGTTTACCAGCTACATTTTATGTTTTAACAAGGGTAATTTTTCATATGACGAATGATAACTGCCGCACATTCAAACAGAATCAAATAATTTGTTACATATATGCCTGAGTTGTAGAGAACTCATGGCCTATTGATTTTGGTGAAGATCGGTTACGGGGAAAGGGTAGTTTACCTCAAACATTTTATGTTGTAACAAGAGTAAAGTACTTAATTTTGATAAATAAAGTATCGTGATAAGAAGATCTTAATAATCCACTGTAGAAACGTAGATGAAATATCTATAAATGAAGAGGCTAGTTGAATGGGGTGGGGATAATTTTCTATAAACGAAAATTATAGTGGAAGTGGGAGGGGATAATTTTTTTTATATTTGTACTACGTTATCGGCAACAAAGCAGTAGTTTTGTTGTTAAAATTCCTTCCCAGCCTGTTTGGGCGTAGACCAATGTTTTATGCAAAACCAGACGTTTCGGCAGTGCCATCGACTTCCATCATCAGTGAAAATCGAGTGCGATAACGTGAGGTGGTATACGTTAGTGACCACAGTACTGTGGTTAAGGCTGATGCAGTAAGTAGAAAGAAGTAGTTTCTATGGAAATATTTCATTTCGAAAATGATTTTAAATATAAATCTTAGAACATGAAAGTCATGTATGGTTCTCCATACCGATATTTTACTTCCATGTTCCTTAAGGAAATGGAAGTATGGTGATGGAAAAAAAAAATCGTGTTCGAGATTATTGCAGATTCTGGTTGTACTACCCTCAAAACATGAAAAATGTCGTTTTTCGAAAAGTGTGTGTGTGTGTGTGTGTGTGTGTCTGTAGATTTTTTTTCTATGGCAAACGATAACAGCCGCAAGTTTAAACAGAATCAAATAATTTTTTGCATACAGTTCTGATTTGTAGAGTACTCACGAACTGTTGTTTTTAGTGAAGATCGGTTGAGGGAAAGGGGTAGTTTACCTTCAACGTTTTTTTTATCAAGGGTAATTGTTTTTCTTTGGCAAACGATAACAGCTGCAAATTCAAACAGAATCAAATAATGTTTCGCATACGGCCCTGAATTATAGAGTTCTCAAGACCTATTGTTTTTGGTGAAGATCGGTTATTGGAAAGGGGTAGTTTAAAAGCAACGTTTTATGTTTTAAAAGGGTATTTTCTATGGAAAACGATAAGAGCCGCAAATTCAAAAAGAATCAAATAACCTTTGCATACAGCCCTGATTTGCAGAGTACTCACGACCTATTGTTTTTGGTGAAGATCAGTTGATGGAAAGGGGTAGTATACCGGCAGCGTTTTATGTTTTATCAAGGGTAATTTTTTTTTGCAAACGATAACAGCCGCAAATTCAAACAGAATAAATAATGTTTCGCATACAGCCCTGAATTATGGAGTTCTCAAGACCTACTGTTTTTGGTGAAGATCGGTTAAGGGAAAGGGGTAGTTTACCGGCAACGTTTTATGTTTTAACAAGGGTATTTTATATGACAAGCAATAAAAGCCGCAAATTCAAACAGAATCAAATAATTATTTGCATACAGCCCTGATTTGTAGAGTTCTCAAGACCGATTGTTTTTGGTGAAGATCGGTTAAGGGAAAGGGGTAGTTTACCAGCAACGTTTTATGTTTTAACAAGGGTAATTTTTTCTATGACGAACGATAACTGCCGCATATTCAAACAGAATCAAGTAATTTTTTGCATACTTCCCTGAATTGTAGAGTACTCAAGGCCTTTTGATTTTGGTGAAGATCGGTTAAGGGGAAGGGGTAGTTTACCAGCAATCTTTTACGTTTTAACAACAGTAAAGTACTTGAAAATTCATTTAAACTTTTTCAAGCAATGGTAATTGTTAAAAATAAAATAATTTTGTTGCCGGGCAATAAAATTATAATTTTTTCATTTTAATGTAAATCATGTATGAGAGAAAATATATCGTTCGTGGCAGGCAAGCATATCTCAGTTATGTAATGTTTACGTTTCCATTTTATTATTATGACTACCGCAATAAAAAGGCAGGGAAGACACACACACACACACACACACACACACACACACACACACACACACACACACACACACACACACACACACACACACACACACACACACACACACACAAAATTCGCGTTATTTCTGGCCTCATTCATGTTTATTTTCTTACGTTTGCACGCTTTTTAAATGGAAAGTGCCGAAACCCATACCAACATAACTCGTGCAAGCCGAAAAAGTGTCCAGCGTGGATAGCGATTTGCTTCCTGTGGATCGCTGGGCGTGTAACTGCACGTGTTTAGAGAGAAACGATTCATAGTCGGCCTTTTCGTCTTTAGGAAATGAATCCTCTGCAAGATGCTGAGGGTCCATGAGTGACTTCGGAGCGCTCCTTCTTTTCCGCGTGTTTGTTCTGTGAAACGTACACTGTAGATTCGCAGCTTTACTCTAAGCAACGCTCAATAGGAAATGTTAAAAATTTTTGTCCACGATGTACCCTCATACACACTAAACCTGCTCTGATGTTTTAATTAAGGAAATCATAATATTAAAACTTTGGAAACTTGAGCACTACTTAATGGAGATCAATCATTAACTTATACAAGCCATTAATTTTATGCATATTATGTGTGTGTGTGTGTGTGTGTGTGTGTGTGTGTGTGTGTGTGTGTGTGTGTGTGTGTGTGTGTGTGTGTGTGTGTGTGTGTGTGTGTGTGTGTGTGTACAACGTTATCGGCAACAAAGAAGTAGTTTTTGTTGAAATTCCTTTCCGGGATATTTGGCCGTAGTCCAATCTTTTCTATAAAACCAGATGTTTCGGCAATGCCATCGACTTCCATCATCAGTGAAAATCGAGTGCGATAACGTGAGGTGGTATACGTTAGTGACCACAGTACTGTGGTTAAGACTGAAGCAGTAAGTAGAAAGAAGTAGTTACTATGGTAATATTTCATTTCGAAAATGATTTTAAATATAAATTTTAGAATATGGAAGTCATGTATGGTTCTCCATACCGATTTTTCGAAAAATGTTTGTGTCTGTCTGTGTCTATAGATTTTTTTTTTTCTATGGTAAACTATAACAGACGAAAATTCAAACAAAATCAAATGATTTTTTGCATACAGTCCTGATTTGTAGAGTACTCAAGACCTGTTGTTTTTGGTGAAGATCGGTTAAGGAAAAGGGGTAGTTTACCCGCAACGTTTTTTTTTAATCAAGGGTAATTATTTTCTATGGCAAACGATAACAGCCGCAAATTCAAACATAATCAAATACTATTTTGCATAGAGCCCTGAATTACAGAGTTCTCAAGACCTATTGTTTTTGGTGAAGATCGGTTAAGGGAAAGGGGTAGTTTACCAGCCACGCTTTTTGTTTTAACAAGGGTATTTTCTATGGCAAACGATAACAGCCGCAAATTCAAACAGAATCAAATGATTATTTACATACAGCCCTGAATTGTAGAGTTCCCAAGACCTATTGTTTTTGTTGAAGATCGGGTTAGGGAAAGGGGTAGTTTACCAGCTACATTTTATGTTTTAACAAGGGTAATTTTTCATATGACGAATGATAACTGCCGCACATTCAAACAGAATCAAATAATTTGTTACATATATGCCTGAGTTGTAGAGAACTCATGGCCTATTGATTTTGGTGAAGATCGGTTACGGGGAAAGGGTAGTTTACCTCAAACATTTTATGTTGTAACAAGAGTAAAGTACTTAATTTTGATAAATAAAGTATCGTGATAAGAAGATCTTAATAATCCACTGTAGAAACGTAGATGAAATATCTATAAATGAAGAGGCTAGTTGAATGGGGTGGGGATAATTTTCTATAAACGAAAATTATAGTGGAAGTGGGAGGGGATAATTTTTTTTATATTTGTACTACGTTATCGGCAACAAAGCAGTAGTTTTGTTGTTAAAATTCCTTCCCAGCCTGTTTGGGCGTAGACCAATGTTTTATGCAAAACCAGACGTTTCGGCAGTGCCATCGACTTCCATCATCAGTGAAAATCGAGTGCGATAACGTGAGGTGGTATACGTTAGTGACCACAGTACTGTGGTTAAGGCTGATGCAGTAAGTAGAAAGAATTAGTTTCTATGGAAATATTTCATTTCGAAAATGATTTTAAATATAAATCTTAGAACATGAAAGTCATGTATGGTTCTCCATACCGATATTTTACTTCCATGTTCCTTAAGGAAATGGAAGTATGGTGATGGAAAAAAAAAATCGTGTTCGAGATTATTGCAGATTCTGGTTGTACTACCCTCAAAACATGAAAAATGTCGTTTTTCGAAAAGTGTGTGTGTGTGTGTGTGTGTGTGTGTCTGTAGATTTTTTTTCTATGGCAAACGATAACAGCCGCAAGTTTAAACAGAATCAAATAATTTTTTGCATACAGTTCTGATTTGTAGAGTACTCACGAACTGTTGTTTTTAGTGAAGATCGGTTGAGGGAAAGGGGTAGTTTACCTTCAACGTTTTTTTTATCAAGGGTAATTGTTTTTCTTTGGCAAACGATAACAGCTGCAAATTCAAACAGAATCAAATAATGTTTCGCATACGGCCCTGAATTATAGAGTTCTCAAGACCTATTGTTTTTGGTGAAGATCGGTTATTGGAAAGGGGTAGTTTAAAAGCAACGTTTTATGTTTTAAAAGGGTATTTTCTATGGAAAACGATAAGAGCCGCAAATTCAAAAAGAATCAAATAACCTTTGCATACAGCCCTGATTTGCAGAGTACTCACGACCTATTGTTTTTGGTGAAGATCAGTTGATGGAAAGGGGTAGTATACCGGCAGCGTTTTATGTTTTATCAAGGGTAATTTTTTTTTGCAAACGATAACAGCCGCAAATTCAAACAGAATAAATAATGTTTCGCATACAGCCCTGAATTATGGAGTTCTCAAGACCTACTGTTTTTGGTGAAGATCGGTTAAGGGAAAGGGGTAGTTTACCGGCAACGTTTTATGTTTTAACAAGGGTATTTTATATGACAAGCAATAAAAGCCGCAAATTCAAACAGAATCAAATAATTATTTGCATACAGCCCTGATTTGTAGAGTTCTCAAGACCGATTGTTTTTGGTGAAGATCGGTTAAGGGAAAGGGGTAGTTTACCAGCAACGTTTTATGTTTTAACAAGGGTAATTTTTTCTATGACGAACGATAACTGCCGCATATTCAAACAGAATCAAGTAATTTTTTGCATACTTCCCTGAATTGTAGAGTACTCAAGGCCTTTTGATTTTGGTGAAGATCGGTTAAGGGGAAGGGGTAGTTTACCAGCAATCTTTTACGTTTTAACAACAGTAAAGTACTTGAAAATTCATTTAAACTTTTTCAAGCAATGGTAATTGTTAAAAATAAAATAATTTTGTTGCCGGGCAATAAAATTATAATTTTTTCATTTTAATGTAAATCATGTATGAGAGAAAATATATCGTTCGTGGCAGGCAAGCATATCTCAGTTATGTAATGTTTACGTTTCCATTTTATTATTATGACTACCGCAATAAAAAGGCAGGGAAGACACACACACACACACACACACACACACACACACACACACACACACACACACACACACACACACACACACACACACACACACACACACACACACACACACACACACACACACACACACACACACACACACACACACACACACACACACAAAATTCGCGTTATTTCTGGCCTCATTCATGTTTATTTTCTTACGTTTGCACGCTTTTTAAATGGAAAGTGCCGAAACCCATACCAACATAACTCGTGCAAGCCGAAAAAGTGTCCAGCGTGGATAGCGATTTGCTTCCTGTGGATCGCTGGGCGTGTAACTGCACGTGTTTACAGAGAAACGATTCATAGTCGGCCTTTTCGTCTTTAGGAAATGAATCCTCTGCAAGATGCTGAGGGTCCATGAGTGACTTCGGAGCGCTCCTTCTTTTCCGCGTGTTTGTTCTGTGAAACGTACACTGTAGATTCGCAGCTTTACTCTAAGCAACGCTCAATAGGAAATGTTAAAAATTTTTGTCCACGATGTACCCTCATACACACTAAACCTGCTCTGATGTTTTAATTAAGGAAATCATAATATTAAAACTTTGGAAACTTGAGCACTACTTAATGGAGATCAATCATTAACTTATACAAGCCATTAATTTTATGCATATTATGTGTGTGTGTGTGTGTGTGTGTGTGTGTGTGTGTGTGTGTGTGTGTGTGTGTGTGTGTGTGTGTGTGTGTGTGTGTGTGTGTGTGTGTGTGTGTGTGTACAACGTTATCGGCAACAAAGAAGTAGTTTTTGTTGAAATTCCTTTCCGGGATATTTGGCCGTAGTCCAATCTTTTCTATAAAACCAGATGTTTCGGCAATGCCATCGACTTCCATCATCAGTGAAAATCGAGTGCGATAACGTGAGGTGGTATACGTTAGTGACCACAGTACTGTGGTTAAGACTGAAGCAGTAAGTAGAAAGAAGTAGTTACTATGGTAATATTTCATTTCGAAAATGATTTTAAATATAAATTTTAGAATATGGAAGTCATGTATGGTTCTCCATACCGATTTTTCGAAAAATGTTTGTGTCTGTCTGTGTCTATAGATTTTTTTTTTCTATGGTAAACTATAACAGACGAAAATTCAAACAAAATCAAATGATTTTTTGCATACAGTCCTGATTTGTAGAGTACTCAAGACCTGTTGTTTTTGGTGAAGATCGGTTAAGGAAAAGGGGTAGTTTACCCGCAACGTTTTTTTTTAATCAAGGGTAATTATTTTCTATGGCAAACGATAACAGCCGCAAATTCAAACATAATCAAATACTATTTTGCATAGAGCCCTGAATTACAGAGTTCTCAAGACCTATTGTTTTTGGTGAAGATCGGTTAAGGGAAAGGGGTAGTTTACCAGCCACGCTTTTTGTTTTAACAAGGGTATTTTCTATGGCAAACGATAACAGCCGCAAATTCAAACAGAATCAAATGATTATTTACATACAGCCCTGAATTGTAGAGTTCCCAAGACCTATTGTTTTTGTTGAAGATCGGGTTAGGGAAAGGGGTAGTTTACCAGCTACATTTTATGTTTTAACAAGGGTAATTTTTCATATGACGAATGATAACTGCCGCACATTCAAACAGAATCAAATAATTTGTTACATATATGCCTGAGTTGTAGAGAACTCATGGCCTATTGATTTTGGTGAAGATCGGTTACGGGGAAAGGGTAGTTTACCTCAAACATTTTATGTTGTAACAAGAGTAAAGTACTTAATTTTGATAAATAAAGTATCGTGATAAGAAGATCTTAATAATCCACTGTAGAAACGTAGATGAAATATCTATAAATGAAGAGGCTAGTTGAATGGGGTGGGGATAATTTTCTATAAACGAAAATTATAGTGGAAGTGGGAGGGGATAATTTTTTTTATATTTGTACTACGTTATCGGCAACAAAGCAGTAGTTTTGTTGTTAAAATTCCTTCCCAGCCTGTTTGGGCGTAGACCAATGTTTTATGCAAAACCAGACGTTTCGGCAGTGCCATCGACTTCCATCATCAGTGAAAATCGAGTGCGATAACGTGAGGTGGTATACGTTAGTGACCACAGTACTGTGGTTAAGGCTGATGCAGTAAGTAGAAAGAAGTAGTTTCTATGGAAATATTTCATTTCGAAAATGATTTTAAATATAAATCTTAGAACATGAAAGTCATGTATGGTTCTCCATACCGATATTTTACTTCCATGTTCCTTAAGGAAATGGAAGTATGGTGATGGAAAAAAAAAATCGTGTTCGAGATTATTGCAGATTCTGGTTGTACTACCCTCAAAACATGAAAAATGTCGTTTTTCGAAAAGTGTGTGTGTGTGTGTGTGTGTGTCTGTAGATTTTTTTTCTATGGCAAACGATAACAGCCGCAAGTTTAAACAGAATCAAATAATTTTTTGCATACAGTTCTGATTTGTAGAGTACTCACGAACTGTTGTTTTTAGTGAAGATCGGTTGAGGGAAAGGGGTAGTTTACCTTCAACGTTTTTTTTATCAAGGGTAATTGTTTTTCTTTGGCAAACGATAACAGCTGCAAATTCAAACAGAATCAAATAATGTTTCGCATACGGCCCTGAATTATAGAGTTCTCAAGACCTATTGTTTTTGGTGAAGATCGGTTATTGGAAAGGGGTAGTTTAAAAGCAACGTTTTATGTTTTAAAAGGGTATTTTCTATGGAAAACGATAAGAGCCGCAAATTCAAAAAGAATCAAATAACCTTTGCATACAGCCCTGATTTGCAGAGTACTCACGACCTATTGTTTTTGGTGAAGATCAGTTGATGGAAAGGGGTAGTATACCGGCAGCGTTTTATGTTTTATCAAGGGTAATTTTTTTTTGCAAACGATAACAGCCGCAAATTCAAACAGAATAAATAATGTTTCGCATACAGCCCTGAATTATGGAGTTCTCAAGACCTACTGTTTTTGGTGAAGATCGGTTAAGGGAAAGGGGTAGTTTACCGGCAACGTTTTATGTTTTAACAAGGGTATTTTATATGACAAGCAATAAAAGCCGCAAATTCAAACAGAATCAAATAATTATTTGCATACAGCCCTGATTTGTAGAGTTCTCAAGACCGATTGTTTTTGGTGAAGATCGGTTAAGGGAAAGGGGTAGTTTACCAGCAACGTTTTATGTTTTAACAAGGGTAATTTTTTCTATGACGAACGATAACTGCCGCATATTCAAACAGAATCAAGTAATTTTTTGCATACTTCCCTGAATTGTAGAGTACTCAAGGCCTTTTGATTTTGGTGAAGATCGGTTAAGGGGAAGGGGTAGTTTACCAGCAATCTTTTACGTTTTAACAACAGTAAAGTACTTGAAAATTCATTTAAACTTTTTCAAGCAATGGTAATTGTTAAAAATAAAATAATTTTGTTGCCGGGCAATAAAATTATAATTTTTTCATTTTAATGTAAATCATGTATGAGAGAAAATATATCGTTCGTGGCAGGCAAGCATATCTCAGTTATGTAATGTTTACGTTTCCATTTTATTATTATGACTACCGCAATAAAAAGGCAGGGAAGACACACACACACACACACACACACACACACACACACACACACACACACACACACACACACACACACACACACACACACACACACACACACACACACACACACACACACACACACACAAAATTCGCGTTATTTCTGGCCTCATTCATGTTTATTTTCTTACGTTTGCACGCTTTTTAAATGGAAAGTGCCGAAACCCATACCAACATAACTCGTGCAAGCCGAAAAAGTGTCCAGCGTGGATAGCGATTTGCTTCCTGTGGATCGCTGGGCGTGTAACTGCACGTGTTTACAGAGAAACGATTCATAGTCGGCCTTTTCGTCTTTAGGAAATGAATCCTCTGCAAGATGCTGAGGGTCCATGAGTGACTTCGGAGCGCTCCTTCTTTTCCGCGTGTTTGTTCTGTGAAACGTACACTGTAGATTCGCAGCTTTACTCTAAGCAACGCTCAATAGGAAATGTTAAAAATTTTTGTCCACGATGTACCCTCATACACACTAAATCTGCTCTGATGTTTTAATTAAGGAAATCATAATATTAAAACTTTGGAAACTTGAGCACTACTTAATGGAGATCAATCATTAACTTATACAAGCCATTAATTTTATGCATATTATGTGTGTGTGTGTGTGTGTGTGTGTGTGTGTGTGTGTGTGTGTGTGTGTGTGTGTGTGTGTGTGTGTACAACGTTATCGGCAACAAAGAAGTAGTTTTTGTTGAAATTCCTTTCCGGGATATTTGGCCGTAGTCCAATCTTTTCTATAAAACCAGATGTTTCGGCAATGCCATCGACTTCCATCATCAGTGAAAATCGAGTGCGATAACGTGAGGTGGTATACGTTAGTGACCACAGTACTGTGGTTAAGACTGAAGCAGTAAGTAGAAAGAAGTAGTTACTATGGTAATATTTCATTTCGAAAATGATTTTAAATATAAATTTTAGAATATGGAAGTCATGTATGGTTCTCCATACCGATTTTTCGAAAAATGTTTGTGTCTGTCTGTGTCTATAGATTTTTTTTTTCTATGGTAAACTATAACAGACGAAAATTCAAACAAAATCAAATGATTTTTTGCATACAGTCCTGATTTGTAGAGTACTCAAGACCTGTTGTTTTTGGTGAAGATCGGTTAAGGAAAAGGGGTAGTTTACCCGCAACGTTTTTTTTTAATCAAGGGTAATTATTTTCTATGGCAAACGATAACAGCCGCAAATTCAAACATAATCAAATACTATTTTGCATAGAGCCCTGAATTACAGAGTTCTCAAGACCTATTGTTTTTGGTGAAGATCGGTTAAGGGAAAGGGGTAGTTTACCAGCCACGCTTTTTGTTTTAACAAGGGTATTTTCTATGGCAAACGATAACAGCCGCAAATTCAAACAGAATCAAATGATTATTTACATACAGCCCTGAATTGTAGAGTTCCCAAGACCTATTGTTTTTGTTGAAGATCGGGTTAGGGAAAGGGGTAGTTTACCAGCTACATTTTATGTTTTAACAAGGGTAATTTTTCATATGACGAATGATAACTGCCGCACATTCAAACAGAATCAAATAATTTGTTACATATATGCCTGAGTTGTAGAGAACTCATGGCCTATTGATTTTGGTGAAGATCGGTTACGGGGAAAGGGTAGTTTACCTCAAACATTTTATGTTGTAACAAGAGTAAAGTACTTAATTTTGATAAATAAAGTATCGTGATAAGAAGATCTTAATAATCCACTGTAGAAACGTAGATGAAATATCTATAAATGAAGAGGCTAGTTGAATGGGGTGGGGATAATTTTCTATAAACGAAAATTATAGTGGAAGTGGGAGGGGATAATTTTTTTTATATTTGTACTACGTTATCGGCAACAAAGCAGTAGTTTTGTTGTTAAAATTCCTTCCCAGCCTGTTTGGGCGTAGACCAATGTTTTATGCAAAACCAGACGTTTCGGCAGTGCCATCGACTTCCATCATCAGTGAAAATCGAGTGCGATAACGTGAGGTGGTATACGTTAGTGACCACAGTACTGTGGTTAAGGCTGATGCAGTAAGTAGAAAGAAGTAGTTTCTATGGAAATATTTCATTTCGAAAATGATTTTAAATATAAATCTTAGAACATGAAAGTCATGTATGGTTCTCCATACCGATATTTTACTTCCATGTTCCTTAAGGAAATGGAAGTATGGTGATGGAAAAAAAAAATCGTGTTCGAGATTATTGCAGATTCTGATTGTACTACCCTCAAAACATGAAAAATGTCGTTTTTCGAAAAGTGTGTGTGTGTGTGTGTGTGTGTCTGTAGATTTTTTTCTATGGCAAACGATAACAGCCGCAAGTTTAAACAGAATCAAATAATTTTTTGCATACAGTTCTGATTTGTAGAGTACTCACGAACTGTTGTTTTTGGTGAAGATCGGTTGAGGGAAAGGGGTAGTTTACCTTCAACGTTTTTTTTATCAAGGGTAATTGTTTTTCTTTGGCAAACGATAACAGCTGCAAATTCAAACAGAATCAAATAATGTTTCGCATACGGCCCTGAATTATAGAGTTCTCAAGACCTATTGTTTTTGGTGAAGATCGGTTATTGGAAAGGGGTAGTTTACCAGCAACGTTTTATGTTTTAAAAGGGTATTTTCTATGGCAAACGATAAGAGCTGCAAATTCAAACAGAATCAAATAATTTTTTGCATACAGCCCTGATTTGTAGAGTTCTCAAGACTTACTGTTTTTGGTGAAGATCGGTTAATGGAAAGGGGTAGTTTACCTGGAACAGTTTTTTTATCAAGGGTAATTTTTACTTCCATATTCCTTAAGGAATGGAAGTATGGTGATGGCAAAATATCGGTATGGAGAACCATACATGACTTCCATATTCTAAGATTTATATTTAAAATCATTTTCAACCAAACAGCCAGGCTGTGTCTTACCTGCCTTTTTATTGCTGTATTAAATGAAAAATATTATATTACATTAAAATGATAAAGTTATAATTTTATTGCCTGGCAACAAAATTATTTTATTTTTAACAATTACCATTGTTTCAAAAAGTTTAAATAAATTTTCAAGTACTTTACTCTTGTTAAAACGTAAAAGGTTGCAGGTAAACTACCCCTTCCCCTTAACCGATCTTCACTAAAATCGAAAGCCATTGAGACCTCTACAACTCAGGGAAATATGCAAAAAATTATTTGATTCTGTTTGAATGTGCGGCTGTTATCGTTTGCCATAGAAAATACGGTTGATAAAAAAACGTTGCAGGTAAACTACCCCTTCCCCTTAACCGATCTTCACCAAAAACAATAGGTCTTGAGTACTCTACAAATCAGGGCTGTATGCAAAACATTATTTGATTCTGTTTGAATTTGCGGCTGTTATCGTTTGCCATAGAAAATACCCTTGTTAAAAAAACGTTGCCCGTAAACTACCCCTTTCCCTCAACCGATCTTCACCAAAAACAATAGGTCTTGAGAACTCTACAATTTAGGGCTGTATGCAAATAATCTTTGGATTCTGTTTGAATTTGCGGCTGTTATCGTTTGCCATAGGAAATACCCTTGTTAAAACATAAAACGTAACAGGTAAACTACCCCTTTCCCTTAACCGATCTTCACCAAAAACAATAGGTCTTGAGTACTCTACAAATCAGGGCTGTATGCAAAACATTATTTGATTCTGTTTGCATTTGCGGCTGTTATCGTTTGCCAAACAAACAAAATTACCCTTGCTAAAAAAAAACCGTTGCAGGTAAACTACCCCTTTCCCTCAACCGATCTTCCCCAAAAACAATAGGTCGCGAGTACTCTGCAAATGAGGGCTGCATGCAAAAAATTATTTGATTCTGTTTGAATTTGCGGCAGTTATCGTTTGCCATAGAAAAAAAATCTACAGA
Source organism: Magicicada septendecula (assembly GCA_034769895.1). NCBI lineage: Eukaryota > Metazoa > Arthropoda > Insecta > Hemiptera > Cicadidae > Magicicada > Magicicada septendecula. The sequence goes on along the minus strand of CM068373.1, from coordinate 140,271,187 downwards.
CAGACAGACACACACACACACAGACACTTTTCGGAAAACGACTTTTTTCATGTTTTGAGTGTAGTAGAATCAGAATCTGCAATAATCTCGAACACGATTTTTTTTGCCATTACCATACTTCCATTCCTTAAGGAATATGCAAGTAAAATACCCTTGATTTAAAACAACAGTTGCAGGTAAACTACCCCTTTCCCTTAACCGATCTTCATCAAAATCAATAGGTCTTGAGTACTCTACAAATCAGGGCTGTATGCAAAGTATTATTTGATTTTGTTTGAATTTGCGACTCTTATCTTTTGCCATAAAAAATACCCTTTTAAAACATAAAACGTTGCCGGTAAACTACCCCTTTCCCTTAACCGATCTGTACCAAAATCGACAGATCTTGAGAACTCTACAATTTAGGGCTGTATGCGAAACATAATTTGATTCTGTTTGAATTGGCGGCTGTTATCGTTTGCCAAACAAACAAAGTTACCCTTGATTAAAAAAAACCGTTGCAGGTAAACTACCCCTTCCCCTTAACCGATCTTCACCAAATTCGAAAGCCGTTGAGACCTCTACAATTCAGGGACGTATGCAAACAATTATTTGATTCTGTTTGAATTTGCGGCTGTTATCGTTTGCCATAGAAAATACGCTTGATAAAAAAACGTTGCCGGTAAACTACCCCTTCCCCTTAACCGATCTTCACCAAAAACAATAGGTCTTGGAAACTCTGAAATTTAGGGCTGTATGCAAATAATCTTTTGATTCTGTTTGAATTTGCGGCTGTTATCGTTTGCCATAGGACATACCCTTGTTAAAACATAAACGTTACAGGTAAACTACCCCTTTCCCTTAACCGATCTTCACCAAAATCAACAGATCTTGAGAACTCTACAATTCAGGGCTGTATGCGAAACATTATTTGATTCTGTTTGAATTTGCGGCTGTTATCGTTTGCCAAACAAACAAAATTACGCTTGCTAAAAAAAAACCGTTGCAGGTAAACTACCCCTTTCCCTCAACCGATCTTCACCAAAAACAATAGGTCGCGAGTACTCTGCAAATCAGGGCTGCATGCAAAAGTATTTGATTCTGTTTGAATTTGCGGCAGTTATCGTTTGCCATAGAAAAAAAAATCTACAGACAGACAGACAGACAGACAGACAGACAGACAGACACACAGACAGACAGACAGACACACAGACACTTTTCGGAAAACGACTTTTTTTCATGTTTTGAGTGTAGTAGTATCAGAATCTGCAATAATCTCGAACACGATTTTTTTTGCCATCACCATACTTCCATTCCTTAAGAAATATGGAAGTAAAAAAATCGTGTTCGAGATTATTGCAGATTCTGATACTACTACACTCAAAACATGAAAAAAAGTCGTTTTCCGAAAAGTGTCTGTGTGTCTGTCTGTCTGTGTGTCTGTGTGTCTGTGTGTCTGTGTGTCTGTCTGTCTGTCTATCTGTAGATTTTTTTTCTATGGCAAACGATAACTGCCGCAAATTCAAACAGAATCAAATAATTTTTTGCATACAGTCCGGTTTTGCAGAGTTCTCGCGACCTATTGTTTTTGGTGAAGATCGGTTGAGGGAAAGGGGTAGTTTACCTGCAACGGTTTTTTTTTTAGCAAGGGTAATTTTGTTTGTTTGGCAAACGATAACAGCCGCAAATTCAAACAGAATCAAATAATGTTTCGCATACAGCCCTGAATTGTAGAGTTCTCAAGACCTATTGTTTTTGGTGAAGATCGGTTAAGGGAAAGGGGTAGTTTACCTGTAACGTTTTATGTTTTAACAAGGGTATTTCCTATGGCAAACGATAACAGCCGCAAATTCAAACAGAATGAAAAGATTATTTGCATACAGCCCTAAATTGTAGAGTTCTCAATACCTTTTGTTTTTGGTGAAGATCGGTTAAGGGAAAGGGGTAGTTTACCTACAACGTTTTTTTAACAAGGGTATTTTCTATGGCAAACGATAACAGCCGCAAATTCAAACAGAATCAAATAATTTTCTGCATACAGCCCTGATTTGTAGAGTACTCAAGACCTATTGTTTTTGGTGAAGATCGGTTGAGAGGAAGGGGTAGTTTACCAGCAACGTTTTTTATCATGCGTATTTTCTATGGCAAACGACAACTGCCGCAAATTCAAACAGAATCAAATAATTTTTTGCATACAGGCCTGATTTGTAGAGTACTCGCGACCTATTGTTTTTGGTGAAGATCGGTTGAGGGGAAGGGGTAGTTTACCTGCAAAGGTTTTTTTTATCAAGGGAAATTTTTTTTTTTTGGCAAACGATAACAGCCGCAAATTCAAACAGAATCAAATAATGTTTCGCATACAGCCCTGAATTGTAGATTTCTCAAGACCTATTGTTTTTGGTGATGATCGGTTGAGGGAAAGGGGTAGTTTACCTGCAACGTTTTTTTAACAAGGGTATTTTCTATGGCAAACGATAACAGCCGCAAATTCAAACAGAATCAAATAATGTTTTGCATACAGTCCTGATTTGTAGAGTACTCAAGACCTATTGTTTTTGGTGAAGATCGGTTAAGGGGAAGGGGTAGTTTACCTGCATCGTTTTTTTATCAAGCGTATTTTCTATGGCAAACGATAGCCGCAAATTCAAACAGAATCAAATAATTTTGTGCATACGTCCCTGAATTGTAGAGGTCTCAATGACTTTCGATTTTGGTGAAGATCGGTTAAGGGGAAGGGGTAGTTTACCTGCAACCTTATACGTTTTAACAAGAGTAAAGTACTTGAAAATTTATTTAAACTTTTTGAAACAATGGTAATTGTTAAAAATAAAATAATTTTGTTGCCAGGCAATAAAATTATAATTTTTTCATTTTAATGTAATATAATATTTTTCATTTAATACAGCAATAAAAAGGCAGGTAAGACACAGCCTGGCTGTTTGGCTGAAAATGATTTTAAATATAAATCTTAGAATATGGAAGTCATGTATGGTTCTCCATACCGATATTTACTTCCATATTCCTTAAGGAATGGAAGTATGGTGATGGCAAAAAAAATCGTGTTCGAGATTATTGCAGATTCTGATTCTACTACACTCAAAACATGAAAAAAAGTCGTTTTCCGAAAAGTGTCTGTGTGTGTGTCTGTCTGTGTGTCTGTCTGTCTGTAGATTTTTTTTCTATGGCAAACGATAACTGCCGCAAATTCAAACAGAATCAAATAATTTTTTGCATACAGCCCTGATTTGTAGAGTACTCGCGACCTATTGTTTTTGGTGAAGATCGGTTGAGGGAAAGGGGTAGTTTACCTGCAACGGTTTTTTTTTATCAAAGGAAATTTTTTTTTTTGGCAAACGGTAACAGCCGCAAATTCAAACAGAATCAAATAATTTTTCGCATACAGCTCTGAATTGTAGAGTTCTCAAGACGCATTGTTTTTGGTGAAGATCGGTTAAGGGAAAGGGGTAGTTTACCTGTAACGTTTTATGTTTTAACAAGGGTATTTCCTATGGCAAACGATAACAGCCGCAAATTCAAACAGAATCAAAAGATTATTTGCATACAGCCCTAAATTGTAGAGTTCTCAAGACCTATTGTTTTTGGTGGAGATCGGTTAAGGGAAAGGGGTAGTTTACCGACAACGTTTTTTTAACAAGGATATTTTCTATGGCAAACGATAACAGCCGCAAGTTCAAACAGAATCAAATAATTTTCTGCATACAGCCCTGATTTGTAGAGTACTCAAGACCTGTTGTTTTTGGTGAAGATCGGTTAAGGGGAAGGGGTAGTTTACCGGCAACGTTTTTTTTTCTATGGCAAACGATAACAGCCGCAAGTTCAAACAGAATCAAATAATTTTCTGCATACAGCCCTAATTTGTAGAGTACTCAAGACCTATTGTTTTTGGTGAACATCGGTTAAGGGAAAGGGGTAGTTTACCGGAAACGGTTTTTTTTTATGAAGGGTAATTTTGTTTGTTTGTCAAACGCTAACAGCCGCAAATTCAAACAGAATCAAATAATGTTTCGCATACAGCCATGAATTGTACAGTTCTCAAGATCTGTTGATTTTGGTACAGATCGGTTAAGGGAAAGGGGTAGTTTACCTGCAACGATTTATGTTTTACCAAGGGTATTTCTTATGACAAACGATAACAGCCGCAAATTCAAACATAATAAAATAATGTTTTGCATACTGCCCTGAATTGTAGAGTTCTCAAGACGTTTTGGTTTTGGTGAAGATCGGTTAAGGGAAAGGGGTAGTTTACCAGCAACGTTTTATGTTTTAAAAGGGTATTTTCTATGGCAAACGATAAGAGCTGCAAATTCAAACAGAAGCAAATAAGTTTTTACATACAGCCCTGATTTCTTGAGTACTAAAGACCTATTGTTTTTGGTGAAGATCGTTTGAGGGAAAGGGGTAGTTTACCAGCCACGTTTTTTGTTTTATCAAGGGTATTTTGTATGGCAAACGATAACAGCCGCAAATTCAAAAAAAATCATATAATATTTTAAATACAACCCTGAATTGTAGAGTTCTCAAGACCTATCGTTTTTGGTGAAGATCGGTTAAGGGAAAGAGGTAGTTTACCAGCAACGGTTTTTTGTCAAGGGTAATTTTACTTCCATATTCCTTAAGGAATGGAAGTATGGTGATGGCAAAAAAAATCGTGTTCGAGATTATTGCAGATTCTGATTCTACTACACTCAAAACATGAAAAAAAGTCGTTTTCCGAAAAGTGTCTGTGTGTGTGTCTGTCTGTGTGTCTGTCTGTCTGTCTGTGTGTCTGTCTGCCTGTAGATTTTTTTTCTATGGCAAACGATAACTGCCGCAAATTCAAACAGAATCAAATAATTTTTTGCATTCAGCCCTGATTTGTAGAGTACTCGCGACCTGTTGTTTTTGGTGAAGATCGGTTGAGGGAAAGGGGTAGTTTACCTGCAACGGTTTTTTTTTATCAAGGGAAATTTTTTTTTTTGGCAAACGATAACAGCCGCAAATTCAAACAGAATCAAATAATTTTTCGCATACAGCTCTGAATTGTTGAGTTCTCAAGACGCATTGTTTTTGGTGAAGATCGGTTAAGGGAAAGGGGTAGTTTACCTGTAACGTTTTATGTTTTAACAAGGGTATTTCCTATGGCAAACGATAACAGCCACAAATTCAAACAGAATCAAAAGATTATTTGCATACAGCCCTATATTGTAGAGTTCTCAAGACCTATTGTTTTTGGTGAAGATCGGTTAAGGGAAAGGGGTAGTTTACCAACATCGTTTTTTTAACAAGGATATTTTCTATGGCAAACGATAACAGCCGCAAGTTCAAACAGAATCAAATAATTTTCTGCATACAGCCCTGATTTGTAGAGTACTCAAGACCTGTTGTTTTTGGTGAAGATCGGTTGAGGGGAAGGGGTAGTTTACCTGCAACGTTTTTTATCAAGCGTATTTTCTATGGCAAACGATAACAGCCGCAAATTCAAACAGAATCAAATAATGTTTTGCATACGTCAGTGAATTGTAGAGGACTCAAGGCCTTTAGATTTTGGTGAAGATCGGTTAAGGGGAAGGGGTAGTTTACCTGCAACCTTTTACGTTTTAACAAGAGTAAAGTACTTGAAAAATTATTTAAACTTTTTGAAACAATGGTAATTGTTGAAAATAAAATAATTTTGTTGCCAGGTAACAAAAATAAAGTCATTTTGATTATAAAATATAAATATTTACAACAAGAAAAGAATTTTCAGTTTTCAAAATTTAAATATATTTTTATAAAACAATGGGTTCTTCATTGAGGTGGGGACCATGTCACTCACTCCATCTCAAGCCTCTCCCATTTTGCAGAAAAAGAGTACCCTGTCAAGGCTGATACTTTGACGACAGTGACAGGGCTTTCCACCAAATTCAGCAGAGTGACAGGTAGGCCCAACTCTGATTGGCTCCTCAGATTTCCCCAGCGTTAGTAGGTTCTATGAAAATATTTTATTTCAAAAATGATTTTAAATATAAATCTTAGATATGTTTTATAAATCTCATGTTTTATGTTTTAACATGGGTAATTTTTTATATGACGAACCATAACTGCCGTAAATTCAAACAGAATTAAATAATTTTTTACATATGTGCCTGAGCTATAGAGAACTCAATGTCTGTTGATTTTGGTGAAGATCGGTTACGGAGAAAGGGCAGTTTACCTGAAACATTTGTTGTTGTAACATGAGTAAAGTACTTAATTTTGATAAAGTATCCTGATAAGATCTTAATAATCCACTGTAGAAACGTAGATGAAATATCTATAAATGAAGAGGCTAGTTGAACGGGCTGGGGGTAATTTTCTATAAATCAAAATTATAGTTGAAGGGGGAGGGGATAATTTTTTTTTATATGTGTACTACGTTATTGGCAACAAAGAAGTATTTTTTTGTTAAAATTCCTTCCCTGGCTGTTTGGCTGAAAATGATTTTAAATATAAATCTTAGAATATGGAAGTCATGTATGGTTCTCCATACCGATATTTACTTCCATATTCCTTAAGGAATGGAAGTATGGTGATGGCAAAAAAAATCGTGTTCGAGATTATTGCAGATTCTGATTCTACTACACTCAAAAATGAAAAAAAGTCGTTTTCCGAAAAGTGTCTGTGTGTGTGTCTGTCTGTCTGTGTGTCTGTGTGTCTGTCTGTGTGTCTGTGTGTCTGTAGATTTTTCTTCTATGGCAAACGATAACTGCCGCAAATTCAAACAGAATCAAATAATTTTTTGCATGCAGGCCTGATTTGCAGAGTACTCGCGACCTATTGTTTTTGGTGAAGATCGGTTAAGGGAAAGGGGTAGTTTACCGGCAACGGTTTTTTTTTAGCAAGGGTAATTTTTTTTGTTTGGCAAACGATAACAGCCGCAAATTCAAACAGAATCAAATAATGTTTCGCATACAACCATGAATTGTAGAGTTCTCAAGATCTGTTGATTTTGGTGAAGATCAGTTAAGGGAAAGGGGTAGTTTACCTGTAACGTTTTATGTTTTAACAAGGGTATTTCTAATGGCAAACGATAACAGGCGCAAATTCAAACAGAATCAAAAGATTATTTGCATACAGCCCTAAATTGTAGAGTTCTCAAGACCTATTGTTTTTGGTGAAGTTCGGTTGAGGGAAAAGGGTAGTTTACCAGCAACGTTTTTTTAACAAGGGTATTTCCTATGGCAAACGATAACAGCCGCAAATTCAAACAGAATCAAACAATGTTTTGCATACTGCCCTGATTTGTAGAGTACTCAAGACCTATTGTTTTTGGTGAAGATCGGTTAAGGGGAAGGGGTAGTTTACCGGCAACGTTTTTTTATCAAGCGTATTTTCTATGGCAAACGATAACAGCCGCAAATTCAAACAGAATCAAATAATGTTTTGCATACAGCCCTGATTTGTAGAGTACTCAAGACCTTTTGTTTTTGGTGAAGATCGGTTAAGGGGAAGGGGTAGTTTACCTGCAACGTTCTTTATCAAGCGTATTTTTTATGGCAAACGATAATAGCCGCAAATTCAAACAGAATCAAATAATTTTTTGCATACATCCCTGAATTGTAAAGGTCTCAATAACTTTCGATTTTGGTGAAGATCGGTTAAGGGGAAGCGGTAGTTTACCAGCAACCTTTTACGTTTTAACAAGAGTAAAGTACTTGTTTTTCTATGGCAAACGATAACTGCCGCAAATTCAAACAGAATCAAATAACTTTTTGCATACAGCCCTGATTTGTAGAGTACTCACTACCTATTGTTCTTGGTGAAGATCGGTTGAGGGAAAGGGGTAGTTTACCTGCAACGGTTTTTTTTTATCAAGGGAAATTTTTTTTTTTTGCCAAACGATAACAGCCGCAAATTCAAACAGAATCAAATAATGTTTCGCATACCGCCCTGAATTGTAGAGTTCTCAAGATCTGTTGATTTTGGTGAAGATCGGTTAAGGGAAAGGGGTAGTTTACCTGTAACGTTTTCTGTTTTAACAAGGGTATTTCTTATGGCAAACGATAAAAGCCGTAAATTCAAACAGAATCAAAAGATTATTTGCATACAGCCCTAAATTGTAGAGTTCTCAAGACTTGTTGTTTTTGGTGAAGATCGGTTAAGGGAAAGGGTTAGTTTACCAACAACGTTTTTTTAACAAGGTTATTTTCTATGGCAAACGATAACAGCCGCAAATTCAAACATAATCAAATAATTTTCTGCGTACAGCCCTGGTTTGTAGAGTACTCAAGACCTTTAGTTTTTGGTGAAGATCGGTTGAGGGGAAGGGGTAGTTTACCTGCAACGTTTGTTATAAATCGTATTTTATATGGCAAACGATAACAGCCGCAAATTCAAACAGAATCAAATAATTTTTTGCATTCGTCCCTGAATTGTAGAGGTCTCAATGACTTTCGATTTTGGTGAAGATCGGTTAAGGGGAAGGGGTAGTTTACCTGCAACATTTTACGTTTTAACAAGAGTAAAGTACTTGAAAATTTATTTAAACTTTTTGAAACAATGGTAATTGTTAAAAATAAAATAATTTTGTTGCCAGGCAATAAAATTATAATTTTTTCATTTTAATGTAATATAATATTTTTCATTTAATACAGCAATAAAAAGGCAGGTAAGACACAGCCTGGCTGTTTGGGTGAAAATGATTTTAAATTTAAATCTTAGAATATGGAAGTCATGTATGGTTCTCCATACCGATATTTTTCTATGGCAAACGATAAGAGACGCAAATTCAAACAGAATCAAATAGTTTTTTGCAGACCTTCCTGAATTATAGAGTTCTCAAGGTCTGTTGATTTTGGCAAAGATCGGTTAAGAGAAAAGGGTAGTTTACCTCCAACATTTTATGTTTTAACAATGGTAATTTTTATTTTTATGACGCATGATAACTGCCGCATATTAAAAGAGAATCAAATAATATTTTGCATACATTCCTGAAGTTTTAAGTACTCAAGGTCTGTTGATTTTGGTGAAGATCGGTTAAGGGAAAGGGGTAGTTTACCTGCCACCTTTAATGTTTTAAAAAGAGTAATTGTTTCTATGACGAACGATAACTGCCGCACATTCAAACAGAATCAAATAATGTTTTGCATGCATCCCTGAATTGTAGAGGACTCAAGACCTATTGATTTTGGTGAAGATCAGTTAAGAGAAATGGGTAGTTTACCAGCAACTTTTTATGTGATAACAAGGTTAATTTAGTCTATGACGAACGATAACTGCCGTAAATTTAATCATAATCAAATAATGTTTTGCATACTTCCCTAAATTGTAGAGAACGCAAGGCCTGTTGATTTTGGTGAAGGTCGGTTACAGGGAAATGGTAGTTTACCTGAAACATTTTTTGTTGTAACAAGAGTAAAGTACTTAATTTTGATAAATAAATTATCCTGATAAGAAGATCTTAATAATCCACTGTAGAAACGTAAATGATATATCTATAAATGAAGAGGCTAGTTTTACGGGGTGGGGGTAATTTTCTATAAATGAAAATTATAGTTGAAAGGGGAGGGGATAATTTTTATATGTGTACTACGTTATCGGCAACAAAGTAGTAGTTTCTTGTTAAAATTCCTTCCCGGGCTGTTTTGCCGTAGTCCAATGTTTTCTGCAAAACCAGACGTTTCGGCAGTGCCGTCGACTGCCATCATCAGTGAAAATCGAGTGCGATAACGTGTGGTGGTATACGTTAGTGACCACAATACTGTGGTTAAGGCTGAAGCAGTAAGTGGAAAGTAGTAGTTTCTATGGAAACAGTTCATTTCGTAAATGATTTTAAATATAAATCTTAGAACATGGAAGTCATGTATGGTTCTCCATACCGATATTTTATTTAATGCATCTGAAAATGTATCAGTTACTAATGTACTATAACTAGGCAAGATAACTGGAAAAAAACTCGACAAGATTTTTAATTTGTGGGCGGGCCGTCATAGACCAGGATATTTAATGGTGACAACTGTTTGACAATTAATAAAAACAGAAAACCCTTTGGGAATAATACACGTAACCGTATATAAACGTAAACAGAAACAGAAACATTGCTGAACAAATAGAAAACAATACAGTAAAATTACACAATTTTAAAAACACCACAGGTTGGAAATAAACACATGACAAATGAACGTAACAAATCCAATCATAAAAACACCAAAACCTCCGTCAATAAATACCGACCAACACACACACAGGTAGTCCAAAAGACAGAAAATCAATGTGGCTGACGACAAAATACTGTTTAATACTCGAAGCATGTCTCAAATACGAGAGTAAATAATATATCTTGGTAGTACGGTACTGTAGAACATAACTTTACGTATCAAGGAAAGAATCGTTTGTACAATGAGGATATTAGAGAAGACCTACAGCTATTTTCTATAAACGATAAGACCCAGACATATCGCAGGAAATGATTACACCGTCTGGACAGAACGGAGGATGGACGACTACCTAAGGTTGCGTTTCAATATAGACCCTTTGGTATAAGAGATGTAGGAAGACCGAGAGTGAGATGGAGAGATACTCTGTGAAGACGGAACAGGCAAAGTGCCTACTCCGTGAGGTGAAGGAGAAGTAGAAGAAAGTCAAGAAAAGAAATTTGAGAAAAAAAATTTAAAATAATAAATAAATAATATAAATAAATAATAATAATAATAATTATCATCATCACCATCATCTTCAAGGATTACACCAAGGCTGGTTTGTTCCGGTCTCAAACAGGCAAATATTAGAGATGGTCACTCTAGAGCTTCCTCGGACGTATATATATGTATATATATGTATATATGCATACCCCTCCATCCCGTCAGCTTATAGTTCCATAGTTGTTTGGGGATGCGGCAGTCATCCATTCGGCAAAGATTTTTCCACCAATTCAGCCGATACTAGGCGATCCTGTCGAGTATACTCATAATATTCAGTTCGTTCTGTACGTCGGTGTTTCTTCTACTATCATGTATACCCTGCCGCACGTGCCTGAGAAGTCTCATTTCAGCCGGTTGGCTGCGACTGGTCTGGCCTTTCGTTAAAGTCCAATTCTCAGACCATTAAAGAAATGTGCGAAGGGCCATCTATAACTCTGATATCATTTATGCAAATTTACTTGCATAAATTAATTGATTATCTTAATTATGTAAATCTTTACTTTATATAGCCCCGCGTTGTTGGAGCGCCAAATATTACTCTTATTTTTGTTCCCTAGTGTGGGCGTCAAATGCAATGCTAATTTTAATTGTGACGTTTACTATCTCAGGGTTTAATAATAATTTATTCATTAGTAGTTATGTAATCACAGGTTATATTACTCTATTATTTAATATTACTTGGAAGGAATTGACAGCTAATTCTTATGATTAATTTAATATGGTTTTCTTCAATAAACATATAAGACGGGTTTGTCTGTATACTACTACATTTATTACGTTAACGATTATTGTTATTGGTATCATAGTACAAATTTGATTAACAATTGGTTATTAAGAATTATTTTAATACATTATTTCTACCAATAAAAAAAAAACAATTATAAAAGAAACTAAAATATCTCTTCACACTTCAGTATTCCTTTTATCCTAATATTACTTTTGAGTATCATAGTATCATTAAAACATGAATTACTTCTTACAAACTAATTACTCATTTCATTATAAAGTATAATTTTAAATGGATTCATTGTAATGTGCTGTCTATAATTCTCTATAATTTTAAAACACTGTGATTTTATCATTTATAAGTAAGTTTTAAATGAGTATATCCTATATTATGAAATTCTCTATGTGGATTCTTTTAGAGAGACAGACAGGTGATTTAGAAATAGAATTAATACATAAAAAATTTACTTTGAGGACGTATTCCATAAACTACGGCGCGTCGTCATTCTGGACTCTCTCTCTCTCTCTCTCTCTCTCTCTACTACTTAATTCAGCGTATGGAGATGTAGACGCTCCTGCAATTGCGTTGAAGACTGTCTCATTGCGTGCATAAGGAATGTAACTCCTACATGAAGTAATTTACACGTATACACTTTCACTATTATACATTTATTTTCACTTCACAGATCGTTTTATTGATGACATCACTTGATTCTAAGTAAACTATCCGAACCGTTACTTCGAATTTCCGTAAATTTTAGCTCGACTCTCTAAGTGTTTAGTCACTACTCCGAATCATTATAACGAACTTCACCGACTCTCCGTAACCTTAGTTATCGACTTACGAAGTTTTTTAGTAAAAACTTTTAAGTGTTTTAGTCACTACTCCGAATAATTATAACGGACTTCACCGACTCTCCGTAACTTTAGTTATCGACTCCCGACGTTTTTAGTAAAGACTCTCTCAAAAATGTTGTAAAGACTCCTTAATCTCACCCTCGTCCTGTGTATTTATCATTTCCTCTACTTTTCCCACTATTTTCTTACTCTTCCCCACTTAAGTCCTTTTTCGTACTTCAGCTTCGTTTCCATTGGTTCTTTCTCTGTATTTCTTGAGAAAGCCCCTCCTTGTACCCCCACAAGTTACTCTGCCCTTACAAGTTCATGGTTGGCTCCACCCCATCGTTTGAGTCGGATGACCAATTTCACGGCTGTCTATCACCCTCGTATTTTGGCGTACTTGTCCTTTATAGATACAGTGCTTATAATTGTTGTGTGGCCCTTTTTGTTCGCCATGTGTCCTGCTTCTTACCCGTGACCAATTGCTCGTATTGTCAACTAGTTTCTCCTAGTCGTTCCCACGACGAGTGTGGTCAATTCTGAGTGTTCCAGACAGCTGCTATATCTTGCTCTCCAAGCCTTTCTTCGTCGCGTACCCTTCTGGTAAAGCTGGACGTCCCGTCGTTCGTTCATAGTGCACGCGTATTGCCTACTCAAGTCAGGCTTTTCCTTTCTATTGTATCTTCTTAGCGATATATTTCGCCTTTGTCTATCTTGGGCCGTTGCGCGTCACCCGCAATTCGCTTCACCGTACAACTGCTGCGACGTTTAGGCATTGTTCGCCTAAACCCTGCCGTCCCTTATCTTGAACAACATGTTACCGAGCCATCGTATATCTGTCAGCAACCCTCGTTACACCGTCCACTTACAAAAAAAATTGTATTTAGACATTTCATCGTTATACATCACCTTGCAGAATTTTAGGTGTTTCTTTACTTGGTGACTTAAGAGTTCGCCTAATGATCCCGAAAATATAAGACACACTCTAGCCTAGGTATTCAAAATTGCTGACTTGTTCCAGGACTGTACCATCTACAACAATTTTGGACCGTACGGGATCAGTTCCACGAAAAGCCATCACCTTGGTCTTAGGTGTGGATATTTGTAATCCAGAATCTTTGCAGATTCAATTTAACAAATGTATAACCATCTGCAATCTGTTTTCCGAGTCCGACAGAATAGCCTGATCGGCCGCAAGTAATAGTAATAATAATATATTTCAATATATTATTAATTACTTACCATATTGCTGTTTTTCAGGAAAAACAATTGAAACCCTTTCTTTTTTTAATGCATTTTTGATACATGTTCTTTTCAACTTTCCATCTACCGTACAAGCTACTGAATATTTAATTTTTATCTAATGGTGACGCTCGATTACGTTCACTCTGCACCATCCTCCATGATCTCATAAAATGTAATTTTGGTTTCTGGTCAAACTTTCTCTCTTAATGTTCTTTGAATCGTCTCACAGACGGATCTAAACACGTTTTCCACGTCTGGTCGCTACGAAATATAACTGCTATCTGTTGCAAACTGTAGTCGACTGCTGCTACTTTGCAGCGTATTAGTTAACAGCCACGTTGTTTTTCACCATGAAATTACCACATTGAAATAAGAAAAAATGAAAAATTTCCAAATATCTTGCTCTTCTTCGCAGCATGTCCTAATAATTTACAAACCAAATTCCCGTTCAATAAAAAATACACCTGGAAATATATTTCGTTTAGTTCCTTTATGTTATGTCTTCTAAATTGTGAATTAACTCAAAAGTAAAAACATTGTAATTCTTCAAGCCATTGTTCAACTAACTAATTTTTGATAAGTCTTTATTGATATAATTGTCTGGACAATATCAATTTATATCTATCCTTATTCATCACAACACAACTGCGTAGCCTTTTTTTCATTGTAACTTAACAATTAAATGACGTGTTATTTCAAAGTGGCAACATAATAAGAGGCTCTACAGAGCACTGTAGAGAAACAAACATCATTAGAGAGGGAAAATAGGAAAAAAGGAAGGCGATTGTAGGCACCATGAAGGTATCGGTCAGCGTTTAAAATATGCATCAGTTAACGTATTAGAAGAACTGGTGACTGACTCAAGTGGCCACTTGAGGTTGTCACCGAAGTCCTCTAAAGAAAAGGCACAGACATATTGGGTACCGGCTTGCGTGGATGCACTTAAGTCAAAATAAACCAGGTTTTCATTTGGAATTTACTTTGAAATCGATGTGTTTGTGTTTGTGCGTGCGTGTGCGCGTTTGTGTGTGTGTGTGTGTGTGTAATAGACACATCATACGTAGATTGTAAATACTGAAAACTGGTAACCAAACGTTTGTTTGCAAAATACAACAGGCTGTGATTGCTTAGCAACAACTGTGTATTGATTTTAATTTTTATTTTTTGTTAAAGAAGTTTACAGCATTTGTGTTTGCTTGGTATGAGGCAATGAAAGAGTAAGGCAGTGTACGCTTTTGTACTACAGTGATATAGTGACACTGTTCAGAGTTCCGTGTACTATAGTGACATTGGGTAAAGCCAACCAGGTGTTGTACTGTGCAAAATGATTATATTTTGTTGAATATTTTGATTGGAACAGCTTAGCAACGGGTTGAATCTCACCTCTGTCTATAACAAGGCTGGCGACTCTGCCTGAATGTGTTGTTGCACCCAGTCGGCCAACGGATTTTGTACCACAAATTTCTTCTGTGTGTAAACTAATTTCTGTTGTGACTGCAAGCATGAAATATTCTTATTTATAAAGACAATTCAAAATATTAGAAAACGTAAATAATTCAACTACTGTCGTTTATAAAAACGACTACTAGTCGTGGCTTTTAATCCGATCCCATGGGGCATCTAAACCGCTCAGAAACGCTTATGGTTAATAAGTTGGATTTCCTCAACAAAAGTCTTTCTTTTATGATCATGTGTAAAGAAGAATAAATTAGTTTATGGCACGGTGTGAAGAAGTGTAAACAGCTGACAGCGAATAATAACAACAACAACAACAAAAAGGCAATAACCACAGCAACAATCATTACACCACGCGACAAAGCAAAAAACGCATGAGAACCCTGGATGTGGATGGCGTTATGTCGTACAAACTGAGAATATCTGTCACATTTTGAGTCAAACTGCTGGATGTAGACAGCTTTCTGTAAAATATATTTCACGTATAAATGACAAAAAGAAGCGGTTATATGAAGAAAATATGTGTGAAACATAAAGAAGCAATTCAAACCGTTTAGAGAGATTGGTAAAAGTATTTAAGCCCATTAGTAAACTGTAAATGACCAAAGAACAATAAGTGCTTAATGCTGCAGCCAGATATTAAAGGAAAAGCGAATTAACAGTCCTATGTCGTCGTTTAGTACTGAAGAATATGTAAAGAACATACCGATTACAGTGTACAACCCTAATAGCAACGCTAATATAACTGTTTCCGGATAACAGGAAGCCCGACGTGATATAAAAACACAAGGTTATAAACTCTCGTCCAGCGTCGTGTCGACTAAAATTTAAAGTAACCGGGTGTAGGACCGTGGCACAATTCTTGCTCAAGATATTTCGACTACTGCTGTCTTCAATTTTGGCGCCGACGACACCTCCACAGCAGTCCACTGGCGGCGATGCTGTCTTTATATTGAACCGTCCTTTCGTTTATTCAATTGAATCAGACTATTTGTTTTAATCGTAGAAACCAAGAATTCGATTTCTTGTAGCCGAGGAGACAACGGGCCCGAGACATCGTGCTGCGTAACGAGGTTTTGTGTTGGACAGCTTTTACGGACTGGCATATGTGCTCTCCTACTGTACCGAGTC
Organism: Magicicada septendecula; assembly: GCA_034769895.1. Classification (NCBI taxonomy): domain Eukaryota; kingdom Metazoa; phylum Arthropoda; class Insecta; order Hemiptera; family Cicadidae; genus Magicicada; species Magicicada septendecula. The sequence continues at coordinate 140,255,153 of CM068373.1, read as the reverse complement.
GACTGAAGTGTTCATAAAATTAAACGCATCTTGCCAGACGTGACTGGGACACAAAATCATGACCTCAGTTTACAAGTCAATGATATTCCCTTCACTGTTTTGCACCGTACTCGGGTTTCCGACGCTTCGGATCAACAGCAGACTACTGCACAAGATTGTTGCAGTGTATTTATCCAAAGTTGCAGCATTATTGTGCGCAGTAACGTTAGCCAGTATGTGTTATTTGACGTACACCGGAAACTCTCTGTATTTGAACACCATTGCCGCGGTATCCTATACAGTACTATACACATACTACCGCTACAAACTGATACGCTATAGCAGCTGTACACCGACATTTTGGACAACATCGACTGCGTGGACAGATCACTGGCCGGGTCGTTTGACGTCACAGTACCTCACTACAACAATACGCTAAAGTGTCTGACGTACACACTAATTGTTATAGCTTGCCATTTGGGGTACGTTGTTGTCCACATGTATACATTTATTTTCCCGTCCTGTTCCCGAAGGGTTAACAAAACCATGTGCTTGTCGTCAGCAATAATTGCATTTGTGACTGTACATTTTGTCACGTCGCCCTCGTTACTCACTTTGTGCTGATAATAAACATGTTAAAAAACAGGTGTCGATTGGTCATTGTTGCTGTCCGAACGATGGGAAAACGCGACACTGTTTGCAGTAATCTTAACGCTGTCCAATTGTTTGTAAGGAGAACGCGAAAGGTTCTCAGGTACCAACATTACAGCTTTGTAATTATGTATTCAATGAATAATTGTATTTACGATGCTTTCGATGACACAAAACAGTTTTATTTACTGTTTCTAAGTGTTCATTTTGTGTTGGCCATACCATTTCAATCTTTTGTACTCTACAAGAGTTTAATTCGCAGAATCCACGTACATACATTCTTCGTCATTCTAAGGATAGTGACTCTTGTGTTAGTACCGATTATGTCATACGTCCAAATGAAACGCAAAATGCACAAACTGAATGCGGTAATAGGTAATAACCACCCGTTACGTTGCCGACGAGGACGTTCCTAACTCGGTTAAACGCAAAACGAGACACTGGATCTTTCACAGGAAAACACATTTCCACGGAGGATTCTTTAACGTAGACAGACTTTTTTATAAAATATTAAATACTATGGCGCCGTAATATTGACAATGTTAGCAATAAAGTATACCAAATAAAATTATGCATTTAGCTGCCGATCGTCCGTGGTTCTCACTGTCAATACAATTTGTGTTCACTTAATTCACATATCTACATTCGTGGTGTAATAATGCAATTAAACATTAAAAACCGAAGCACTTTACACGTAAGTCATTATTAAATGAAATGTTGTTGTACAATCCTTACATTTAAGATCTGATGGAGTATACTTGTTAGTTATATCGTCACGAACGGCCACCATCGTTAGTAAATTGCGATACTGTCCGATCCGGGCCACTGACAATCTGTGCCCTTCTCCAGGTGAAAAACATAAATTAAGTAGAAGAACCAAGATAGAATAAATTTTCTATCGATAACCAAGATATTGTTTACAGTGTCGTCGAACTTAACAGTGGTCTAATGACGAATGATGATATTGCTGAAAACATAAATAAATCGATGTCGGTCGGTTGCGACCAAACGACGTTTTCACCTATTCCGTGGTAACTATTTGAACATTCCTGTACCAAACGTCAAACCTATATGCGAATCTAAGTTTTTTTTTTTTTTTTTTTTTTTTTTTTTTTTGAGGTGGTTTCGCATATGATACCTTCTTAGCTGTGAGCAGAACGAGCAGAAACGGCTCGTTTAGGGGCAAACGTTGCGATATGATGCTTCCATGTCTGTGGCACATGAGTGATGTTTTTAGTAGCCAGCAAATCGATAGGCGGCCATTTGGATGCCTATGTAGGGTGAGCAAAGCTGGTGTAGAGGTCTGCCACATATGGGTTCAGTACGCAAAGTGACATTATGCAAAAACATGCACAGATAAATTTGATTAGTCGCAACAGTATATGAACTTTGGTCACAGCCGTACGCATTACCATTCCAGTCTAAACATTCCAGTGTGAAGAGCCTTCACCTCTTCACAGCCTTTGATAGACACAACCCTATGTTTGTAGCTGATGGGACAATGTTTTCGATTGCATTCGGCCAGATGGCAATTGATCCGGTTCTAATTTTCACCTCGGTTGCAACTGACCGAGAGTTGTATGATTACATAGCGACTCACCGCGGCACAAATAAATAAATTAACTAAATAATTTGCCTTCTCTTTCTACCCTGTCAAGTGTAGAGAACTGCCGCGTAGTTATCAATGGGTTTATGCAAACATGCAATATGACGTTTGATTTTGCAAGTGATCCTATGACTATACCAATGTACCGCCACATCCCAAAGCCATGGAACAATCTAAGAACTTGGCTTATTTAAATAGTGGTCTTTGAAAGGGGCCAATCAATTTTTGAGAGTCCCATTAAGTGCTCGTTTAGTGTAAAGAAATGACTTGTGAATTAGTCTGTCCAGAGACTTGCATTATTTTGTAAGTCACTGTTAAACAGTTGATATACCGGGTGGCCCATAAGTCAGTTGGCACTAGCAGCAGTACGTAGACGCTCGATTGACTAGCATAGTAGTTACTTGACTTGACTAGAGCAGTAGTTCCCATAATTCAGTTGAGATTGGGGGTTATGAGGTTAGGTTGATGTTGATGTGTATGCTGTTGTTAGCACTTGTTTGTTGTTTGTTGTTCGTGTTGTTTGCGAGACAATGAATAGAAAACTATCTACAGAGCAGCCTGTTTTTGTACTGCAGATGTGGTGGAAACAGGACCATAATTACAGTGATGTTGTTGAGTTATTTGCGGAACGTTTTCCAAACATCGCAACTTCATGTAGAGAAGGTATTCGTAAACTGAATAAGAGATTTGAACAGACTGGAATGGTAGCGGAACTTCCTCGATCAGGTAGGCCAAAAACAGTTACAACAGAAGAGAATTTAAATATCGTTGCGTAATGTTTTGTGCAGTCACCAAAGAAATCAATATGAAAAGCGTCCAATGAGTATGGAATACCTCGAACAAGCCTGCAAAGTATGCAGAAAACGTTGAAGTTGAGACCATATAAGCCCACTTTACTCCAAGGCCTAAATGAAGATGATCCTGATAGGCGTACAGAATTCTGCGAATGGTACGCAATACGACAAGAAGCCGAGCCACAGTTTTACAAAACCATTCTTTGGAGTGACGAGGCTACTTTTAAGCTGAATGGTACAGTGAATAGGCACAACTGTGTTTACTGGGATACTGCGAATCCACATGTGGTGATAGAGACAGAGTTAAACGCTCCGGGGATTACTGTTTAGGCAGGGATCTTTGCCGGTGGGATCATCGGACCCTACTTTTTTAATGGTACAGTGAATGCTGAAAGTTACCTACAAATGCTTCACGAAGTGTTGATGGAACTAGAAAACAGTCCACTTTTTGGACACCTGCAGCCAATTCGAGAAAAGTTAATATGGCAACAAGATGGGGCACCCCCTCACTATGGACTGATTGTGAGAGACTTTTTGAATGCAAAGTTCGATGAATGGATTGGCAGACGGGGTCGTGTTGAATGGCCTCCACGTTCTCCTGATCTTACCCCGATGGACTTCTCGGTCTGGGGTATACTTAAAAATTCAGTGTACTCCGTGAAGATTCGTGATGTGGAACAATTGAAGGAAGGCATTCAATCTGAATTTGTACACCTACAGTCCCTGAATATTTCGGACATAATTTGTGCTTCAGTGCTTCGAAGATGTCAAATTTGCATAGAAAAGGATGGAGGCCACTTTGATCATTTCTTATAGGTCATGAGAACTATGCTATTAACTATCTGTATGCGTTATCTGTATCTGTATCCCTGCTGCACCTCTACAATAAAAATGCTATTTGCAATTTTGCCTACTGACTTATTGGCCATTCTGTATATTGTTTGTTATATAAGTGTGTGTCAGACATATAACTTTATATAAATTTTTTACACGAGATGTTTGTTTATTTAAACGACAAATATAGTTGTAATTAACGTGTTGTCTGTGTTTTGTTAATTACTTTCTATTGTTCACACTCAACGTTCCTACGACCTTAATAAAAATATTTTATTACTGAAATGCATTAAATTAAATGCAATATATATTACATACAAATATAGATTATAAAAATTTACTTCCAAAAATGTTTGGTTATTTATCAAAACTACCCATCATCAGTGACCAAATGATTAAGTTCGTTGATACCTTTCAGTTAAATGTTTTGACGGTATCCTGGCTTTTAATTATTGGAAAATTCTACTATTTAATTTAGTTTAATAGATTATCGCAACACGACCACAGGTTTTTAATTTGAAATCGTGCTTATTAGGTTATTAAAACTCTTAAAAATTAAAGCAATTCAAAAAGGTGATTTATAATGATAGTAATAATAATAATAATAATAATAATAATGTTAATGATATGCTACGCTGAGAAAAAAGACAACGCTTGCATCCTGCATCCTGCGTGACTACATGATGGTTTGCACGCTTAATGTGCGCGGAATAATTACGTAACGGTCTAGTCTAGATCGTTTAAGATGCCCCTTTCAGACGTTACTCAATTATTCTACCGGTATCCAGGCTCGCTATGTCATAACAATACAAGACGCTGAGATTGTTCAGCGCCAGGGGCCAGCTATGTAGTTCAGTTGAGTTAGACCTGCTTATATTACTAGTGCGGATCGAAGTTGTTGTTGCGGTTTAGTGGAAATTGATTGTTGTGTTAATTGGTACAAAATTGTAATAGGGTCAAATTTATTGATGTAGTTGGACAAATTTGACTTTAATTATTGTTTAAGAGTGTCTTCGTTGATTTGTAACTGTTGTTTATGGCGAATTAGAATTTGTAATTAGTGACTTCATCGGTGTCAGTTATTCTGTTTCCACTGTATAACACGAAGATCTGTGAGGCTTTGTAACATTAATAATAATAGTTCTACCTTAGAGGAGAACAGTGTTTGAGTAAATATATTGATACATTACTTTCTCGCATAGAAAGTCAACAGGCGTCAGCAAGGCATCTGTTGTTATTGGTAACTAATTCTTTATCTCGCGTAATCGTAGTTACATTGTTGACATGCTTCTGTAAATGAATGGCTGTTGCATGACAGGTGATAAGGTACAATAATAATTTGTAGCAACGTGGACACAGAACATTAATCTCGTTTTACTAACGGCGCAACCTGGTTGGTGCACTGAGGCAGTTCTGGGAAGTGCTGCGTAATTAACAACACAGTATGACATCACATTTTCATGCAGAAGGAGTACTACCTGTACTCACGGATAAAGCATCACCAGCAAAGTACCAGATATAGTATAACATTCACGGCCTACCTGTGTCGTCAGTGAAAAAAACCTGCCAGGGTGTCGATGTCGTAAAGTGCCAGACGTTTCAGTTCCAACTGCGGCAGACATCGTCTTCTGAAGTGACTGTTATTCCGTCGATGCCGACGGAACGACACTTGATTCAGAAGACGATGTCTGCCGCAGTTGGAATTGAAGCATCTGGCGTTTTACGAAATAGATCGTTACTCTGTAACCGGACAGTTTTAACTACTAAACCAGATATAGTTTTGCTTGACGTGAAATATAGGAAAACTTGGATAATTAACATTAGTCACACAGTGGATTACAGTATACAATCAGGTGAAAAAGAGAAAGTGCTAAATTGTAATTCATATCTAAATATAAGAGAGTGTTAAAATTTCTTGGGCTGCAGGCTGTGGTGCAAGATGTCTAATTTACGTGTCAATACATGCCAATTGTAAGCGTACAGAACATGGAAAAAATTGAAAAATGTGGTAACTACATAATAAAGTGTTATTACACAAACTAGCTTTGTGGTAAGCAACTTTGGGGATACACAAATAAAGCCAACATAATAATCAAAACTTTTAAAAATAAAGTGCTTTGCAGTATTGTTGATGTACCGTGAAGTGTAAGGAACGATGACATCCATCGAGACCTAAAATTACCTATGGATTCTGATGAGGTTAAACGGTTGCAGCTAAATACGAACAAAGGTTTTATAAGTATCAGAATATTAAAGTGTTACATCTTGTTGATAATGCTGGACTAGTTCGGCGATTGCAGAGACAGAAACCGTTTGAACCGGTGTAGGAAAGCGAAGTGTTTAAAGAAGTGCCTACACATGAACGAAATGTAAACTATAGTGAGGAGTCCGCCAATTCGGGCGCACTCTACACACTGCTAACATAGTTGTTAAAATGGGATTGCTTTATAGTGTGCGACTAGTTACAACATAAATAAATTGAAAAGAATATGCCAAACGTTTCAAGCGTGCCGAGTCCCATTAAAGTCTATCGACCACTTCTACACTCTGTTGTTACTACACACACACACTCGGCTTAAAAAAATTTAGGATCTGTGTATACGTGTACCGAAGTTTATAAAGGTCCTATTTGAGACTTCAATACAGTATGCAACTGTCGACCAATAGGGTATAAAAATATATACACACGTGCTCGCGCGTGTGCTTTCAGTGACTAACACAATGTTTTTTAGTTACTAATAGTAACTAATTTTTATTTACTAATTTACTTTTACGAAATCTAAGGTCACTCGTATTCAAGTGGCTGAAGTGAGATTCTCAGGTTCGTGGAATGTTATACTTTGTGAGATCGCAGAAGAAATGCAGATATACGCCAGAATCTGAATATTATAGGTATACGAATGGCTGAAATTGTTGGAGCGTCTTAACGGAATGGTTGATTGCCACATCCGCAAACAACTATTGAATTATAAACCGAAAAGTTGGAGAGGTGTGTGACGTCCGAAGAAGCATTAAATGACTAGCTCTAGTCTGTCAGAACCGACCATTATTGCTTTAATCTTTGTTAGAAATAACGGTTAGTTAATTTATTTTTTGACACAAACACTATCTGGCTCACATTCTGTTACGTAATATGTCAATAAATCTTACACATTGCTTAGGTACGTTAATTTTGCAGAGCACAGAAAATGAGTTAATTGATTTCAGACATGTATGTTACACGTATCAGAGTTATGCGCTCGCGTGTGTGTTAGTGTATTTTAATGGGGACTGCAGCTGCGGCAGTTAACATGATTCTAGTAATTGCTGAAATAAATAACGCGTTATCGGGGCCATGACACTGACACCGTGTGACCTAATTTAGACACCCGGTTGCTAAGCATCAACGACCCGGTTAGGATACATAGGAAGAGGCTTTAGTACGCCATTTTACACTATTATGCCTCTCTAGAAATAACTTCTGCAGCCGTTGTCAGGCACATTGCAAAGTTTTTGACCTTACGGACAGTTTCTTAAATAAGATTTTTATATTGAAATACTTTAATGTTTTATAAGGTGTAAATGTTACTTCTTAACAATGAAGGAAAATGTCTTCATGTCGTACAGAACGCCCCATATTACGACAACCTCTTCTTCATTTATACAACACACACACACACACACACACACACACACACACACACACACACACACACACACACACACACACACACACACACACACACACACACACACACACACACACACACACACACACACACACACACACACAAAGTCTGTGCTCGTCTGCAGGCAGGATAATAACATATCATATTATAGATGAAGAAAAGAAAGATATTATATAGGAAAAATGAACATAAAATCACCAGATAACAAATAACGTTAAAATATAATTTAAAGCCCGTTAACCTTCTAAGACGTTCTTCTTGGTAATTGTGAGCGATTTCACAAGCGACCGTCAGGTTCATTACAAGAATTGTGATGAATATAGCGTGCATACTTTCAATGATATACAAGACACTTGTATGAATAGATATACTAACCTTTTAATTTGCCTTGTGACTTCTTGTTTACAATTGAAGTCATAACCAGTCGCGGTTTCATGTTCAATGAGCAGCTAAATTAATTGTAATTCCAATCCTCAATGCGAAACCGCTTTGAACCCGCTTTATCAAATAGAGACGAGTGTTCGACCTAACGTGAATAGGTGCACGCCTATTATTAACGCGTACAGTGCAACTGCAGTATTGGTATTCCAGTGACTACCTTGTATGAGAGATTTTTTTAAAGATCCGATGATAAAGCATATGCCAAAGCTTCAGCAATTGAAAACGGGAAGTCATAAGGCAAATAAAAATGTTAGTTTATCTAATTGTGCTGATGAAAATGGTGGAGAAGATACTGGTGATGCTGACTTTGGAAACCACAGTAGTTAAGTTATTAAAACTCTCACTTCATTTAGTAAAAACGTCCAAAATTACGAACACACTCTTTGAAGATTTACCCAAATTATTTTGTGTGTTATATATAACTACAGTTTCAAGTTAAGTAAATCAATTGGTTCCGCTGTTTTGAAAAAGTGAAATCTGAGTGACATAGAGTGTTGAAATAGAAACATGTAAGTATTGCATTTTGTTTTAACAAAAATACTCAACCTTACACGAAATCTCACAGTATGATATAATTCGATGAAGGACAAATGATTTGCTATGGGCAGGTAGTGAGGAGATAATTTTGTAACATTCCCTTTTGCTTGGGCTCTTCTGAGAGGACACTGCTTGATGAATGGCTTTTGAATCAAACAGGATGAGTAGGCCTATCTTATCACATCTATACTTCTTTGTAAATTTTCCAGTGGTTTTTAGTTGCATCAATTCTCTGTCAATATTTGTGTAGCCCTTTGGTCAAAGGTACAATGACAATAGGTACGTCCTACATATCCTCTAGGGTCCTAGGGGGTAGGTTCGTCGTGCTCCTCTATCTGATTCATAGTCTCAAGGAACATTAGTACAAACGTGGATCCTTTCTTTAAGTAAGAGAAGAATCCCAGAGCTAACGATTTAAAAATGTTCTTATCATATTCAGTTTTCTTATGGATGTGGATCTACAAAGTTAATTCTAAATTTTGAAAGTCAAATTTAAATTCTAGAAGATTTATTCTAGTTTCAGTGTTCTTTGTCTGTTTCAATTTCTAATGAAATTACTCCAAGTACATATACATACACATACATATACGTTGTATACATACATGTACATGTACATTATATATAGCCTACATTGTAATTCGTAAGGTGTAATATCATTAAGTGTTTTTTGTTACTAAGAGTGACTTATCGTGAGACTTGACTTTTAGGATTTAAGTGTTTATGCACATCAATGAAGAGTACACATGACGTTTACCAAAGGGACTGAGCTTACCAACATGGTAAGAGACATTTGTTATGCTGAGCATTCAATTTGACTACTGTAGACAGTAACACGGTCGTCTGGGACGCTGCCAAACGCTTGTGTCTGCCTTGTTTACTGTTTGTCAATGATGCCACTGGTTACTGAATAAAAAACAATATAAACGTCTACGCGCTATAATATAAAAATATCTACAAACATAATTTTATCACAACTTTTGTAGAAAATAAACTACCATTTCTTAACATTCGAAATGGTAATCTACCAAGTAGAATAAAAAATTAACGCAGGAAAAAATATCAATGCATATAAAACAGTTAATAGCAAAAAAATTACAAATTTTTTATGTATTAAAAGAAGATAAAACTAAGGGGAAACGAAAAAATAGAAAAATTTTGTATTATACACAGAAGTTATACACACATATAAATTACTTTTCCAAAAAATCACAACCCACTTACAGACACTCATATCGTTGCACCAGGTTTTGCAATCCCTCTTCGACAAACGCTGCCGCCATGGTACTCAGCCAAGAGTTGACGCCGTTAATAGAATCATTGTCGGTTTCAATTGTCGGGGTCTCCTTGGTTCGTAAGGAACTATGACATTCATGGGTGAATAATAATTCTTAGCGTTCCTTCTCTTGCCGCATTTGCCCGGTCGCTTGCCGAAACACTCTTTGCTTCTGCAATGACCTCGTCTTTCCCTTACATTCAGAACGATTAGTACAGCTGAACCACCTCTCCCTATCAGAGTCAAACGCCCTCGGGCGATTTTTGATGACTCAGACTAGGCGTCTGCCTAATATGTCCGACGGGCACCTGTCTAGCTTCGCCCCCCAGAGGCAGTGCTACCAAACCATAAACGGTTACCTAAATTCAATAAATTGTTTAAAAATATCCGGCGCCTCTGCGGTTAACCGCGTTGGCGTGTCGTTCCCAAGTTTTATACCCCTATCTTATGAAAGTCCAGTACTGTTATCATTTGGCAGCCATCGAACACGTCCCTGAAGCTGCAATCCAGCCATGGGTTCAAAGACGCCCCACTACCTGAACGTTACGCAACATGTTGGTTTCAAAGCCGACCACACCTACAAGTAGAACTTTTACCCGGATTCGGTCTGGGAGTGTAAAGGGTCCCGTCAGAGCTAGCACACAATCTTACAATCTTCAGCTAGTCCCGGTTGTGGAATCCATGAAGTGGGAGACATTCTAGTATGCGGAATCTGCCCTACGCGACACTTGGGGCAGCGAGACTCGGGTGTCTAGCGCCCAATAAAGTCACGTCAATGACTCGACGCCTCTTGCTATAACTGATACGATAGTGATCAGTCGGGTTAGTGGTGTGAACCGTCATCAACATCGGGCCGTTCGGATCCATGATTGAGTGCGGCCTAGCAGTAGCAGCAGCGATAGGACCAATTTGCGGTCTCCTTAAAGTTGAACGAGAGTCTCGTCCTCCGAAAACGACCAACAGTTTGAGGCACAGTCCCGAACATACCCATTAGACGATGGGATGTTTCACTGAACACGACCATGCACCTTAAAACTGGCGGGAGTGGTAGTGACACACTCCATTTTTTTTTGTAGAAAAAACCTATACTGAACACGACCCATTCAAACATATACTGAACACGACCCATTCAAACATATACTGAACACGACCCATTCAAACCTATACTGAACACGACCCATTCAAACCTATACTGTACACGACCCGTTCAAACATAAATAAAAAAAATATGGGTCGGAGATTTGCGAGTAACAAAGTATTCGAATATTGAATGTTATCTGCATGCGCTAAGTTGCTATGGTAACCAGTTTGTGTATACCAGGCGACTGGAAGTTAATTTTTGATAAGCTCTCGTATAAAATATGTACGTAGGGCAAATATCCTATAAGAACTAAGATAGTCGTGAATAATCAGATTTTGGACTAGGTTAGTCATTTAATTACCTGGATTGTGGATATCTCATATGGAACCGATATTGACTGGAATAGTAAGCTAACGAAATTTATACGCATCTGTGGAACGATTCATAGGTACCTGAAAAATAAAATACGGGTGGATACACGAATGAAATTTTACAAAACTGTCGCTGTCCCCACATTATTGTACGCCAGTGAGACACGGACTCTTGGTAAAAGGGACGTACAGAGGATTCAGGCAGCTGAAATTAAATTTCTAAGAGGGACACAAGGTTGTTCTCTCCTTGATCTGGAACAAGGACATTAGACGCGAATTAAACATTGTATTGTTGCACCAGAAGATTGAAGACCACAGAAGGAGATGGTTTAACACTTGAACCGCATGCCTGATATCCGCCTAACCGTGGCTGCCTTGGGTTTATTACCCAACTGGGAATAGAGATGTCGATAGACCGAGGAGGAGATGGGTGCCAGAACATGTCTGGGGCCATTATGCTTGGAGTGGTGATGATGATGATGAAAAATTATTTCCAATTTTACATATTCTTTATGTTGACAGTTAATATCAACGACTAGTGTAAGTATATAAGTTATGTCGTTACAATATTTATGGGAAATGAAAATACTTCACGTTTACTGCAAGTGGTGCTCGCGCTATGGTGGAAGATTGCTCTGCTCATGTGGAAATTAATTGAAATTTCCTAGTCTTACAACGAGGTGCTCGTCTTCTTCCTATTTTGTGTAAGTTATATAATAGGGCTGTTTGTGTACCTGTAACAACGAAAGCACGCGTGAACAATGTTGAACATACGACTTAGAGCGACAATAGAAAATTACACGTAATGACTGTATTGCGGTGCAGTATTAACTTTAGAGAGGATACCCACAGCAATGTACGGAGTTACATTGAGGTACAAGTGTTACATGCTGTGCCTTTTAGTTTGCTATTACTAAGCTCGTCTTAGTTAAAGCATATTTACGCTCAAAGAATGGTTCTATCACCTTTTCGCCTTGCAACTTCTTCTTCTTCTTCGTTTCTCCTTTCTTGTTTCTATTTCTTCTCGTTTTAGTTTTTCCTTTGCTTCTTCTCCTTTTTCTTCTTCTTCTTCTTCTTCTTCTTCTTCTTCTTCTTCTTCTTCTTCTTCTTCTTCTTCTTCTTCTTCTTCTTCTTCTTCTTCTTTATCAACTTTTACTTAAGTTTAATTGACAAAGTTGTGTTAGTGGTTATAATCACAAACAGAATTATCACTGTTGCACGCCAATATAGGAAAAATTATTCCGGTTAGCGCTTTCAAGCTTCTCAGCTCATCGTCAGATCGGAAAATCTGATTTTCCGATCTGACGATGAGCTGAAAAGGTTGAAAGCGCTAATCGGAATAATATTTCTATAACTTTTAGTTAATCTTCTTCTTTTACTACGCTGCCAGTGATTAGGAATTTCGCTTGTTTCGAGTTTAAAGGCCGTCTTCCGAGGTGTCCCAAAACTCCTTCGCCATATAGACTTAAGTTCCAATACTGTTCTCAGAATTTGTTCTACGGAAATTACCTTTACATGCTGTCTCCATGCCGTCGCTACGACGTCCATGATACTGTTGATTCCCACTTTTTTCCAAGTGTATTTCCTTTGTAATGTGAGCAAAATATAAAGATATAGTAACAGAAAAATAAAATAGTGGTGTTTAAATGGCTTTAGAGTGTCCGTTGCAAGATAGTCATTGATAATAGAATATTAAACAAGTTTTAATACTTTTCTTTGTGTTGAAAAATATATTACTTACTATTGTGGTAGAGAAACCAACAGGAAGACAATCTGGGTTTTGGGTAGTATGCAAAGCTATGCATAGAATGCTAACGTACAAAATAAGTCAAGGCACAAAGCTTAAGATTCATAAAACCAGCTTTTTTTTGTTTTCCTATTAATTCGTAAATCATACGTAAAGAGTTGAACATTTTTAATATGCAAGAGCGTATTGTAGAAAACAAAGAGAGATTTTCATCTGAATATGATGCCTGACAGGTTGCTTAAGGAAGTTCGGGAATACAACTCTATTACCCAATAAGAAGTATCTGAATACCTAGTAAGCGTTGATGAAGTGTATATATTGCTTTGGGACCGAAACAGGTAGTTCGCCTAGTTCCTAATGGAAGAAGGAGAAGATTAATTCCCATATGTCTTTCATGAATTTCCGTAACGGTTTTCTATAGAGGTATTTATAAAAATAACAGATGCGCCCACTTTTTATGTGATGTTTGAGAGTCGTCCAATGACAATTCCGGGGATGATATGGGGAGATGGCTCCTCTCGCCGAAGAATGAAGATAATGCACCAGGGTTGTGCGGGGAGAGACTTGAAAGGGACGAGAAACTATAAGAGTGAGTGAGTGAGAGCGGGCGAGGGAGATATAAATATAAACAGTGATAGAGATAATAGAGAAACAGATAGATAGATAGATAGATAGATAGAGATAGAGAGAGATGGAGGGAGAGAGGGAGAGAGACATACAGACAGGTAGACATGTGTGTGTGTGTGTGGTGTGTGTGTGTGTGTGTGTGTGTGTGTGTGTGTGTGTGTGTGTGTGTGTGTGTGTGTGTGTGTGTGTGTGTGTGTGTGTGTGTGTGTGTGTGTGTGTGATATTTAGTCTCTACGGGGGGGGGCGAGGAGGTTGTGACGTGGGCTCCGTAGACGGCTGTGTAACTGTCAGAGCGTCTGATGTTAAATATGCTAAAGATGGTTTTTAGCAGCAGGGAATAGTCTCCGGTGTATAAGACAAGAAGGAGAGGGTCATTGGGAAGTGAAACAAATATAATAGAAAGAAATAAAGAGATTGTATTAGCTTAGGGTGTTTGTTTTCTATAACAAGATTGTCGTCTCTGGTTATATAGTCTGATCCACAAGATTATACTCCTTCCCCACTTGATTTACGTTGCGTTCGCACATTGAAGGGGATCTAACTACTCGTACTTACTTTGTGCGGCAACATTTGTAAATATTTGGAAGTGGTTGAAGTGTTTTTATTATTAAAATATTAACAGGGTAGATTTCCGTAATAGGCGCTACAACAAATCGACAGTTGTTGGGTATAGAGTTCCAGTTGGCACAGGATAGAATGCTGTCGCTAGTAACTTCAGCTTTTAGCGATTGGGACAACACAGTCCACATCTCCTTAGCACGACCGACACTACGGCTTCCAAAGCTGTATAGTGGACAGCTGGCTTTGGCAAGCTGTCGTCTGACATTCTTAACACATGCTCACGTCATCGCTAACGTAAACATAAAACTCGCTCTTATAAGGATAAAATGCCTAGTTACTCCCGATTAACAACATTCCTAAATTAGCTTCGTTTAGTGCAACTCTTATCAGATCAGAGGAACTTCATTTCTGCTGACCGAATACTGGCACCTTCATCATCTTGTAAAGTTCGCAGTTGTATCTCTTATCTTCCATGCCTGTCTAGTGTCCTCCTTATCTTGGCCCAAATTCCATGTAGCTACTTTATTTCTAGTCAAACGGAGAATTAATATTACAACACACGTATTTGAAGGGATAGGAGATAATGTTCTCAAATAATAGAGAAACGTAGGGGTTGTGAAAGCAATTTTAAACACCATTTCAATACAAAGCGTCTCGTACTATATGTCCACGTGGAACGGAGGCCCTAAATGTTGTTGAACTGCTTCAAAACTAGACGACGGAAACGGGTCACGGGATCGTGGAAGGAGGTCATACACGGTGAGAACTGCAACGAAGTGTCTGGAATAACAGAATCCAGACGTGATCGACGGCGATACCTATACAAGCACTTGGACATGGCTGGATACCTGGAAATGAGACCAAAATTAGACTTACAACCTACCAGTTTGCTAATACCACTTAATCATCGTGATGATCGACGGGGAGGAGCAGTCAAATTTACAGTTACTTTAATTTATATTTAAAATTGCTTATGTTGATAGAATGCTTATTTCAGTATTTCCACTCTGTTATTAATTACAACAGCCCTATGTTATATCTTAATTTCTTAGACTTGATCATACTAGCACATGGTTTGTTTTGTGATATTACCAACGAAAATCTATATATATAAAACCAAAAGATTTATGGGTACTGAATACAAATCCACACCGTTACACCGATTGCCACCAAATTTTACACAGATAATCTTTGACACAAGGCGAAAAATACTGTCTAACTTGGAGTTTGATATTTTGCCTCGTTCACACGATTTAGGCCCTTTTACTATGCCTTTCCGTTGACGCGTATAAAGATGTCAACAACACCATGGAGACCAGAATTAATTACCACGGTAACAAGTAAATAAACAAATGATATTTAATGGCATCGGAACTGTACCTTTATCCGTTCCTGCAGTTTTTAATGTTTTCAATATGCGATTGTATATTTTGTAATTATATATTTTGTAATTTTGTATACAGATACGTCTATATATTTTGTAATTGTCTTAATCCATTATAAAATTTATGTTTATACGAATTTATGATTATGCAATGTATAAGTAATGAAATATATTAAATACTACTACTTAAGGATGTAAAGATTTCAACACTCATGTAGAGTTTGCTTGTCACTTAGGACGTGTTGACCCACACAATTAAAGCAATTACTTTTTTCTATTGATTAACTTTTTGCTAAAGACTAATTCTAATTAAAATTATGTTAATTCGCTATTATAAATGTCGAAAAATTTTTAACTGCATAAATTTGATATAGTTGTGCAGATTGTAGCAAACACTGCTTTAGTATTACCAAAATTAAATTTTAAGAAGTGGAAAAAAAAATTAAATTTTAAGATTTAGTCTTGATTTTGCTATACTTCAATAAACTGGCCAGTGCTTGCGTTCGTAAATAAACAAATTCTTCTGAATTGCATTGTACAGACTCTGGTTTAGAATTCCCAGAAAAGCAATTTATCAGAAACGTAGTAGCGTGTTGTTTAATCCCTGCATACAGTGTTCTGAACATTTATAATCTGGTGTTTTAAAAGTAATGGGAACACCGTTTTATATTCATTAGTTTGTTTTTGTTGTTCTAATATTATCATTTGAAAGTCAACATTTAGTTTTTCAGAAACGTATTTTGTAATATAAATGTAAATAAAATTCTTATGCAGCCAGACAGGCCGGACCTAATGTATATATTATTAAATTTAAAATTTGAAAAAAAAACATTTTATTGTCACTGTTGTAAGGTTAGGTTCAGAAGCTACCGCGCAAGTCCAGAAAGAATAAAAAACACAAAACGCAAGGGTCGCCAATCTACCTTTGAATTTCGGTATATGGATACCAATTTACTGTCTAGTTAAAGAACATACAAAATTTTCTCTCACAAAAGAAATCCCTTCAGGCCCGTTTAGGTGAACCGAATAAACACAGATCAGGTATTGCAAAGTGGCGTTTGAAATAACTTAACTCAAATACTATCAGAATATTTTTAATTCCTTTAATAGATTCTGCATTACTTAGTAACTAATCTATCATTACGTCATCATTTGTAGCCTGTTTAAAGTACTCAGTCATAAATTATTACTAAACAAAAGCTCAAGTATACAACTTGGTTTTTTAATGTATATTGCTTAATAATATCCAGCAATTGTTTATTCATTCAGTGAAACAGTACACTATGTCATGATAAGGTTATTTTATATTTTTATGTATTTTATATATTTTTATGTTTTTGTATATTTTATCCATAACAATAAAGAAATGCTGAATTGTTACTTTTAACAACTGCTAAGCTATATTTTTTATAACGTCTGCAGCATATCGATTACAAAACGGGTAATTCAAATTCTTCATTTAGTTTTCTACATGAATAAACACCTTCGTCACTTTAACTGATTCCAACGAACGTATATAATTTCAATATAAATAAATTAGCTTTATCACAAACCTTTTAATTTAATTCTAAGAATAAGTTAATAATTTAATAATATGACCTCATAATTTAATTTCTAATAACAAAATAATTATAAAAACCTTAATATAAATTTTAATTATATTATATTTGTATTATTATTACTACTATTATTATTTATTATTAGTCATTTATTACACTATTTTTAAAGGAATATTAAATATTATTGTTTTTATAATAAATACTAAATAAATGTTCAGTTATTTAAATAATTTGAAATAGGTCCTTAGATCGGCTTAAACCTTATGCAGTTATAAAAGATCATAAATTCTAATCAAACAGGCCATTAAGTTTAATGATAAAATTTACACTGCTTACGTAATTAAACTCAAAAATAGACACTAGTATAAACACTGACATTAATATAGTTTTAACATCATTATGTCATCTCTATAGGTATGGGTTTCTGTGTGTGTGTGTGTGTGTGTGTGTGTGTGTGTGTGTGTGTGTGTGAGAGAGAGAGAGAGAGAGAGAGAGAGAGTGTGTGTGTAAACGTTGTTGCAAGGAAGATATATTAAAAGTACGTTTAGCGGGACAGTAGAGATATTCGATATTACTATATGCGACAGAAAACTTCACCCTGCCAGAGAAAAGAAACCAAATCAGAATGCAAGCCGTGGAAATGAGAATTTGATGCAGGAACTGGAATAGAACGAATTACAAATATGGCCGTCATAATTATGTTTCAGTAGAAAACGGTTGTCGTCATAGTAGAGAGAAGATCTAAGCTTATCGTGGAAGAGCGCCCAAACGGATGGATAGACCAAGAGGAAGACCTAAGTTGGATTGGGTTGACTGTATTGAGAAACGGGATGGGAAAAAGAAGAAGACCACGATATAAGTCAAATGCCTTGCGCACGATAGAAAGGAGTATCGGATGTACAGTTGCTGAACTGAAGGGACCCGAACCGGTTGTAGGCAGAATGCGCTGGAAATAAGAACTAGACGGAGTATGAGAATGAGAAGATGTGATGGAAGAGGATGTTAAAACTTCAAGTAGTTACGGCAATGTGTGGAGGATAGTCTCGGTCAGGTGTGTGCGTGTGTGTGTGTGAAACGTTAACAGGTTAACCCGCTTGTAATTAATTACTAACAGTACGATAAGCGTTATCAAACTAAATGTAATACATCAACACACATAGGTAGGATATTACCAAGTACTGGATGATTAGTTGAAACCGTCCTCAGTTGGCAATTACAGTACAATCACTTAGTTATTGGATTTTACCCCAAAGTATGTGTAGTAGTTGGTAGCGATTTAATGTCCGTTGATTCATTTAATGCGCAAAGCCATTATGTGATATGTGAGGCGATATGACTGCTCAATTCCAGTCAATATTCAGACCGTTCACTGACTGTTCTGTTGCACACACACACACACACACACACACACACACACACACACACACACACACACACACACACACACACACACACACACACACACACACACACACACACACACACACACACACACACACACACACACACACACACACACACACACACACACACACACACACACACACACACACACACACACACACAACCCGACGTCACGACCCACAATAACAGAACGTCAGTCTATTATTTCAAAACATTTACGAAGATTATCTGACAACAAATAAAAAGTTTTAGAATTTATACAAATCTAATATGGTGTAAATATTTTTGGCTTTCTAAACATACAATTTTTACAATATTTAAAAAATGTACTTTGCTTTAGCAGTGGTTATGTACTGTTGGAATTTACAGCAGTACAATATATAGAGACAAAAGACATTTGGACGAGCAAGGTGGAAGTGATCCGTAGAATCACTCCGTAGAATCCGTAGAAGAGGCATATGAACTTCGACGTC
Source organism: Magicicada septendecula (assembly GCA_034769895.1). Classification (NCBI taxonomy): domain Eukaryota; kingdom Metazoa; phylum Arthropoda; class Insecta; order Hemiptera; family Cicadidae; genus Magicicada; species Magicicada septendecula. The sequence goes on along the minus strand of CM068373.1, from coordinate 140,236,163 downwards.
AAAGATTTGCGTTTTACATACAGAGCCAAGTAGTCGAATCGAGTGTGTGCCAAAGATAGGAAACTACGGCACATCGTTGCACTGAGTGTCAGCGGTAAAGCTTTCGGAAAAGCGCACTTAATCTAATGGCATCCATTGCTGCTGAGGACGTGAAAGCATACTTGTAACTGCACGTTTAGTGCATACATGCTTGTGAATGCATTGTAAGCAGCACTGAAGCGATGCGAGAACAACTGCATTAAAGTCTTTAACGTGTATTAAACACTAAATGGATTCTATTGTTTGGACATCTGACAGTACACTTTCATGAGGTATCACGCATTCTGTTGTAATTATGTCTGACATAGTCTGTCGGTCTTATCCCCCTGCCACTTCTTCATTTTCTTCTTTTCATTTTCTTTACTTCTCATTCTTCTACCTTTTCTTCTATTTCTTCTACTGATTCTGCTTTTCCTATACCTTAACGCCTCCAGCGGTTTACTTTAAACGTCAGCTTCTAGTCCATCGTTTTTTCCTAGACTTAACAAAAGCCAAGTACTACTTACGCCAATAGACAACATTAGTTTCCCAAGTCTATTTGCATTCCTTCTTTTCAAATGTACATTCCACGTAGTGTTCACTGGTGTGTGTGATGAATCTGTAACGTCTGCCAAATCGTGTAATATGAGATCCACTTTGTTGTTATTTAATCACAATAATAACAAAGATCATTAAGTATATAGTAGCCCTTAAGTTCCATTAGTTGCAAAACTCATTCACTATTACCAAAAATATACATTTAATGTTGGAAAAATCAAATGAATATATTTTAGTTTTTTTTTTTAAGCTGGGAGTACGTTTCTTAGCGTTAGCCGAAAGGACCTGAACATAGTTGTTTATCTTTGCAAAAATAAATTTATTTTTGTGATTTTGTATAAGTATAGAAATTAATGGATTACAATAATATTGTTACGACGGTTTCACTGAACGTGTCTGGTACAGTGGAAAACAAAATACAAGATACAACGGAAGTCAATAATAACCAGATTTTAATTAATCACAAATAACAATAAAATAACAATGTGTAATCAATTCGTACAATAATTCCAATTAGATGTGTCCACACGCAATAGTAATGTCAAATAATAAAGTTCCACGCTAATTATAACGCAACAACACTTCACAGAATCCTTCGACAAACACTCGAGCCACGCTAACGAAACGCTCACTGTCCACTCCCAGAAAGCCAGCCTCTGTCCTTTATATATGTAGCGCACGTGTTCTATAATCTTTCCATCTTTACTTAGATGTGTCAGCTAATGTGTATTTCAAGTGTGCTCTTGAACAATCTGGAACATATTTCAGCGCGGCCTTGACTGAGTCTACACCTGCTTGACCACCGGTTGGGGGGGGGGGGGAGAACGCGCTCGGTTGTTCGAGAGCGTTCTCGTTACAATATGTTAAATATAGATTATTCTACGTATACTCAACCTTTTATCGTTGTTTTTAACCGTAGTCGTCTTACAAACGCTCTACTTAGTCGCTTGGAATTATTTCAAAATTTTGACTTTCATTTGTGCCCTTGGTGCTCATGAAATACAAAAAATCAAATTAACTACCTTCGGGTTTCAAAATTCTTATCTGGCTCATAACCGGCATGATTTTTATAATTTTTAGAGCTTTAACCTTTATTAGGCCCAGGTGTCTAAAAATTTTGAAATTTTCAAAATTGAAAATTAGATTCAGATTTAATTTTAAATTTTAGTTAAATTTATACCTACTTTGTGTATCGCCTTATTGCCTTTAAACAAAAATTTCTGCTTTCGTCATATTTTTGCCTGCCGCCCTCCTATTTGAAGGGGGGGGGGGTCAGTCTAAAAAATTATAGAGATCTGTGAAGTAAATATATGAACACGCAGCCTATGTTTTATGAAATTTTGTTGGTGCCTTTAAAAGTTATCATCAGGCAAATCCTATACAGACTGGCAAATGCCAAACAGCCGAGTTAAAAGTAAGTACTATCTTCGATCCTACAATTATTATTATTATTATTCCTTATCATTTCAGCATTTTATAGAAACCAACTTCAGCCAAAAGAAGGAAAGTGATTCAGCAAAAATTTTATAAAACAACAGCTGGTCCAGTTTTGGCGAGAAACCAGTATATGACATCAGAACACTTTCGTTAGCTGTTGGTATCAAGATATGGGAACTTATCTTAGATTCCATTCAGACATGTGGAAATCCTACCTATTAATTTAATTGTTTCTGTTATTGTTTTAATGTCTACTTCTGGGGCATCTCTTGTCACAGTCTGACATTAACGAACAGATATATCTCACATGTCCCGACCCCTTCTTTCTGTCGCTGAAATGTCTCGGTGTCCCATACTCGTCTCTCACTGTACGACAGTTGCTTAAGAAAAAGTCAACATGTGAATCAAGAAAGAGTATTTTAAACGACGTATTGCAATCTAATTCTTTATATATTGTCAGACGTTTTCTAACATTGTAGTTTTCAGCTCTTCGATTACCCAGTAATTTGCCAAAAACAGATTTCTAAGTTTTCAAGATGATTTTTGATACCCTCCAATTAAAGGTTTCATTACCTCCTTAAACAGTTTGTGTATCTGGTGTTCAACTAAGATCTCCTCCTTGATATCAGCATCACTCAGATGTAGATATTTTCTCTTTACATATCTGAAAAGTCTCCTTACTGATTCAAAGCCTTCATAAGAAATGTAAAGATGGCATTGTAATTTTGTGACAGGCAACTAAGATAGGGTAGCAAAATATTTTGTTTCCATGGTCGACCGATATTCACTAGTTTTTATTATGGAGTAGTAGTATGAAGATCTGTTACGACTATGCAAGATGAAAAGGAAGCACCAATATTTGGTATACCTTAACTACATTCCAAATGAAATGACAATATTCTTCAGGTCTCCGCACATAAGCTATTTTTGGTCTTCATATTTAATTCTTTCTTACAAAAGATTTAACATTTGCACGATCTCCGTGTTGCTAAATCTATATTTTCACTTCAAAAATCTTAAAGAAAATTAGAATATATTACTAAATTATAAAGAAAATTTTCGTTTTTATGAAACCCAGAGATAAACAGGAGATTTAAATGCCAACATCGTTTTTCTTACATCAGAATTATTAATGAGTTACTATTTTAAAGTCGGGAGTTTTTTCATGTTGACCACTGTTATTATAAATTCTAACAAAATCTGTTAAGAACACGATGAGTATATGTTAACGCACAAGCTGTGTAACTGTTAAGGAAAGAATTAAAAGGGTATTAGTTTGTCCCATTCGGTTTTATCTAAAATAAACAATTTTCGTTTACTTTAAATGACTCAGTATTAATCGTGTAAAACAATTAGTCGTGTAAAACAATTAGTCGTGTAAACTAATCAATCGTGTAAACTAATAATTTACGGCATTCCTCAGACAGTATTATGTAAGGTTTGCCAATTACATAACTTCTATGTATTCCTCTGGCTGTGTTAAGTCGGATTAAATACAGGGTTTACAAAGGCAACGCGAGGAACACACAGCGAGCAATAGCAGGGGAGCTTACCTTAACTACTATCGTCTACTGTAATAGAATGAGATTACAAGCAATACAACGTTTCCGCTTGTATCAATAGCAATATAAGGTCTAATACAACACGCAAGGAGCGTAGTAATCCTGACAACCGTACGCGCTAATCAGGTAATTAAGATTGCGACGTGCGTAACGACCTTCAGAGGTGGCGAATTTCAATTTACACCAGAAACAGTAAAACAATTACCAGTTTCAGTAAGATTTTCGTTCATACCACCCTTGATCCAACAATCCTGTTCAACAAATATAGTAGTTGATTATACAGTATCCATAATGACAAGGATATACATTTTTATTATAACGCCGGTCAAAAGAAAAAACACGCTTCATTCGCTTGTCAGTAATTGCTGCGCACAACTATATCGGCATAGTGTAAGTATCGATGGCCGCTATCCACTACGGACCTTGGACTTGGTCCTGATGCCCACCATTGTATACCTATTCTCTCATCTTCTCATCTCGTCGTCTCATTTAATTGTTTGTACATAATCAAATATTGAGGTTTTGTGTGTGTGAGAACACTTATGGTGAAAAGTACCGGCCTTCGAGAGAATGACCTCCGTGGGGAACAGGACGAGGGGATTCCAAATACGCCGGGAGAAAGAATTGTCACGACTAGACGCTAAGTTGTGTTGCTTTTCGGCAGTGTAAGAAATGAAAAAATAATGAACTGTAGTTGTGGTACCTCGATATTAGGAGGGAGATGCCGGTTGAGGGACGCGTTGACCGCGAGGTGAAAGACTGAAGACCCCTGACCATTGGGCCTCATTGCTGGTCTCTGCGTGTAACCAGGGAGAGTTGGAAGACGACCAAGAATTTTGCAGAAGTGTTGAAGTGGCGAGGACCCTGGTAGGACGACTGGAGAACGTAGTTCGAAGAGTTCGCCGTGGATGGGAGATTTGTATTGCATAATCGCTGGGACCTGTCTGTGCGGTTTCAGAACACTTGAAATATTTCTCTTTAACTAAGATTTACACTTACGTGTTGTCACTCAACACGATGTTTAATATTTTCAACAACTTTTCAAAACACGCGTGACACGTAAATTTCTGCCAGTTGATAAGCTATAAATAAGTTGACAGACTGATTTGGAAATTAACAGGTGTTTACCAGCGGCGGCTCGTCAGGGGAGGCAAGGGAGGTTAAGCCTCCCCCGTGAAATTTAGAAAATTATTAAAATTAAACAAATAATAATAGGCTGTATTTTTGTATTGTATCAGAACCCGCAATCAATCTGTAATCATAATTTGGCTTTAATTATTTGATTAATTACAACAAACTTTTTAATCGGGCGGTATCAATAGCGCAGAATAGCAGCAGAGGCAGGTATCTGAGTAGCCTCCGTAGTTCTCGTATGGCCACGTACCTGAAAGTCGGTGGGGGGGACGCTAGTACATCTGTAACCGTACAACGAGTGAATTGGCCTCTCGGCACGGATTAATGTGGTTTTGTGTTAGTTGTACGCAGTCTTTACGTTCTCGTACTCCTTGTGTGTTTATGTTTATTATTTATCTCTTCTTGGCGTGTTTGTAATCTCTACTACGAGGATAAAATGGATTTAGCAGAAGAAAATGAAAGTGATATTGCAGAACAAATGCATCATTACAACACTACTGAATAAACAATTTTCCCAGTTGAGTGACTTTGAGAGAAATGAAATGAAAACTATTCGACCTACCCCAAAATTTTTATTCCTTAAATGGCACAAAAACAAATCTAGAACTTTCCAGTCGTCATTGTACAACCAGCATAAATGGCTATGCTGTAGTGGGGTAAATTCGAAGTTATTCTGCTGGCTCTGCTTACTGTTAAACACAAACAAGACTATATGGTCTGCTGAAGGCTTACAAGTAAATTCATCACAGCTTTCAAACGCTGTTAAAATCAGATAGCTCTACCATGCTTAAGAGTGAAATAACGTGTGTCCGAGGGGGGGGGGCTGACTCTCCCGTAGCCTCCCCTTCCTCAGGACACACCGGCCGCCACTGGTGTTTACATGAAACACGAATATTTCGACACATTAAAAATTGTAGTTCTAAAGGTCAGTTGAAACCGATTCACTTCTACCTCAAATTCTATTGATGTCCTTCCGCGAACTATTCAACTGACCCTTGTAGTAAGAAATTGTGTTCAAGGCATACATTTGCATTGTCAACAAAAATTGTGTACATCACATGTTGAGTCGCTCAGTAGTGAATCGTTACTAACAGACAGGCACAAAATATTAGACATACACTTTCTCATAAGAATTTATCATTTAATATTCAGTATACTGTACAATCGGTGACATTTACATTAAATCTGTCTTCAACACAGTATGCGACACTTTTCTAACTTAAAAGTAAGTAATGTTTTTGTACCGTCTTTTATTTTCATTTAATTTTACTTCCCGTTGTATCGTATATTCGTTGCACATGTTATACCTTGTAGAAACTGTACCACTAAGCTGGAAGCTAAATTTGAGCCATGTTTATGTGGCCTAGAAATGCGAGTTTACGAACACCACAACAATCGACTCGTTCGTGAACCACCCGTTACAGATATTGCAACAGTACCACCATTAACAGTACTGTGCATTGCCAAAATAAATGAAATAAATAAATATGAATTAATAAACATGATTCAGATTGCATGAGCTGGATCGTAGTTAAAAATAGGGAGCGCATTATTTATGCATGGACATGCATTTTCGACACACCTGTCGCTAGCGTTGTGTACACGCGTATTTTGTTTGTGTGTGTGAAGCCTATCCGTTCCTGAAATGTAACCAACCCTTTTCAAGTAGGATTGTTGTGTTTTATTTTAATTATAAGAAAAATATGTACGATATGGTAAAACAAAAGACATCCAACTGTATAGAAATTTAAGGTGAATAAAGTGTTAAAAGACCGTACAGATGTGACGAAAGGTGCAACTACTATACGTAAAAATGAATAGCTCTTTTTGTGATTATGTGATTAACATAAAGAAGTGTAATTTACGTATAGTAAACATAAAAATTAGTGATAGATTAAGCATCGAGTAATGTGAAACAAACTTCGTAATTCGCGAAGATAGGCGAAAATTGTAAATTGAACCAGAGTGGGAGAAGTGACGCTTCGACAGAATCTGACAGTTTAACATTCATGTTTCGTAATGGTATCCAAGTCACTTTCATATTATAGTAAATGATTACCATGTATGCGGTCCGCCGTGTGACTTCTCGAACGTGTTTAACGTTACGCGTTTCAAGGCGTATGCCTCATCGTCAGACGTTTAAAAAACCAAAAACACACATATCACACAAAACTGCGTTTGTCAAGAAATAAAATTGCAGAAACAAGCATATTATGTGCACGTGTTGTAGGGTGCGCACCCGTTCATGTATTGTCTGCTACTGATTGGAACTCGTTGAGCAGTCTCAACGCAGTATCATACAGGCGGTTAGATACAAAGTTCAATTGTTTATTCAGAACAAACTCGCGACTGCTATCATTATTATATGCATTATAAATTTCCAGCTCCTCCAAGGCATTCATAAATCGGCCCTTGTTGCATATATGCAAAGGCATTAGATTAGACTTAAAATCTGTATAATTGTGATTGTGTTGGGTCAGATGACGAGTGTAATTAGATTTTATATAATTATAATTATGTGTCTTTTTTGGTAAGTGTTCACGGAAGCGTTTGTAAAAACCTCTTCCTGTCTGACCTATAGAGAAACTGTTACAATCATTACAAACCAGTTTATAAATGCCTGTTTTTTCTTCAATGGGTAAGGGCAGTTTATGTCTAAGTATATTAATCAGTTTATTATTGGTTTTAAAAGACATAGTATAACCAATATTGTTCATCACTGAAGACAAAATTTTTGGCATGATGTATGTGTATTTCGCAGATATAAATTTTTTCTGTGTTTTATTAAGTGGACGGGGCTTAAGTTGAATGTTATTATGCTTCGTTAACAATTTATCAATGTTGTGACTACTGTAACCATTGGAAACTGCACTATTGTAAACCTTATTGTATTTAGCTCAGCCTGGAAATCATTATTGTCAAGGGGGACTGTCAGCAATCTATGGATTAAACTAACTATTATATGCTGCCATTTTTTGAGAATATGGGTGGTGGGAATCTGCATGTATGTATGGCTAGTGGCAGTAGGCTTCCTATAAATATTGAATTTCAATGTGTACATTCGTCTAGTGAGGGTCAGGTCTAGAAAGTTAATTGTGTTGTCATGCTCAGTCTCTAAAGTAAATTGAATATTATTGTTGATTTCATTTTAAAGATTTTTGAAGGAGTCAACTTGTCTCAAAGTTCCGTCAAAAATAATGAACGTGTCATCTACGTAACATGAATAAAATCTTATCTTATTTGCGTATATATTATTATTTAGTAGATGAGTATTTTCGTAGAAATTTAAGTATATGTCGGCCAATAGGCCTGAGAGGGGTGAGCCCATAGCTAGACCATCATCTTGGCTATAGAATAAACCATTAAATGTGAAATAATTTTGATTTAAAATGACTTTAAGCAAGTCAATTAACTCATCTATCATCTGTGCACTCATGGAAGCGTTAATTCGTAAATTGTCCTTCAGTAATTTTAGAGTTACATCGGTTGGAATATTTGTATATAAATCCATTATATCAAATGAAACCAATTTATTATTAGGTATTAATTTAACGGTATTTATCTTATTAATGAAATCCGTATTATTTGTTAAGCTGTGATTATTCTTTAACTGTAGATTGTCTTTAATTAATTTTGCAAGAATTTTTGACGTTTTGAAACCAGGGGCTGTAGTAAAGTTAACCAGCGGTCTTATGGGTATGTGTGGTTTGTGGATTTTAGGCAGTCCCGTAAATATCGGAGCCTTCGCATTAATTGGCTTCAAATAACGACGTGTATTATCTATCACTGAGCAAACTTGTACATTTGTTAATAAATTGGTTAAGGTTTTTGATATATTTATCGGTAGGATCAGATTTTAATTGTTTAATATTATCGTTAGAGATAAAGTCGTGAACTTTGGCATTATAAGAATCAGTATCCATGATTACTAATGTATTCCCTTTATCTGCTTTAATAATACTAGCATTATTACTAGTTATTTTTGTTTTAATGTGGCAAAAAGTTTTGTATAGTCACGGGAGAATCGTGGATGCATAAATAGATTATGTGGTAGGTTATCGTTAGATCTGATAGTTCTAGTGAATTTATTGTTTATCAATATGCGCGCCTCGTTCTGTACAATAGGATTCGGAATAGTCTTAATAGCCGCCTCCGCCTCAACGAGCTCATAAATATGTTTGTTTTTCCCGGTTGGTGGGAGATTATAATTAAGTCCTTTATTAAGGAGCACTATTTCATTATCACTGAAGTTTATATTAGTTAAATTCATTGTTCTAGGATGGAATGTATGTTTGCAATTGATGTCAGTCTCTAGACGGTGTTTATTTTCTAAACTACGAAGTTTACATAATTGATTGAAGCGTATACGGCGTGAAATATTAGCTGTGTATCGAAATATATAATCAAAAACATTGTTGATAATGCTTGGATGAATGCTGTTGAGGATATGTAAATGTAATTTAAATAAACGAGTGTTAAGAATAGATTTTTTAATATATAATGCCTTAATGTCTTCTCTAATATACATCCGTTCAGCATATTGTTTGGTAATGTTTGCGGCCTTGGAAGAGCTGTTAATCTTCACAATAGCATATTTTGGTGTTATGTTCTTCAGTAAACAGATTTTGTTAAATTTAATATGCAAATTCGTTTTTAGCAATTGTGTTTTAGTGTTTTGGAATTTAAAAACCATTTTTGCCTGGCTGGGCTCCAGTTTAACATTCATGTTTCGTAATGGTATCCAAGTCACTTTTATATTATAGTAAATGATTACCTTGTATGCGGTCCGCCGTGTGACTTCTCGAACGTGTTTAACGTTACGCGTTTCAAGGCGTATGCCTCATCATCAGACGTTTAAAAAACCAAAAACACACATATCACACAAAACTGCGTTTGTCAAGAAATAAAATTGCAGAAACAAGCATATAATGTCTACGTGTTGTAGGCTGCGCACCCGTTCATATATTGTCTGGCACTGATTGGAACTCGTTGAGCAGTCTCAAAGCAGTATCATACAGGCGGTTAGATACAAAGTTCAATTGTTCATTCAGAACAAACTCGCGACTGCTATCATTATTATATGCATTATAAATTTCCAGCTCCTCCAAGACATTCATAAATCGGCCCTTGTTGCATATATGCAAAGGCATTAGATTAGACTTAAAATCTGTATAATTGTGATTGTGTTGGGTCAGATGACGAGTGTAATTAGATTTTATATAATTATAATTATGTGTCTTTTTTGGTAAGTGTTCACGGAAGCGTTTGTAAAAACCTCTTCCTGTCTGACCTATATAGAAACTGTTACAATCATTACAAACCAGTTTATAAATGCCTGTTTTTTCTTAAGGTTTTTGATATATTTATCGGTAGGATCAGATTTTAATTGTCTAATATTATCGTTAGAGATAAAGTCGTGAACTTTGGCATTATAAGAATCAGTATCCATGATTACTAATGTATTCCCTTTATCTGCTTTAAAACCTGTCACTAGAATCTGACAGGTTAAATATTGTTCAGACATGAGTGTTTGCAAGACCTCACTATAAATACCAGGTCGCGCTAATAAATTTTTTCTTCTCGATTCAACCGTTGCCACAGGAGGCTATGTCAGTCGACGACGCTAATTCACATCTATAGTAAGAGTCACAGGACAAACTAGATGTCCAACCAGAGCAGCAGAGTACATACGATGAAGTCTATGGACACACCGGCAGCATATGATGTGAGGCGAGACGACTATCAAACAATACTGTAACCCCTCTTTAACTTAAGCAGTAAAAAAAAGATTATTTTTTTTTGAAAATTTTTTGAATTTTTTTTTTTTTTGTAAAGAGGGGCCACAAGTTAATTATAACTAGGCTAAAGCCTAGAGAAGCCAAAAATGCGCTGGATCCAGTGAGACGGGACTTGCAATGAAAACTCAAGAATTAAACTATTAACAAATTCCTTTTATTATTCTATCTCAGTAAACAATTAATAATAAAATAAATAAACCCAACAGTAATCCATAATTCCCTTAAATAGTTAATTAAATAAAGTATACTTTCTCAACAAGGCCACCTGAAAATATTTATTGAAACCAAGAAAATAATTTGCTATGTCACTCTACCAATGAATTGAAATTTAAAACCATAACTAACCTTGAAATAAAGCTTCCATTAAAATATTAATAAAATATAAAATTTATTTCATATGTTCCTTTTAGAATGCTTCATATAACTTAATGAAGATAAATGGTATTGATTCCTTGCTAATATTAATTATAATAATAATTACTCAAACAAATTAAATAAATTTTAAAGGGTGACAATTCATATACTTGTTATAAGGTTAAATAAAATAAATTATTTTCTTAAACAAATGATCAGCAATGATTAATTGAGATAGAATACCTGTTATAAAAAATGAAAAGGATATACCTACATGACTCCATGTATTAACTTTCATTTATAAAAAGACATCGAACAAATAAACCCTATATCTAAAGTTCCCACCAAAAATACACTAAATGCATAATACTTATAACCCTCAAAATGTACACACAAATATACACACATAACATGTTCCACAATACAAATACATTATACAATAGTATACAATACAATATACATAAGGGTCTCTTGCCACGCCCTTTTTATATTACCCTCATGGTGTATATAAATTCTTACTTCTTTTTTTTATAATTATCCCTGTTAGGATTACAAATTTATTTTTATATTACCCCCATGGTGTTGGTTGATTACACATCAGGTGTATAAGATAATGCTTAAGCATACAGTAGTCCCCAGGACATAATAAAATTCAAAACTTTGGCTAAGTGCCTAATGCAGTTATACCATACTGCCCTTCTGGGCTCTATAACAGTGAGAAATTAAAAATATTTAAAATAATGAACGCCCCCCAGTTATCATAAATAATATAAAGAATTTATATATACTGAAACATGGCCAATTAATAAAAAGAGAAATATTGCATAATATTATAACCCTATGAAAAATACACTTGGCCCAGAGACGGACATGTTAATAGCTTGATGATTCATATTTCAACTTGTCTCAACAAACAAGTTCAAAACTGTATCGACAGGCATTCCTTCTGGTTGAAACTTGTGGAAAATGCACCTACCTCCCCAGTAAATTTTTTATACAATATGAATTAAACTGAATTTTAAATTAAGAAAATATATATATATATATATACTACTGAATTGAACACGATAAATTACTAATAGCAAGAATGATTTAAAATCTGTAAAGAAACCCCTATAATGAAATAAGTGGAAAATCTATGCTGAATGTGAACTGTGTAATGCATGCCAGTCTCTGAGCTGACAATTTTACCAGAAATACACTGAAATTTACAATTAATTTAGCACCCAGTCCACACACTAAACTGTCCCATCAATTGGGGATCCAAATGAAAGTTTGAAACTTGAAATGTTGTAGTTGATAGATATATATAACTGGTCACTGGGTATGATTGAGTGCTGACTCTATGTGTAATTAATAATTGGTTTTGTATCACCTGATTTCGTTCATGAGGGTTTCCTTTTTTATTGAGGTGACAATCTCGTGGTCGACATTTTAGGTGTTGTTGTGGTCATCCAAATCCCTCCGGTATCGAAGATGAGAGCTTATGATGTTCATAGTTCAGCCATGTAGTAGGTCTTTTTCTCGTCTATATCGGTGAACCCTAATCACACCATTATATTTTTTAGTCAGAGAACACAACACAATGCCCCACTAAAGTTTGCACACCCTCCAAAATACATATATAAGGTTAACATGGCTATTGAGCTACTTAATTAAACTTGATAAAATTTATATGGCCAACATGCCTTATTTGAAAATCTTTATAACAGTAATTCTTCATAATATTAACTTCACGTAATGTGAGTTACCTTGTTTGCAATTTGACAATAATTTTGGCTTTGTACCATCTCATAAACTTTATACTTAGTGTGAATATGTAGATACCACGTGGTTAAGAGGTTGTTTCAAATACATAGTTTTTACTACAGAAAATAATATGAATTGGACGTTATTTACTTTCAAAACGTGCCTGAATAAGTTACCAGATATTAATAAAGTTTTACTGTTAATTGTAGTAAAACTTATATGGTATTTAAACCAACTACGCATTGCAATAACCTATATTAGCGTAACATGAATCTCGTTACATCGATGTTAGATAAATTCTAAACTTAAATATCTGTATTTAAATTTACTTTACTTTTTAGTGCCTAAATTCTGACACGTGAATGAATATAGTTTTATAAAGTTTTAAAAACTTTACCAACAAATTGCGTATTGCACAAGTGCACGAGGTCGTAATAGGTGAATAGAACTCAACTTACTCAGGCTTATTAAAAACAGTTTTCTCCAGTGAATATTATAGTTAATTAATATGAAAGTAATTGAGACTTACCGCAGCCGTGAAGAGAATTTAGCTAATCATAGCTTGAAGAAGATGTATAGAATATCATTCTCTACCGGAGTAAATACACCACGAGGCAACCACTTAGAATTCCAGGCAGCGACAATTATAGAACGCAGTTGGTGCTACACTTCGCCCCGTCATCAATATCTGGCGACAGGGTGCAGCACCGATCAACGCAGTCTAAAATAGAAATCGGTAGGGCATATGTTCACGGGTAGGGTGCAGCACTAATTACCGCATTGTAATACCGTACTGCCTATAACTACAGGTCGTATATTCCGTGGGTATAGCTCTATCTCGCCGCTAGAGATCAGCCCACTCTCCAATCGTCAATTACAGAAATCTGGCTGAATCTTCGTGACTCAGCACACCCTCACCCCAAAAGGGCAACATAGTTGCCCCAACGTTAAAGGCCAGGAGAGTACCCTGCAGTGTACCCCTCCCCAAAACAAACCGGTGGACGTCGTGGTTAGGTTGGCTCCGCAGCACTTGCTCTCAGGAGAACAGATTCTCAGAAGGAAAACGAAAGAGACGAAAGAAGATATGTATTATGTAAGTGTGCGGGTGCTGCCTGCTGACCTGATCAGGGTCCGCATACAGCACAAGAGAGAGACAGCAAAAGACTAAAGAAAGATTATTTCACGCGTAGATCTTCCGACCTCCTGAGGCTTGCCCACCAACTGAGACCCAAACTTAATACCTACTCAGGACAACCACTACCCCCCCTTTCTCACAGGACTGGAAAATCTCAACGCCAATGCAACCATCCCCATGCGACCCTCTCCGCCAGGCCAACCCCACAGGACCGCCCCAACACGTCACACTCTCTGGTGACCACCACCTACTCCTCCTGCTGCCACTCACATACGCGTCCGAAGACCAAAACAAGGTAACTAATACCTTGATATGTGAGTGCCCATAACACAACTGTCCACATCTGGACTAACCAGCCATATGCTGCAAAACAGGGCATCACAAATCCTTAACATATCTAACTGGTCGTTAAAAAAAAACTTCCCTATACTAGGGCGGACGGCCCTTATTAGCCGGACAGAGAACCCGCATGGAGGGCACGCGAACATCAATCCCTTCACTTGGTCTTCAATACACTGCATAACTATCAAGGGGGGTTTTACTTCAGTACGGCCACGTAGAACAACCTACACTTAATCAAAATAACCTACCCGAGAAATCAACTAGGAAATGCGGCATGGCCAGGACCCTACAAAAATCAACGACAAGCTACAACAAAGAAAAATGAAAACGACACTAACAATCTGATACTAACATCCCTACACCCACGTAGTCACCACTCTTCCAACTAACTTCTTTTCTAACTCCTCTCGGATATTTTTCCTTTTTCCTTTTCTAAATTTTTTTTGGCTTTTTCCTTTCTAATTTTTTATTTGTTTTTTGGTTTTTTTTCTGAGGGGAGGGGTAGGAAAATTGGGAAGATGAAAAGGGCAAGGATCATTGAAAGTTCAACAGCTAGGACTAAGGTAAAGGACATGGTTCCCTCCGAAAATGAGGATGGGTGGAGAAAACCAAGGCTCGCGGAGGCAGGGGCGCAACCCTGAAGTAGATGAACACCACTGGGAGTGTGGGGAACATCTACCCGCTACCCATTAACCGCTTTGTCTCACCCTTTTATGACGAACTTTAGGAACCCGTTCCTTTTGGACATCACTCTCTGAGAAACTATCTCGTGTTGAGCAGTACTGATTTATTTCATCTAAATTAGAATCAAGGTAACTTACCTTACTACTTGTACCCCGATTTGGATTATCCTCAACCTCTAACTCCTCTGCTTCTATCTTCTTCTCTTCTACAATTTCCCCTGGTTCTCTTTCTTCCACCTCTTCCTTTCTCTCCTCGACATAATCCCAATCGCCATCACGACACTGCACATCTTCATCGTCTAGTTGCTCACCTGGTCCACCTGAAACGTCTTTCCACTCCTCGGAATCCTCAACACTACTTACAGAAAGCGTCTGCACATCTTCACACACTACATCATTCTCACCCACAAACTCCACAACGCTGCCTCCTAGTTTCTCCTCAACTTCTACCTCATCTACTTCTACCACGCTTGCAGACTGGACATCCCCTAGTCCATCCGCAACCTCAGAAACACTTGCAGCCTCCCTAACACTTACACTTATACTCCCCTGCATAGCATGTGCAGACCACTCTTCTGCCTCCTCCTTCGATTCCTCTTCTTCACTACTCTCAGCAACTACAACTTCCTCAACATTTCCCAACCTGGAATCCAGTTGTCCAGGTGCATGTGCAATGTCTAAATTAAATTCTACTGACGATGGTAAAGCTCCACCATCAAGTGACTTCTCATCTTCCGGCGTAGGCGATGATGATGATACCGGATCAGGATCCGTCATGTACTGAAATGGAGATACCGGAACAAATACTGCGACCTCTGGAACCTTCAAAGTTACCTTACTCTCAAAATAGGAATCGCTTGCTACCGGCTCCCTACTTGCCGATGTTGGTTTACTCAAGGAACTTCTTCTTTCCCAGTTCGTTTCATATTTATTTATTTTATCTGCTGTAACCGTAGCTACAGTCTTCTCACTTGCCACCCCCTTGTAGCCTCCATTGCCTCCGGAGTATTCAGTTTGTCTCCAACCGCCATGTTGGTCGTTCTTGGCTCTTCCCCGGTACTCGTCGCCTGCTCGGACAGTATTTGAAACAACACAAAACCGGGCCATATCCGCGAAACAACGTGGACGTCCTGCAAATATTAAACGGGATCTGTCTTGGGGATTCAGTCCTTCCATAATTACATCTAGGACTTCGGTCTCGGGCAACCCTAATCTTAATACCCGTGCAGCTTTCCGTATGTCCTGCACGTAGTCCCCCAACGCCTCTCCGTTGGCCTGTAAACGATAGAATGAATCCCACTTAAGCTGGGAACGTCGTTGAAGTGGTATGAAGTAATCCAACACTTCCCCATGAAAAGTGTCGACCGTGCCGCCCCGACGCCAAGTGTTGGTGACCTTCTCTGCCAACGAACCCCGGCAATACGGGTATATAAGGGACAAGACCTCCCCATCGGATACACCCGGATAATCTGCCAACTGCAGGACAAGATCCAAGAAAACCAGCAGCTGGTCCTCCTTAAATGCATCTACCACCGAAAGTTTCTGGAGAACTCCTGAAAGGGGGTGGGGCAATTTCTGAAAGCATAGCGCCGCCAGAATTACACAATTCGAAATACACAATCAACAAAACACAACACCCTACAAATACCTAACACCTACAAACATAATGACAATCAAAAAACACAGGAATAATAAAAACTCAAGTACTATACTTCCATTAAATAGACTGCGGGTCCACCTACCGTTGCGAGAAACTAGCCCACTACCTGAACTGCTCTCACTCTATTACACTAGACAAATGGAACGCGACACACACACAACACACACAACACGACAAAAACACCGACCAACGAAAACTTATTTAAACAATTTCTCATGTTACTTCGGCTACCATTTATCGGAAGACCGACTGCCGATCGGGCCATACCGCATAATTCAAAAACAACACCTCCCCAAATATGGGCAAGGTAATACTCCAACCAACCAAGCACCGAACTGCGATAAGTCCCCTTTCCCCAGGGATTTCCCCTTCTAAAATTTCTCACCACGTGGCACTATTAACTATTCAAGGCGGGTAAGTACATATACATATATCTCAAAACCTTAAAGCTAACAAAAATATTTTCAACTGTAGATATAGGGCCTTTTAAAATTTTTTCTAAGTTCTATTAGAACTTAACATTGTGGGAGTTCCAAAATGTTTCCTAAGTTTGCAAGCCCCGTCACACCCACAGGACCCACGGGTTGACCCTAATCGTAACCGCGCTCTGCTACCAAATGCATATTGCACAACGCATGAGGTTGCAACAGGTGAATACAACTCAACTTACTCAGGCTTATTAAAAACAGTTTTCTCCAGTGAATATTATAGTTAATTAATATGAAAGTAATTGAGACTTACCGCAGCCGTGAAGAGAATTTAGCTAATCATAGCTTGAAGAAGATGTATAGAATATCATTCTCTACCGGAGTAAATACACCACGAGGCAACCACTTAGAATTCCAGGCAGCGACAATTATAGAACGCAGTTGGTGCTACACTTCGCCCCGTCATCAATATCTGGCGATAGGGTGCAGCACCGATCAACGCAGTCTAAAATAGAAATCGGTAGGGCATATGTTCACGGGTAGGGTGCAGCACTAATTACCGCATTGTAATACCGTACTGCCTATAACTACAGGTCGTATATTCCGTGGGTATAGCTCTATCTCGCCGCTAGAGGTCAGCCCACTCTCCAATCGTCAATTACAGAAATCTGGCTGAATCTTCGTGACTCAGCACAATACATGCAGTGGAACACGACCAGAGGACCAGAAGGACACGGAGGATACGACCAGAGGACCAAAGGAGGACGTATGGATGATTAACCACGTCAAACGAGGTGATAAAAAATTATTGTAATTACAGACATTAAAAGACACTAATGAAAGTTGGAATGAAAGACATTCAACCAGTATTAAAATAAATAAATTGTACATAAATGTAAAAGCAGAATAAAAGTTAGAATAATATTTCTTGAATTAAAGTTAGTAATTGAGAGTAACGTAAATGATAAGAGAAATATTTAATTTTTGAATTAACGTAATTAGTAAAGTCTTGTTGATAAAGGATAATGCATATGCAGTAGAAAGTTAATATAAAATTAATATAAAAGAAATTTGAATACAAGTAAACTCGTTATTGAAGCAAATTAATCAGCAATTGCAAAAAGATGAGCACACAATGAGTAAGCCGAGAGCAAAATAAATATTTACTTAATTAAAAATTGAGCCGTCTCATTTCCCCTTCTCAAAGTTTTGATAAATAATTTTTTTTTTTTTTTGTGAAAAGAGGAAGGCGTCCCGTAAAATTTAAAAACTAGGCCAAAGACCCAGACGAAGCTTAAAGTGTACCAGGTCCATTGTGACAGGACTTGGAAATGAAACAGCCTGATTAACAAGACAAATTTGATTAACATTTGTTTTAAAAACTTCACAATACTGCGAAAATCACACACAACATCTGGTACCGCAAGTACCTAGTTTTCAAACCCATTTTTAAATTTTATATTATCTTGATTATATCGTACAGTGTTACCAAACTCATTACATGCACAAGAAAACTGCCTAAAAATATGCATAACTCATCAGAAATATAGGATTCTATGATTGTAATAATCACCTACGCAGAGTTTTAAACAATAAAAGTTACAAGGTGTGATCAATAATATGTTTTTATATGAGTGCTATAATAGCAAAGAAACAGATAAATTCTTTTTTGTGTGCCCTTTCATAACAGCCTAACATCTATTATATAAAATACATTCATAATTATTAATGACCCTTGGTTCTGCATTAATAGAATTTGAAACACTTTGTTACATACTGCAGTGACACATGTGACCAGCAAGTCAGCCAGCATAACCAGCCCCCTATCAACCGAAATCTTAAATTCTAGCAATTAAATAAAACAACTAACTAGAAATATAGACTAGACTAAAAACGGCAATTTACAAAATGTAAAGTCACACAGAATTCAAAATGACCGGACCCCAGCCGCATGCCCAGGCCAGGCATCCCTTGCACAGATATGACCCGAAAGAGTGAAAGAGACCAAAGAAACGAAAATAATAAATTTCAAAGTTAAAATAATAAGCGTTAGGGTTTAGCAAAATTCACTGCCCAACTGTAAGCCACTTCAAACATCATTAAGGTAAAAAAAAGTAAAACCCGACAATAGCATGTGCAAGGCTGACATGGTAATTCATGAATGTTCCAGCATGTAGTTCAGACGGACTTGCTTGAGTAAAAGTATATAATGTATATCATAAGGTACCCAAAATTAAGTTACAAAAGTTAAGGGAGCTGGCGATGCCTGCTAACCCACATACAATTTATGGCTCCTTGGTGTAATACAAACAGTGCACAACTGAGCACATTTTCTACGCACGTCACGTTCTGTCTATTCCTATCACTTTACAAGTTAAGTTCAAAGAGAATGTATTTTGATTTGTAGAAGGTGTCAATCACGTGTGAATTCTGTTGCGAAACTCGAGCTTGAAATAATGGAAAATGGTCACCTTGTATTCCGTGGTTAGAAGGCGATCAGCTGCCTGCGTGTAGTTTAAGGTCACAGAAGTCCCCGTTACAGTTCATTGCGCATAGAGGGTGAAAGATTCGGGTTCCCAGGTTACATTCTCTCGACGGCGAAATTCAGGTAAAGCTTAGCTGCTCAGCAGATGACCGCGGATGGAATTGTAGTCATCCTCATCTCTCGAGAACTTCGACGAGTCAGGAACCCTAGGATAACAGACTTATGTAGCAACCCTCACAAAACTCACTCTTACAAAACTTCATTCGAGCTCTAACACACACACCACGAATCATATGGATACTGGCCCTTCACTTACAACCAGTTAGTATTCAGATTAAATAATCAAATTTAACTCGCAAAATAGACATTCATCGATGCCACTGCATGATATTTCTTATTTAAATAGTTACTTTTAACCTGTTATAAAAACAATCGGTTTCGTATAAAGCTTCGCCACGTGGGCGGAATTACATACATATTAATTATTAATGCATTGCTGTTTTTTACTAATACTTCATCAGCACCTTGCTTTGTAATATTTAATTAAATAACAATTAACAACAGAACCTCTATAATTCCTTTCAAAGTTGAAATTCATCATTAAAATCCACCACGTGTTCATTATAACTTATCGCGTATCGCGTCTTTTCTCCCTTTTTTACTATCTTTTACAGTCCCACGTTGCGACTTCAATTTATAAGTTAACTCCTGTGGCATTCGGTATAATTATTTCTAAATATGTTCCACGTTGGAAACGCCAATTTATAACTTATGCCCTGTAGCGTCCGTCTAGTTCAGGCCCCGCGATAGAAGCCAATTTATAACTTACCGGGTGTGTCTCCTCGTTAAGCTTCTCTGTTGAGAGTGCCAATTTATAATGTATCTTATTTCAATATGGGGTATAATAATGTTTAGGTATATCCCAGTTTCTCCCTATTTTAATATAATTGTGTTATTGTGAGTGAAAATTATGTATAGAGTGTGTAATTCGAATTTTTCGTTCAAGGCTATTCCGCGTTGAAGAGAAGAGAAGGAATTTTTATTTTTTCTCATTCTCTTTAATACCCAAGCAGTCCGCGAATAGCGCTGTGGTTCCCAGACAGCTGAAAATTATAGGTTAGCCCACTGCGTACAATAATTCTCAGTTACACTCTCTACTTATCTTATATCTTGTTCACACTACACTAAATATTATATAAATGAGAAGATATCGTTGAATTATGAAAGGATTCTTTATTAATATTTTAATATTTCTTGTCCAACAAAGTTGTTTCTTTTACGGAGATACAAAAGGCTATATGTTAGAAGTAATCGATTATCGATCGGATTCAGAGTTTTATATGATATTAGTTATGATTTTATATTTCTTTAAACACAGGGCGTGAAGGTTCTTTCAACTGTTAGTAAGATCAGAAAATGCCTAAATAGGAATACAAGGTATTACAATATAGAATTAAGTTTTTATTAAATAATATTTAAAATAATTGTAGTTTACCGTCCTCTGGACATCGTGACTCGATAAGGCAGTCTACAGATAACCTCGTCGTGGTGTTTGGTCAATAACAGAATGCAGATGAATTTGTTCTCGTCAGTCTTCGCTCCAAGTTGAAATAAAAGTTGAATTCTTGGTCCTGGGATGATGCAGAAATACCGCTCCTTTTGTTCACCAATGTCCGAGTTTTGTGGTTACGTGCTTCGACGAATTTCGAATCCAACTACGTTTTTTTTTTATTGAATTGTGGAAACTGAAGTTCAGATATAATTTTGTGTTTTATTTTCGTTTTCTTTTATGTTATAGGATTATATCACTTTATTCAGGTAGTTATTTCTCTGTTTTGGTTAGTTAATTAAGTTAATGAGTTATATTGAGTTTTACTATCAGAGTTCTTCCTTTATATTTTTCATTAATTTTCATGTATAGGTTTTAGATTGTTCAGTTATATAATACGGTTGAATGACAGTGGACCATACTATTGTGATTTATTATTCGTTTTACTTCCCAATCGTATTATTTGTATTTAAATTAATCAAATCCGTTTTGAGTGTCTTTAAACTAAACCGTCTTCGTTCATGTAAATTTATTCAATAATCGAATCAACAAATTCTATCTCTCTCGTCGTCCCTGACAAACCATCTTTTCTATTCTTATTGGATATTATATTATACTATAACCATTTCATACAATGTTCTTCCACTCATCAAAATAATCCTTTTCTAAATTTCCATTATATCCTATTATAGTTTTACCTATTGTTTGTTACTAAATTTTGTATATTTTGCTGTCGTTTCCTCGTAATTTACTTATTTTAAGAAGTATTATTTTTCTGTTACAAAACATTAGCTATCGGTATCATTGCACTATGGCATTATGAGAATTTATTTAAATTGAATTTATTTATTTGTTATTAGCAATTATTATTAACTTCTCCTAACTCATTAGATTTTATTTAGTATTTGTTACAAATTTCTTTACCTAACCTTTCTGATCTGACTTACTATATAATGTTACTGGTTGTAAGGCCTATCATTATACTTTTATCTACTTCTGATTTCAATTTGTTACTATCTGCATTATTATAGAATCCTTCATTTATTTATGACATGGTTATCCTAAACCCTTTTGTATCTCGTTAACAATTATAGCCTTTTTGGCCAAGTTTACAATTATAATCATCCTACTATCTAAGTACATGTATACAAATAACTAAAAAAGTCTAACAAAGGCTTTATAATGACATGTGGATAACACCTAAAATGAAATTAATTAGTAATCCATTAATGAATTTAACAACAGCTCTATAATGGTATATTGATAACACATAATAATTATTTACTTTGTATTCTATTCAAAGAATAACCCCACTTGCTACACACAAAAAATAACATCATTATCATGATACTAATATAACATGATAAAATTAATAACATATTGTTAATGGAATAAATCCGCTTATAGTCCAAGCCACGTATTTTATAATCAACTAAACGCTATAACTCACCGTCTGTGGCTTAAGTAAATGTCTTTTATTCAATTGACATGTTTCGGGACACTTGTCCCATCATCAGAATATTTAAAAAGGTCTCTTTATACCATCATACGATGGCACAGTCGTCAATATATTAAAAAATATTAAAACCACATAACACAAAACACAAATACATTACACAAAGTACGCACACAACAATTTTCGGTGTACACCACACGGTAACCGATAGCGCACTGGTTCATATTACACTCGTGTCGCGACAATATCGCAACGCAGTATCGTACAGGACATTAGATTTAAAGTTCAGCTGATCATTTAAAACATGTGGCCTGGTAACAGGATTATTATACGCTCTATATATCTCAAACTCCTCAAGGGCGTTCATGTAACGTCCTTTATTACAAAAGTGAAGGGGTACCAAGTTGGTATGAAAATTAGTATAGTTGTGATTTTCATCAATAAGATGTTTAGCGAATTTAGATTTTACATTTTCTGTGTTATGAAAATAAGTGGGTGGCTTATGTTCAACAAACCTCTTGAAAAAACCACGGCCCGTTTGGCCTTCGTACGCGGGAACCAACCGTCCTTGAAAAGAAAACAGGGATCTATAAATTAATATGTAATAGTTGTGATGCTTTTTATGTGGGCCAAACGGGCCGTGGTTTTTTCAAGAGGTTTGTTGAACATAAGCCACCCACTTATTTTCATAACACAGAAAATGTAAAATCTAAATTCGCTAAACATCTTATTGATGAAAATCACAACTATACTAATTTTCATACCAACTTGGTACCCCTTCACTTTTGTAATAAAGGACGTTACATGAACGCCCTTGAGGAGTTTGAGATATATAGAGCGTATAATAATCCTGTTACCAGGCCACATGTTTTAAATGATCAGCTGAACTTTAAATCTAATGTCCTGTACGATACTGCGTTGCGATATTGTCGCGACACGAGTGTAATATGAACCAGTGCGCTATCGGTTACCGTGTGGTGTACACCGAAAATTGTCGTGTGCGTACTTTGTGTAATGTATTTGTGTTTTGTGTTATGTGGTTTTAATATTTTTTAATATATTGACGACTGTGCCATCGTATGATGGTATAAAGAGACCTTTTTAAATATTCTGATGATGGGACAAGTGTCCCGAAACATGTCAATTGAATAAAAGACATTTACTTAAGCCACAGACGGTGAGTTATAGCGTTTAGTTGATTGATTAATTAATAACAGGTACATTTGTGTAACCTAAGTCATGTAACACTTACTCATTCTCCTCTCCTTTAAAACATCAATTTTTATGAAACAGTCTAAATTAGTTTTTACATTATTTGTCAATGTCTGTGTTTTACAACTTTCACTGAACTTTGAGGTTTATATTTATTAACATTATTAATTTCTTTTCTTTCTACCTTGTATTCTTATTTCATTTATGCAATTATGGGTCGGGTTTCTGACCTTTGACAAGTGTGGTTAATTAATATTTTTATTCTATTTTAAATCTTATAAGTTGATTTATGTAACGTAGGAGACCGTATTTTCGTTACGTTACATCATTCATGCCGTTCAGAACAAGACAGCAATCACGCCCGCTTATGTAAAACAGTCTCCCATACGCCATAACACATTTAAATCCTAATTCCTTTTTATACACAGTTAGAATTATTAAATTAACTTACCAGAGGTACTTTATGGATTAGCAACCCGTACAGATATAAAGATGAGCACACGTCAAAAATATTCGCCGCCGAGATATTGATAGTGAATCAGCCGTGACGGCAATGGAACTGACCTTGGCACAGTCGTCAGTGAACCCACATTATCTTTTCAGTCACCAGAATGCGCGCCTGACTTCGACGCACACCGGGCGTGCAAGACGATAGAAATACGAAATTTACTAAACCGTAACGGCGCCGTGATTATATGCTTTGTGCCAATCACGGCACACCCGCACTCCAAAAGGGCAACATGGTTGCCCAACTAGAACTCAGGGGTATCCTGCAGTGTACCCCCCTTATAGTCTATAAAACTCGAGTAGCTATCGGCATTCTCCCCAGTCATGGCTCTCGGGAGAACAGAGCCTCAGAACACTGCGGCCATCCCCATGCGACCCTCTCCGCCATCTCGACCCCACGGGACCGCCCCAACACGTCACCCTCTGCGGTGACCATCACCTACTTCTACCAGTCCCACACGTCACCCTCTGCGGTGACCATCACCTACTTCTACCGGTCCCACTCACATACCCGTCCGAAGACCAAACAAGGTATCACCCACCTTGGTATGTGAGTGACCGTACTACCTCTCGTCCATCTCTTGGACCGACCAGCCATATGCACCAACAAGGCATCTCGATCCTTGCCATATGGCTGGCCCACATCCCTACACTAGGGCGGACGGCCCCGCTTAGTCCGACAGAGAAGACCGCATAGAGGGCACGCGAACATCATCTCTTCATTTACTCTTTCAAAAAGACCATAATTACAGGGGGGGGGTTACTTCTCCACGGCACCGTCTAAACAACACACTCTCTCAACAAAAAAAACACCAGGGAAATCAACCGGGGAATGCGGCATGGCTCGACCCTACAATGATTACATCAAAATCAACAACTATGAACTACGAAACAACACCACCTAACTTCTCCATCGTAACTTTTCAGAACAGGGGAAACTGACGATCTCCAAGACCACGATCCAAGTGCACTTTCGGCAAGCTCTCTAACTTTCTAACTCCTTTTGATATATATTGTACTGTTGTTTTTTACTGATAGAATACAATAGAATACACAGGTATTGTAATTATTTAATAGTATAATACATGTATTAATAACGTACCTACTGTTATTATGTTTTTTATTTATTTACCAGTACATGTAAAGAAACTCTTTCTCTCAGGGTTAATGATTATTAAGGTATTTGATCGTATTTACGATTGTATCTATTATTTTCCTTTCTTTAAACCAAGCCAAAGTCCGTTAATATGTAGTATTTTGATAATTAACCATGTAAAAAATAAATACCAGACTAATGTAACTTAACCGACTCTGAATTCTTCCAGCTGCCACGGGTTCACTTCTGGTTGTTGTTTACCTTTTTTCAAAAGCAATATTAGGCTTGGCAATCTGTTCCTTCACACAAATTTCTTATTGATCTCACCGCTGAATGCCGCTCTCCAGGACTACTGCAACACAGATGTCTCCTCGGAACACTTAATTATCCTTTATGGCCACTTAAACTCTTCTTCAGTCCAGGATTTTCCTCTTCTGTCGTCGTTCTATCAAGGATATTGTTATATTTCTCGTATTATTATTTATTTATTAAATATTATAATCAAAACTCTGGTATCACAATTTAAATTCCTTTACTGTATTTTCTTTTCCTTGTTACATTAACTTGATGATGTACAAATGTTATTTTATGAATTTAGACTCTTCAAGCTACTCTTCTAGATATAATTTTAGAGTTATAACGTTACTCTTATTGAATATAATTTAAGACTCTTCATGTAGTTACTATTAGATATAAAATTAGACTCTTCATGTTACTCTTATTGAAAATAAAATTAGACTCTTCACATTTCCTTCATCACTATACCATACAATTTTCTAATAATTTACAAAATTGCCCCTTTGATAATTCAATAATATCTTTACATCTGTTTATCATATACCTATTAAAACAAATATCATTTTTCTATTTCTTATTAAACATCTTTATTTTACCTCTAATATTCGTAATTCTATTAGTTATTTATTAAATTATAATTTTATTACTCTTTACTCTTCTTATAACATTCATTCCAATTTCATATATTATTTTCTGAACATATAACTGAATATGGTTTTATATCATATAGCAATCGACCTCTATGTTGACTGGGTAAGTCTATATTCCCAATGTTTTTTTGTTTACATTTTAAAACATATGTTACATTCAATACAAAATCTGCATCCTTTCTCTTTTAAAATTTATTATCTCCCTATTATGTACTGTGTGCATTTTAACAGCAGTACAATATATATATTTTTTCCTTTCTCTAATTTTTTTTTTCAAAGGGGAGGGGTAGGGAAATCAGGAAGATGAAAAGGGGCAAGGATCATTGAAGGTCAAGAGCGAGGACTAAGGTTAAAGACATGGTTCCCTCCGAAAATAAGGATGAATGGAGGAAACCAAGGCTCGCGTAGGCAGGGGCGCATCCCTGAAGTAGACGAACACCACTGGGACTGTGGGGAACATCTAACCGCTACCCGTTAACCACTTCTTCTCACCTTTCTGTGACGGACTTTAGGTATTCGTTCCTTTCGGCACCACTCTCTGAGAAATTGTCTTGCGTTGAGCTGTGCTGGCTGGTTTCGTCTGAATCAGGATCAAGGCAACTTACCTCACTACTTTTACCCCGAATTGGATTATCCTCATCATCTAACTCCTCTGCTTCTGCCTTCCCTGCTTCTCTTTCTTCCTCTATTCCTTCTTCCTTATCCATTTCCTCCTCTTCTACAATTCCCCCTTCTTCGTCCCCATAATCCAAATCAACCTCATGACACTGCACCTCCTCACCAGCTTCCAGTTGCTCGTCTGATCCATCTTCAACAGCATCTTCACCCAGCTCCTCACCAATTTCTTCATCACCCTCATCACCAGCTCCTTCACAAACTTCTTCACTAACCTCTTCTCCAATCTCGTTTTCATCAACACATTCATCATCAACATCATCGCCATCACATCCACTACCACCAACCGAACACTGCACATCTTCATTCTCTAGTTGCTCACCTGGTCCGCATGAAACTTCTTTCCGTCCCTCGGAATCCTCAACACTACTTACAGAAGGCGTCTGCACCTCTTCACACACTACATTATTCTCACTCACACACTCCACAACGCTGCCACCGAATTCCTCCTCAACATCTACCTCATCTCCTTCCACAACACATGCGGCATGGACATCCCCTTGTCCATCCGCAAACTCAGACTCTTCAGTCTCCCTAACACTTACAACTATACTCCCCTGCGCAGCATCTGCAGACCGCTCTTCTGCCTCTTCCTTCGATTCCTCTCCTTCACCACTCTCAGCAACTACAATGTTCACAAAATTTTCCACCCTGGAATCCCGCTGTCCAGGTCCATGTGCAATGTCTAAATTAACTTCTACTGGCAATGGTAAAGCTACACCATCAAGTGACTTCTCATATCCCTGCGTAGGCGATGATGATATTACAGGTTCTGGATCCACCACGAACCGAGATGGAGATACCGTAACAAATTCTGCGGCATCTGGATTCAACTGTGACGTCCTCTCTGAGTCCTGTAATTCAGTATCAACAGACGTGTTCTTGTCGTCTTGTATTGACCTTGGCACAGTCGTCAGTGAACCCACATTATCTTTTCAGTCACCAGAATGCGCGCGCCTGACTTCGACGCACACCGGGCGTGCAAGAAGATAGAAATACGAAATTTACTAAACCGTAACGGCGCCGTAATTATATGCTTTGTGCCAATCACGGCACAAAATTAGATAATAAGATTTATGTATAACTTGTGTATATAATTTGTTAGCAATGAGTGTGTACGAAAGATTCGTACAAACGATATAATAATGAGTCAATATTTAATATGCGAAATGAAAGATTTTGTTTAATAAATAAATAATGGAACAATTTTAAACTTAAATAACGTATCATCTTCGTATTAAGATTACACCCATGAATTTAATACATTATATAAATGCAAATTGTGTTGTTATAATACACAACAACTCAAAGTATAACTGATAATTTCGATGCTAGTAGTTTATACCAACCCCGGCTCTCCCATTGAGCTGGAGGTCGATTGTTCTGAACGCTGACCAGGCGCCTGACGTTGTTGTGGTCAGTACCCTTGGCTAAGAGACGTGCAGCTCTATCCATCCGCGGGTTCCGGAAGATCTACTACCAAAGACTGTGACGATTTAAAAGGAATTTAAATAGCACAAAATATTATTTATTCTAAATGACATGTGAGAAAATATTTAACCCTTCCCGGTGTACTTATATGCCTGTATCAACTTGTAAAAATCTAGTAAGGACATGAAAATTACTCTGTATTGAAGCGAAAATTAATAATTATGATAATTAAATAAAAAGACGTAATAATAATAATAAGAAATACCTAACCCAATAAAGAAAATGTAGTATTATTAATAGTAGTTAATTTGTATGATAATAATAATAATAAAGTACGAACTACTTTTCTCTCTCCGCGCGAACAGCTCCCTCTCCCTACTAACCGCCGCAAAACCAACCCCAGTCGAGCGAGAATCAGAGACAGGTAACAGCTTTACCATGTGTCGCGACGAAAAAGTGTAAATATAAAAAATTAATAACGATGTAACTGAAGGTAATCTTTCGTGGTGACAGACTCCACAAGTAATTGAAATGTGGTGAAAGTAAAACGAGTTATGTAGTTGAAATGTAGTGAAATAACTAAAAGTAACTAACTTAGCCGACACATCTCTTTAAAAAAGGAAACGAAATGTTTAAATTGTAAAGTATGTTCTATCCAAACTTTATAGAGTAACATTAGTGCAGTTAAAAGCAAAATGTAAAATGTAAAAAAAAAGTGAACACCGTACATCAGGAGTGAAGCAACAACGACAAACTCACGAGCTTCAGGTAACAGCATCCTTTCGTCATGATCGCAACTAAGAATCTACAAAATCAATGGAGACACCCGAACGACATCGTAGAACTTCTAGGAAACGCAACTGAAGAGTAACAACAAGAGAACCTGCCGCTGATCACATTGTATCAAGGTGAAACCAAACCATTATACTTTTAACAATGGCAACAAAAGCAGTATGTTTTTGCAAAGACTTATTCTAATCATGTAAATGTTAACATAGTAGTGTCTGTAATTACAATAATGAAATAGTAATCTGATGATAGTTAAAGGTAAAGGGTAATTCGAAATTTGAGCAAACTAATATTCCAATAGCTTGCATAATGTTGACTGATTGTAGAGCATTATTAAGTTAAAACCCGGATCCGAGGTATTTAATGTAGTTAATAAATATATAAATTTTTATTTTGCTCACCAGAGTAACATGTTAAAAGGACGTAAGAGCATTCGATGCACAACTTTTGAGTAATTTATTTTTTTAACGTAATAAAACAAAATAACAATAATATTTAAATTATTATTCAGGAAAATATAATAAAGAGATGTTTCTGCTAAATAACCAGAGAGTGAGTAAATTTGCGTAACCTAATCCTAATTCCTGTTCTACATATTTTCAGGAGGTTTGTTGGTAAGTAATTGTACTAACATCGGCAGCCGGTTTGATTGAAAGTAACCAATTAAACTGGTTCCCTCTGTTATAATGTCTCAGACAGGAGAGACACTATAAAATGCGCCACTCTGCTGCTTTGTAAAAAAAAAAAAAAAAAAATTGTTTACAGAGTGTCACAGATAAAATGCAATGCAACACCCTGCTAATTTATAAAATAATTGTGTACCCTGTGCTAAATAATTAACAATAACTTGCTAAAATGCGTAAATTTACTCGCTCTGGATTTGTGAATAAATAAATAGAGTTTTATTAATATAGTAATAATAGTAGTATTAGGAAATCAACGTAATAAGCAAGTCCCCGCTTGTAAAAATATTCAATTTTCAATCTGACGGTAGTTACAGGTTAGTTCATGTTTGTTTTGTGTCGAGAAATGTACTCTCTCCCCTCGTATAGAAGTACGTTGTTTGAATGACATTCCCTGGTTGACTAAACAGACAATCCTGTGCAGGAAATAAAACGTGTTCCAAATTGTCAGAAGTCACCCTATTTTGCTATAAAGCCTTGCCTAGGTAAACAATAAGCCACCGTAACGCACACAATAGACCTCCCCCAACCAGCTGATCTGTTGCGTGAATGTAAACATAATGTACTCTTCGTGTGAAATTTCTTTCCATGTTAAAGTGATAATATCTCCTCAATAACTGTATCTCCACAGATACTTATTAGATTTACATATATTTGAATTTATTAGTATACGATTGTGATTATATATGTGTGTTTACAGGAGTTCAAATTTCGTAAGAGTGTTTAAAATAGATAACATATTTAAAATAAGTAGTACATAAGATTTAAGAATCATAATTACAATGGGTGAATTTAACCCCGACTTGTTGTTGAAGGACGAACTGAGCTATGAAGCTTTGTTACGCGGTCTTAAACATACAAACGTAACGGTCGCGGAACTGCGCAAAATATTACGCGAGAATAAACCAGACAAACCCTCACTGTTGAATCGTTTAAATGTATTAGATTTCGAAAGTGAAAAGGAAACATGCTATAGTAAATTTACGGAACTTATCTCAATCGCACAAACCCTGCGAGACGAAAAATCCCCCGCGGTAATTTTAAGAACCACGCAGAGAATAGAACATCTATTCCGCCGCATTAACAATTTGTTGAATTGGCCCGGTGACAAAGTTACACCACCGGACGCGCAAAAATTTGCAGAATAAGCGTTACGACAATTACCAGACACACTGCGCGAATTACGTAGGAAGTCCGAATCGTTTAGAATAGAAGAGATCGAAGAAGCCATGACGAAACTAAATATTTCCCCGACACAATCTCCTACTCAAGAACAACAACCAAGTGTTGAAGAAATTCCATTTCTCCAGGAATTTAGTAGAGAACCCACTGAAGATCGGTTAACGGTTAGACAAGCAAATACCCTCCCCGTAACCACCTCGCCATATCCAAATGAACTAGGGAAGATTACGCGTAATTACGATTTACCACCCACCCTACAGACAAATCCACCAGCGGAAAACCTGTAACGGATTCTCAATTAAATTTCAACAATGAGTTCTATGGAAAAATAACTCATCCTGTAGAACGTATTTTATCTGAGATAACAACCACTGATGGCCTGAATATTACAAAACTTCTAAATTTTATCAAGCACCTATTACAAATCAAAGGTCTGCGACAACTAAGAGATCACCAGATTTTACAATTACTTCTACCTAAATGTAAATCTCCGTTAAAAGATCGTGTGTTGGAGTCCCTAATGTATAATCACCCTCTAGAAGAACTACATACCACCCTGATAAGACATTTCATCCCCACCAGTATTTACGAAGAATTAAAGCGGAATTCTGTACTTCGTGTACAAGGAGCTTACGAAAGACTAGCTCATTATATATCGGACATAAGGGAATCTGCCTTATTACTACAAGTGAACTGGAGTGAACAACAGCTAGTAGACACTATTTCAGTAGGACTATCTCCCGAGGAGCGATCTCGCCTAGCACTCATGAAGAGACCAACCACCTTCACAGAACTGGAAATGTGTTGTATACAATCATCCAACGTCTGGTATTCAGATCAAAACAGACGCGTATTAATGTCCCAAACTCCACGCAGAGATTCTTTTCTACCTCCCTGTGGAACTGATACTCGAACCTACCACGATAAGCGATTTTCAAGAACCTCTACAACCCGGAACTACCCAAATACAACAAAATCACTACTAAAGCCCCGACAGCATGCGAGCGATGCCAAAGACGAAAGACGATGTTATAATTGTGGAAAGTCCGGACATTTTAGCAAATATTGTAAACAAAAACGGTACCAACAAAAAACTGATCAGTCAAAAAAACTCGTGAAGCAGGAAGAACCAAAATCCTGTGTCTTCCGCAGCAAAAAAAGGAAAGGTAGAAACACGATTCAACCTAAAGTCAAAATAAAAATAAACAAACGTATAGACCCTTACGTAACTAGATTTTTTAACAAGTGGAACTCCATTAGAACATGTAAAACAAGTATATGCCTATTACCCTACATACAGATAGACCTTGGAGCAACGAATATCCTCAGTTTTGTCGATTCGGTATTTACACGTAGTATTATCAATCAACAGCTAGCCACTGTATTAGCGAATCATAATCTTATAAGACGTACCCAAAGTGTGAACATAAAGTGTGCCACCGCAAATAAGCAAAATCTAAATATATCACGCAGTATTACCGTGAAGTTAAAAATAATGAATTTTACTTGGTATGTTAGACTACTCGTAGCTGAAGATTTAGGACAAAACTTAATACTTGGCGCCGATTTTATAAGCAAAACTGGCTTAATTCTCGACATATACGCTAAACAATATTGCTTTAGATTTGATCGCACGCGAAAATATCAGTTTGACACCGACGTAAATAACAACAAGAACTGCGAAACTTCAACTATTCAGTTGGAGCATCATGAATCTAGTTTAAGTCATTTAAAAGAAAATGAGCGACAAAGGATCCAAAACTTAATAAGGGAATTTTCTACTGTACTCACACCTAAGTTAGGATTGACCAATCTCATTGAATACAAAATAAATTTAAGTGAACACAAAGTAATACGTCTGCATCCATACAAATTATCACCGCCCAAGATGGACATAATGAGAAACCAAATTAATAAACTCATTGAACAACACGTCATTGAGCCGTCAACTTCCCCATATTCAACTCCTGCTTTCCTAGTACCGAAAGGAACGGATAAACATAGACTAGTCGTGGATTATAGACAGCTGAATAAGAATATAGAATTTGAATCTATTCCCCTGCCTGACATTCACAGCGCGTTCCACTATTTTACCAAAGTGAAAATTTTCACCATCATGGATCTCAACCAGGCCTTCCACCAAATCCCACTAGCTGAGGAATCAAAACAGCTAACTGCGTTTGCTGTCCCATTTAATCTATACCAATTTACTAGAGTACCATTCGGAATATCACAAGGAAGTTCGGTATGTAGCAGACTGTTAGAAAAAATATTCCATGACGTTAAATTTAAATTCGTTTATGATTATCTTGACGACATAGTAGTACATAGCGAATCGATGGATCAACACATTAATCATTTGCGTGAGGTATTATCAAGATTAAAGAATGCTGGACTAACGGTAAACCCCAGTAAAGTTAATTTCGCCGTAAAACAATTCTCTTTCTTAGGTCATATAGTATCAGCCGAAGGTAAGGTTAGCATCGACCCAGAACGCACACGCGCAAACCGAGAATTTTTACCACCCAGAGACCCCAAAGGTATAGCTCGATTTTTAGGTATGATCAATTATTTTCATAAGTACATACCCCACCTGGCGGATATAGCAGCCCCATTAAACGCATTAAGAAAAAAAGGAGCTAAATTCGAGTGGACCACTCGACACCAAGCCGCATTCGAAACACTCAAAGAAAGCATAATATCACCCCCGGTATTGCAGTTAGCAGATTTCAATAAACCATTTGTCGTACAGACCGACAGTTTCTAGTGTAGCATTAGGAGAAGTAATATACCAAGAAATAGATAATACAAGACTACCGATCAGCTATGCATCACGTACCTTGACGGAGCAAGAAAGGAAGTTCTCAGCCTATGAACTTGAATGTTTAGCTGTAGTGTTCGCCTTCGAAAAGTTCAAACCGTTTTTAGAACACAAGGAATTTCTACTAGAGACCGACAACCAAGCTTTATCGTGGTTGTTGAACCATCCAAAACAATTAGGTCGTATAGGAAGATGGGTGTTAAGACTAACTTGCTACAAGTTTAAAGTACAACATATTCGTGGTACCCAAAATGTAGTCGCCGATACACTATCCCGCATGTTTCAATTACCCAATGCCAAACCTGGGGAAGACAAGATTGAAACCACCACTGTAAATATGCTAATAACAGAATTCCCCCTTGCATTCAAGGATATAGCTCATCACCAACAACAAGATCCGAAATTACAGAAGATAATAGAACAAATAGATAAAGGAAATTATTCTGACAAGTATACCTTGAGTAAAAGAGTACTTTGTTATAAAAAAGCTAACGGAAAGTCATTGAGAATAATCGCCCCGGAAATTATTAAACCCATGCTAATGGAATACTACCACTCATCAACCATTGGAGCTCATATGGGAATAAGGAAAACGATATATCATATTCGCAAGGAATATCAATGGGAAAACATGAACAGTGAAATAACTAAGTTCGTGAAACAATGCGAAATCTGTGCCCTGAGCAAGCCAGCAAGAAACAGTCAAGTCGGAAGATTAATCTCAGAAATCCCCACAACACCTTTTTCAAAGATATACATAGATTTTTCCGGACCCTATCCCCGTTCTAAGTCAGGAAACACAATGCTATTAATTTGCGTGGACTCTTTCACTAAATTCGTGTGGATGTATCCTATGAGACGTGCCTTAGCATCAACGACAATAAAGATTCTACAAGAGAGACTATTTAAAGATTACGGTACTCCAGTACACCTAGTATCTGAGAATGGACCTCAGTTTAAATCGAAAGAATTTAATGACATGTGTTTTAAATTAGGAATAAATCACATTACAGTTACAGAGTACCGACCGCAAGGAAACCTAGCTGAGAGATATTTGCGAAATCTAAAATCCGCCTTAATATCGTATCACGCTAAAGACCAGACAGCGTGGGATCAAAATCTATCATGGATACAGTTTGCATTCAACTCAGCGTATCATGAGGGACATAAATCAACACCATTTGATTTGCTATACAAGTATAAACCTTAACCATCCATTAACCACAAAGTGGAAAATTCATGTGTTATTGCCCTGTGAAATAAACGGGAATAATATAAGAAAAATATGGAACGAAGCTCGCGCAAATTTGCGAGCGAATTTACAAAAATCGCGGAAATATCATGAGCGAAATAATCGGAAAATAAAGTACAAAGTAGGTGATTTAGTCATGTATAAAACTCACCCTACGAGTAGAGCCGTTGATAGGACCACTTCCAAACTATCTTACCGATGGTGCGGCCCCTACACGATTCACAAGTTCATCACCCCCGTGACAGTAGCTCTGTACTAACCCAATACAAATAATTACGTTCGCAGAAGTCATGTATCACAGATTAAAATTTTTTCTCCTTGTGAAAATAAAGAAGCACGACTACGAGAAAGATAGTAAACCAAGAATACTACCAAAGTATTAAGAATAAAATATAGGAAACATATTAGACGTATATGTTTTATACAGGAATACAATAAGACTTTGTGACATCCTATATCGTAATTGAGTCTAAACTCAAACACCTCGTAAGAATACTAGCGAGGCCTGATCAACCTTAGCTCATATTCTGCGAGAATAAAATAAATAATGAGAAGTCAGCTGACGCACAACAAAACTCTAGCACTGTAAAATAAAGGTAATTCTATTGTTATTACTATACGTTATTGTTATTAATAATCTATAACATGTTCATCCAAAGATTGAAGAATATGATAGTGGTAATACACTAAATTGTAATCCACGTTTGTGACTAAGAGAAAGTCGAAATAAGAAAATAAGAGGAGGAGCCGAGAACCAAAAGTTAAAATAATAAGTGATTCTATGCGCTGAATATTATAAATATTTCGCACACTTATAATATGCGAAAACCCTTATGTAAGAAAGTTAGAGAATCTTTAACCTTACAGTAAAACAGTATATCTCAAATATGCTGAAAACTACTCATGAGTGTCACTCCTTCAAACGAGTGAAGAAACAAAAAAAACCGGTAGTAGATTTAAGAGCTTGAAATAAAGTAGAATTATGTAATGTGTGTTTTATGTGTTGTATATGTATTAAATTTTAAGTATTTTGTATAGTATGTAAGATAATCGATCGATGAATCGAAATAACCTTGTGGAGAGAAATTTCATCAAGAAGTGCCCTGTCAAATATAATTGCATTTCTTAGGTTTTCTTTTAATACCCCATCGCCCCGTCCTTATCTTTAAGTGGAGGAGGATGTGACGATTTAAAAGAAATTTAAATAGCACAAAATATTATTTATTCTAAATGACATGTGAGAAAATATTTAACCCTTCCCTGTGTACTTATATGCCTGTATCAACTTGTAAAAATCTAGTAAGGACATGAAAATTACTCTGTATTGAAGCGAAAATTAATAATTATGATAATTAAATAAAAAGACGTAATAATAATAATAAGAAATACCTAACTCAATAAAGAAAATGTAGTATTATTAATAGTAGTTAAATAGTATGATAATAATAATAATAAAGTACGAACTAATTTTCTCTCTCCGCGCGAACAGCTCCCTCTCCCTACTAACCGCCGCAAAACCAACCCCAGTCGAGCGAGAATCAGAGACAAGGTAACAGCTTTACCATGTGTCGCGAAGAAAAAGTGTAAATATAAAAAATTAATAACGATGTAACTGAAGGTAATCTTTCGTGGTGACAGACTCCACAAGTAATTGAAATGTGGTGAAAGTAAAACGAGTTATGTAGTTGAAATGTAGTGAAATAACTAAAAGTAACTAACTTAGCCGACACATCTCTTTAAAAAAGGAAACGAAATGTTTAAATTGTAAAGTATGTTATATCCAAACTTTATAGAGTAACATTAGTGCAGTTAAAAGCAAAATGTAAAATGTAAAAAAAAAGTGAACACCGTACATCAGGAGTGAAGCAACAACGACAAACTCACGAGCTTCAGGTAACAGCATCCTTTCGTCATGATCGCAACTGAGAATCTACAAAATCAATGGAGACACCCGAACGACATCGTAGAACTTCTAGGAAACGCAACTGAAGAGTAACAACAAGAGAACCTGCCGCTGATCACATTGTATCAAGGTGAAACCAAACTATTATACTTTTAACAATGGCAACAAAAGCAGTATGTTTTTGCAAAGACTTATTCTAATCATGTAAGTGTAAACATAGTAGTGTCTGTAATTACAATAATGAAATAGTAATCTGATGATAGTTAAAGGTAAAGGGTAATTCGAAATTTGAGCAAACTAATATTCCAATAGCTTGCATAATGTTGACTGATTGTAGAGCATTATTAAGTTAAAACCCGGATCCGAGGTATTTAATGTAGTTAATAAATATATAAATTTTTATTTTGCTCACCAGAGTAACATGTTAAAAGGACGTAAGAGCATTCGATGCACAACTTTTGAGTAATTTATTTTTTTAACGTAATAAAACAAAATAACAATAATATTTGAATTATTATTCAGGAAAATATAATAAAGAGATGTTTTTGCTAAATAACCAGAGAGTGAGTAAATTTGCGTAACCTAATCCTAATTCCTGTTCTACATATTTTCAGGTTTGTTGGTAAGTAATTGTACTAACATCGGCAGCCGGTTTGATTGAAAGTAACCAATTAAACTGGTTCCCTCTGTTATAATGTCTCAGACAGGAGAGACACTATAAGACTTAACATCAGAGTCGGCATCTAACTCCGAACGGAGGCGACGCACCACTGCCGCAAACCACATACCAACCTCGAGTCCAACCCAATACATCAGAGGTGAACACGAGTTACATCGCGTCCACCTCCGAACGCCTGACAGGGCGCGAACAGGGCTCTCTGGCCCCCGAGGAGTTGGTTTAGACGGGCCAAGAGTAAACTCCTGACACGTCCCCCACCACCCACGGGTCGGCCTCCGGGTTAGGGGGACCTACCATTGGCGGCAGACCACCATCTCGGGCTTTCGCGGCTTTGGTTAGCTTTATAGGTGTAGCTTAAAGGGGCTACACACCCTATGGTATAGTTTAAAGGGACTATACACCCCGTCTAGTCTCGTTCGGTGTATACATGCCTGGGCCGCTAACTGGGCTTTAGTGCGCAATGATTTAAGTTGGGGGTAGGCCGCATATGAGCAGTTGCCGTAAGCGTATAGAGCCCGGTTTCGGCAATTCCTACGTCTGCGATGGTGCTGTGGGTCGCCCCGCAGCGATTGAGGCCGAGTCACAGAATGTACACGTGTCGGTGTGAAAACAACTCTACCGCTGTAGTATATGAATAAGTTAGCGAATCGTGACTACAACTTGCGAAGCTTTCTTAGTGCCATCAGCGACATCTGCAGCTTAGCAGTAGAACTAAAATGTTTGTGTGTTGTAATATTCATATTTCTTACAAAAAACCTGTTAATTTGAAAAGAAATCTGTTCATTTATTCATCGTTTATCGTCTGTATGAAGTTAACGTGTTACACGAATTCTGAAAAATGTACAAAATCCCACATCGTGCTGTGATTAAAATGCTAATTAAAAAAGTTCTTGCGCTAATGAAAATTCACAACGAAATTATGACTATATGATAATAATATATATGATACACATGCGCGCGCGCACGCACGGTTCGTTTCGTACAATTGGTCGAGTAAAAGAGAGTGAATAACGTATTGCATGAGGACAGATGACTTGTCTGCGTGAGCGCGCGCATGTCTGTGATGTAAGGCACGTGCGAGTTACAGCCATCAATTTCTAGACGCAGGGAAGGTGAATCGCCCTCCAGAGAGCAACAACTGGCCGCGTGTGACTGCTGTGTCAGGAAATCGACTCACCAAACAAATGTATACTGTGCCTTCTTGATTTTATGTTTCTTGGCTTCTTGTTTTATGCCTTCTTGACCATACATTATCAGACAAACATGAAAAAAACTGAGTGAGAATAAATGGTTCAGTTTTTTGTTTACTCAACAGATATGGCGTTTATGTCGAGTGTATTGACAAGATGCAATTAATTTATACAATTCAAAATGAAGCTTTTAACTTATTTTACTTCACCTTACGAGTAGGCACATTGCCTGTTCCGTCTTCACAGTATATCTTGCCAACTTGCTCTCGGTCTTCCTACATCCATTGTTCCAAAGGGACAAGTACCTACATGCTGCTTAAGTAACCGTCTGTCTTCCATGCTGTGACCATTTCGTGCGACATTTCTGAATTGTACCGTTTATGTACAATATATGTAGTTCAGTATTTATGTCGATTTTACTACATTAATCAATCAGACAACCTTAGGAGCTCCAGAGATCTAGTTTGGTGACGATCCTTCCTTTCCCGAGTACCTTCTTCTCTAAAGAGATCAATTATGATTCCAAAACACTTTGCAGTTTGTTATAAAGTATCCCGGGCACCAATCTTTGGTAGACGCTCTAATGTTTTAAAGAAACAAAAAAGTTTTGAATAACAAATTAAAATTTACAGAGAAAAACTGGTAACTAAGGAGCAGTTAGTGTACTGGGCATGAAGAAGCAGTGAATATAAAAGTTGTAGATATAAAGAAAATAGAGAAGTACATGTTGGCGGTAGAAGTACCCTCAGGTGATGACCATAAGAGGACTGTACAAGATTAACGAACTTTTTGAACAATCGTAAAACGCAACTGAGCAACGATACATGATTATTCCCAATACCTTAAGAAAAACTTACATAATACAAGTTTTGTGCAAGCACATTACATTACGACATGTCCATGAGTATGGAACAATAGCAGTAGTAAAGACTGTAATAGTATCATCGAACACATGGACACAGGATCTCACACAATGTCAATTCACCTCTTTCGCTGTTTAGTTCAAAAAATTTCTTGGGTAGATCCCAAAACCAAGAAAGGTGTCAGAAAACAAAAGTCAATTAACCAAGAAGGTTAATATTTGTTTCAATGGAAACGCGAGTGAGACAAATTTTAACGAAAAACTGTCCAGAGAAGGGCAAAATTTAGTGTTTTATTTAATTTTAAGATTAATGAAGTTTTGCTAATAAACAAAATTTAATATACATTGAATAAAATTTTTCTTTATATACCGAATTATAAAGAGCTGATTACAAAGTTGGGAGAGTTCCGCTTTGTTGATTTTAAATTTTATTTAAACTTCAAATCACCCTGCGCATTCGTTTGATTAGGGTTAATTGTTGTGTTGAAGGTTATTGGCTTGGTTTCTAAAGTTTTAGTACTTTCAAATGATGAGATTTAAACTTCTTCTTTGTAAGTTACATTTTGAGTCTTATAAACTTTAAAATGCACAACTCGATTTTTTTATTTTGTGTTACGAATAATTATCAAATTTTATTTCCTATGGAACCTATATCTGTATGGCGTATAGAATGATTTGAGTTACATAAACACATACACAAGCAGTTGGTTACTTTTACAGTGACATGTAAGTGTGTGTGTGTGTGTGTGTGTGTGTGTGTGTGTTTGGGTGTGTTATATGATACGTACAAATACATTTTAAGAGAAAACGTAAAATTTAGACTTTATAGAAGTATTCATAATTTGTATTGTGACTAACTTAATATACATTTAGAAAAAATATATCCCTGTATGATGAGTGTAACACATGTAATCACAGAACACATTTCAACAAACATCGTGTGCTTTATTGTCTTTCCATTCAGTATTTTGTCTGAAAGTTGACAAATTGCTTCTTATAAAAAATATATTTTCTCGAATTTTTATAAAAATCCGTGCAGAATATTTAAGTTATCATGCACTTTAAATAGTTATCTGTGCTCTGGAGCTCTACAGGGTTCTCTAATTTATGTATCTATGAATATTGTTACGACATTACAGAACAATCTACGTGTTTATCGAATGTTCCAGAGGAATCCGGCTGAATGTTGTGGCGTACATGATTCTCAGCGCATTTGCTAGAATGTGTCAGAATTCGCGCGGCCGCACGCACTGTGTCAAGGCCGCAATGAATTACGTTCTAGTGTTTTCTAGTAGAGACCTATTAGCAATTTTATGGAACCTCAGCGGGGTATAAATACAAGCACTCAGGGACGCTTAGTTCAGTTATTGTCGGGCGAAACTCTGTGAGTTTGAGTTGCGATATCTCAGTGCGGTTTGAGTATTGTGGCGAAGTGTTACATGTTTTATAATTGTGGGGGACGATTGTAATACAATTGTGTTTTATATCAGTTAAAATTTTATTGCGTGTGAACAATTTGTATTTGATTTGTTGTAAGAGACTGTCTTGTTAATTACAAACTGTTTAATTTTGATAATTAAAGCTAGTGATTAGTGACTTAATTGGTGTCTTGTGTTAGTTTTCCACTTTACCATACGACGATCAGTTGACGTCGTAACAGTGGTGTCAGAAGTGCGACAGAACCGTTAACAGTGGAAACAGTGGACACGTTGTACAAGACGAGGTAATTAGTAATTAATAGTTAAACAATGGATGCCAATCAGATGATGGAAAATTTCCAGGCGCTGCTGTTGCTGAAGATTCCCAGTGATAAAATGAAAACTCTGTATGACATTCGCAGCAACAGTGTGGGTTTCCAAGAAGGAGACCAGGTCTGGTTGTTCAACCCAAAGCGCCGTCATGGTCGCTCACCTCAGTTGCAAACTAACTGGGAAGGACCCTATACTGTGAAATAAAAGAATCAACGATGTTGTTTATTGGATTCAACAGGAAGGACAGCGAAAGTTCAAGGTCGTCCACCTAGATCGCCTGGCTAAGTATTACTTCAGAGACGGTTTGCCAGTTCGGGACGAACATGCTTAAGGAGGGAACAGTGTTACGACATTACAGAACAATGTTTATCGAATGTTCCAGAGGAATCCGGCTGAATGGTGTGGCGTACGTGATTCTCAGCGCATTTGCTAGACTGTACATAATTCGCGCGGCCGCACGCATTGTGGTAAAACCGCAATGGATTACGTTTTAGTGTTTTCTAGTGGAGGCTATTAGCAAACATTCTGGAACCTCAGTGGGGTATAAATACAAGTACTCAGGGACGCTTAGTTCAGTTATTGTCGGGCGAAACTCTGTGAGGTATAGTTGCGATATGTCAGTGCGGTTAGAGTATTGCGGCGAAGTGTTACGTGTTTAATTAAAGCTGGTGATTAGTGACTTAATTAGTGTCTTGTATTTAGTTTTCCACTGTACCATACAACGATCAGTAGACCGTCGCGTCGTAACAATATTGATTAAAAAATCATAACAAGAAAACTACGTTATGACCTTGAAAGGTCATAAATGTTATGACCAAAGATAAAGTTTTGTTGAACTTGTTGGTGTGCAACTGTTCATGTGCATTGTGCTTGCCTTTTGTGGCTGTTGTGTGTTTGTCCTAGTATTTGGTTGTATTATTTAATCTTTTGAAAAATGTTGTAAAGAAGCTTAGATTCCGTATGAATATTATGCCACCGTTGTTGGCGTCAATTTTATAAAGGAACGAAATCGTACTTTTTCCTATTTCTCGCACTGACTATGTCCGTCGCGAACGCACGAATAACCAGTACCGACATCTTCACAGTGGTAATCCTTACCTGTCCTTAATCGATGTATTTGATTCTCGATAGGCGCCAAATTGTTTATTAAAACAATTAAAAAGTTCAAACTAGGTTGTCTTCTGTGCGGTGATACCAAATTCGAATTACCCTCGCAGACTGGCGGGAATTCGAATCTCGCGTGCCGTTCGTCGTGTTGCCAACTTCCAAATCTGGTAAATAAATTTATTCACCGCTAAAGTGCACAAATGTTATAATACAATTCAAATAAAATGAAGGACGGTTATTAATAATCAGTACTAGTTTATTAATGCTCAAAATAGTTAGTTATTGACCATTCAGATACAAAATATACCGGTATTATTATAAAACAATGTTGCACCGGCTATGAACAAACTATATCTCAAGGGTTGGCTATGTTGGCTGAACAGTTTTACTCTACCAGCATGGCTGCCGTTATTGTTTATTTTATACAATTCGTTCAGCAGCGAGTTCTTTTGATTACGAAAAAATTAAAACAAGATGTTATTAAAGTACACCACCTTACATCAATGGTACTTAGATACTATGAAGGTGTTAGATACAATTCGTTTCTTAGTGTTAAAAAGTGTTTGCTAATCTTTCATACTTCATACATAGGTTAATTTATATTTACATACAAGTTTAATAAATATTATCAACCAATCCTTGAAAGAAACTGAGTTACCAAGTTCGGAGTGAGAGTTATTGTGTTGTGAGAAAAGTTAATTAATTTAGTTCGCAAATTCTGGTAATTCAAATATACTTAACAAACCTTTGTCGATTCTTGTGATGAGTCACAGGTATTCCTTCCTTTGTGGGTTGATACATTCATTAATTTTCCATAATTTGGCTTTTCTGTTTCATATGGCTTATTTTTCAATTAATTAGAATTTTCATTTATTTTTAATTATTAAAATCTGGTTTATTTGCTCTCCGTGTTTTAATGGGTCTGTGTTCAACTTCTTGAATCCATATCTTATTAAATTTGGTAGTATTTCTTCCTATTTTAACTATTAATTGAGTCGAATATGGTTTGGCATATTTCTCCCTTGATCGTCAATAATGGAACTCTTGTTTTATAACGGTTTCTAATATAATAACGTTTTGTTGTTATGGCAACCATCTACAATATTATTGGTTGAATACATTTGTATCTATTGTTATAAATCCTGGGTTTTGGTTCAAAATGAATAAATATTTTATAATTGCTTTTATTCCTTGGTCTCCTTATCAATCATTAGATATTAACATAACTGTCTCTATTTTCTTTCAAAGATTATTTTGACATCCCACAAAGCTGGGCTTGATCATGTATTAATGTTTTGACAAAATTGCTAATATTATGTTATTACATATTTTCCTTATTTTATAAGTTTTTTCTATTTCTGCCATTTTATTATTGTTAATTAATTGTAATTAATGAGTTACTTGGTCTTAATTTTCTAATACAATAGTTACTTGCTTACATATTGTTTATTTTGAATTTAGACAGTTAGGCATTTTATAGGCCTAAGCTGTAATTGTCTATAACTTCTTATTTTACACAAATTAAAGATTATTTATCATTTCC
The DNA here is from genome assembly GCA_034769895.1 of Magicicada septendecula. Taxonomy (NCBI): domain Eukaryota; kingdom Metazoa; phylum Arthropoda; class Insecta; order Hemiptera; family Cicadidae; genus Magicicada; species Magicicada septendecula. Next base: position 140,192,185 of record CM068373.1, on the reverse strand, counting down.
ATGTGTTTTGCTTGCTGTCACTTATTACTTATTTACTTTTTGAATTATTTTGGGCTGTTTTACAATAAATGAAATTTATTATAATTTTACAAAATCATTTTTTGTCTGTTATTCTCTATTTTTCTGTCTTTACTCTGATGAGTAATATTATGATTGTAAAATTTATCTCCTTACTTATCTCTATTACTATTTCTTACACACTTTTTTAGCACTTAATACTACTATAAAATCATAACACAAAAATAAGTTTATGGTCTGTTCATTTTCCAGCCATATTCCTTCTTATAAACACAATTCTTTTAATTAAACAAGTAACAACTTTGGTGAATATTATTTTAACACCATCTCTTCTATCGTGATAATCATCCATTTGATTATTTTATTAATATAGGATGTTTTATTATCATTGCAATCACAACTCCTCTTTCTTATTATCTAACATTATGAAATTAGTTGTCTATCAACCTTTTGCTTATTGTTTTGGTTTATTACCTTTGTCTATTTCTTTTTCTTTTTTAAAATCATGAATTGTTTATATTAATTTATTCTTATCACTTCTAACACTTTCACTGTTTATCACTATCACTTCCTACCTATCTCTCACACTTGGGTTTAATTGGATTTCAAACACACATTTATAGTTAATCTTTCAATATTTTATGTTTTACTTTCTTATCATAATAAGGCTATTAACAACACACATTATCTATTAATACTTGTTTCACTTATTTGTTATGGTTAGTGTACTTCCTTTTGTATTATTTTATTTAATGCTCGTTACTAAATTTGTTTTACTTATTTGTGCTTTTTTATCATTAGTTTACCTTCTCTTATTTTATTGTCTTTATCTGGCCAATCTCTGGGGTTGGGTCATAGTCATTTGTTTGTCAGTCTAGTCTATTCACTTATTTATTATTCTTGCTTACAAGTTTTCTTTTATTTTCTCAATACCATTTTATATTTTTTTCATCATTATTCATCAAATTAGTTTACTTTTATCATTTATCTAACATTTGTGGATACCCTATAGGGTCTGATTTCTGCAACGTTATATTATATGAGTTTTTGACTAATATATTATTATTACTTTTTTGACTCTCTATCAGTAGTTAGTAGAGTATTATTTATTTGTTACTTTACATGTACTGGTTTATAATTCGCCTGAAGGCGGATGTCTATTGTTTAGGAGGGCCAAACGTTGTATTTTTATTTTTTTCTGTGATGGCTAAAGTTCGTCATTATATTCAAATTCAAATATCTAATTTCCATCACAGCCCACCCATCTTTAAAGAAGGAGAGAACTACCCTTTTTTGTTTATTCCATATGTTTCTCCCTCTCTTTGCCTGGTAAGTAGAGTGTAGCGCTCCGACAAATTCTATCTACCTGTGTCTGTATCAAGCTCAAAATTCTGCTTCCAGCCTCTAGTTCCTCTTTTCCACTGTCATTTGCCATGATCAGTAATCTTCGGTTTAGTCTTCTTTTGCTTTCTTGACGGTTCCTTACCGTAGTTTGTTCTGCTAAATTCACACTAGGCTCTCTTTTTAAAATTGTGGCCAATTACTCCTCTTCATATGCTGTTTTATTGGGCACTTGTTGCTGATGTGCTGTAGTTACATTGTCAAGATGACGGTACTCGAGCACTTCGTACAAAAGTCGGAACCTAGTGACGGTGCTGCTTACTTCCCATGTCTCACAATAGTGTGGATTTGCTGAAACAGCAGAAGATGACAAAGTGTCATTTTTCTATTTAGTTTGGACTCTGCATGTCCTATACTAGGGACTTAATATACCAGCAGTGGTTGTGGAGACATAAGTTTAATGTGTTTTGAGGATTTATTTTAGTTATTAATTTGATCTAAACTTCTTAGTAAAATACATTTGAATTTAATGGAAAAGAAATAAAATATTATGAATAATTACTAAATAAGTATACATTCAAAAAGATTTTAAATTTCTTTGTTTTCACTATTTCTTATTATACTTAACATTTTTCTTAGTTGTTTGTAATTTAGTACATAATTTTACAATTACATAAAATATTTTAATTAATTTTTTCTTTAACATATGTTTCTTATTTATATTTTTATTACATTCTTATTTTGCAAAATATATTTGTATTGTATGCGATATGCTCTGTTTGATATTTGTATTTTAATATATCTCTTTAATATAAATAAATTTTAAATAAGAGAGTAACCAACGTTTACAAATTTTAAATATGTAACATAGTTTTTCTTACGTTTTGTTGAATTCTCTTTTGGAACTCTCCCTTCCGTCCTTTTGTTATTCTTATTTACTAACGCCTTTCCCTCACTCCCTCAATTTGGCTTTTGCCTGAATTTGTCATTTAGTTGTTGATTGACAGTTAGGAAGGTATGAAGGGATATATGCTTTGGTTCCAAGGTTTCGACATATATGAAATCAAATTTGACACGAAGGTTCTCATGAGAAATTCTCTGACTATTATCGCTGATGGAAGATTCCAGATGTTATTATTATTATTATTTGTTTTTACTAATGTTACGAGGATTGTTTAACAGAAACACGTTTAGATGCTGTAAAGCATTTTTGTTCAACGGTTTTAAAAGAAGTCTGCATTAACATTAAGGCATGAGTCCCACTGTTCCACTAATCTGTAGATTCCCTGCTGGTAAAATTCTCTCGGCTATTTGCGGAACCATTCGCTAACAGCAAACTCTACCTCAGCGTCCGATTTGAACCGCCGTCCTTTTAGTCATTTGTTTAATAGCCCAAAAACATGATAATCGCACGAGAACAAGTCGGGACTGTAAGGTTGTTGTTGTAAGACTTCCCACTTCATACGACCCAGCAGATCTTCAATCGTCTGGACTACATGGGGTCGAGCATTATCATGCAAAAGAATGACACCATTTGTGAGTTTCCCGGGACGTTTATTCCTGATGCTGACCCGTAAGCGTTTTAAGCTGTCTGCATATTGCTCAGCGTAGATGTCGACACCAGGTTCTTTAAAATCTAAGAGCAGCACACCCTTAATAAAAAAATTCCACCATTACTTACTTTTCCTGGCGAAGGTTGGGACCGACGTTTTTTCGCCTTCGGAGATTGTGCATACTTTCCCTGCATACTCTGACGTTTGGATTCTGTGTCGTAGTGTTTACACCAAGACTCATTACCGGGAAACATGTGGTGTAGAAAGGCATTACCTTGTTGTTGATAGCGCATCAAATGCTGTAATGATAAGGTCGAACGCAAATTTTTCTGCTCATCAGTAAGCAGTCATGGAATCCACTGAGCAGCAATTTTGTGATAGCCAACACTATGAATGATGTAATGAACAGTTTCCACGCTGATGCTCAACATTTGAGAAGGGTCTCTAACTTTGATGCGCCTATTTGCGCGTAAAGCGATTTCCAGCTGTCTCACATTTTCATCTGATGCTGCAACACGAGCAAGTCCGGGACGGGCCAAAGCTTCAGTGGATTCTCTTACTTTTCTAAATTTATTGCACCATTCAACCAATGCCGTATGAAAATAACTATAGTCACCATATACAGCTTTTATTTTCGTATAAATTTCCATTGGCTGACGCCTCTCAGCGGCCAAAAACTGAATAACAGGACGTGTGACGATTTCATTAATAAAAATATGTTAATTAATTAAGTTGATAAAATATAAGCGAAGAAATTTTAAATTCTTAATAAAATCTCACATTGTAAACTAAATCTTATGGCAATCATTTAATAATAATAATATTTAATATAAGTCTAATAATAAAATTAAAAGGGAATGGAATTGTACAGAAAGGGTAAAGCTTATTAATTTATCCTGCATAAACAAGAACTGACCAGAATTAACTTGTTTTCTGACCCCTAAATAAACTAAGTATTATTGTAAATTTGTTATTATTTAAATAATTAATTAAGACCATTGTTACGTACTTTGATAACTTCTGCAACTAAGAATATCACGATTTAATTATTTAATCAACCGTAGTCCTTAAATTTAAATTAGAAACACGGAACTACTTTTATGTTGCCTAGTAATTGTCTTGAGATTACTACGCTCCCCTTAACTATTTCTGCCACTTGTAATGGAGCGCTCACGCCGTAAGCAGCGTAAAGCGTTATTTCGCTACGTGTATATATAAAAATGTGAAAGGCTTGATACAATGACTATTTAAATAAGTAAATTTGTGTGGTGATGACATCTCTCTATATTATAAAATAACGGACTATGTAATTTATACAGTATTACAACCTAGAAGGTGATAGTCAACTAATCTATCATCATGTGAAGTGTATAACAGTGAAACAAACTTTCTATCTATGTATTCTAACTACAAGAATTACGAAGAATAACTACAGTCGCCGGAGATGAATGTACCACACCAGGAATGATTTCACATACTTCTAGAACTTCACCATCACAGTATGATAAGGTAACGACTGAACTTCAAGAAACATCAGGAGGACCGAAGGACGAATTCTGCAGCAACTTCAGGAAACACACAGGTGACATGGAGGCTTGTCTTCCATGGTTAAGAGTTACAAAATTATAAACCCCAAAAGACAATTTAAATTATCATATTAAAGACTTTAAAACTTATGTTTAAATGTAATAACATTAAAGACTTTAGAAACCTGACATTTTAGGTAACATGTAGTATAAAATCTAATAACGCTAGTTATAGCAAAAAGGTAAAGTTTAAACTAAAAGTTTTGTTGTTTTAGAAGATTAATAAAAAGCCATTCTTCAAATGGTTAGAGTTTCAATATTGTACATGGCAAGGTGACCATTATTCATTTAATATATTTAATCCAGGATCCGTGGAATTAATCAATAAGATGTACATCATATTTTGAGGCCCCTTTGTAAAGTAGTAATTTATATATTTAATCATATAGTAAACTATATTGTTTGAGAACTTTCAATAGAGAACTTAATCACCAAATGTAATAAAGAGATGTCATCTAAGTACCGAGTAAAATGAGTGCATAAATCAACAGTCTCCCCTTCCTAATATCCTGCTATATAAATTGTTTTTTTGTTGTGATTATTTTCAGTGCTTCACAACGAAGGCAGCCGGTATAATTGGCACATCCAATTATTACTGGTTCCCTAAGTTATAACTCAAGAGTTGAGGTTATAATTTGCGCAACTCTGCTTAATTAATGAATAAATGATAATTAGCAAGATAAAATGCCCTGTGTTTGTCATTTAATATGTGGTAGAATTATTCACTCTATGAATGTTAATTTAAAATACGCAAAAGGAAGAATTGAAGTAAGTAAATTCAGAATTAGGATAGTGTGTTTTTATAATCATTATGTGGTGTAATAATATAATATAATATAATAACCATGATATATAAGGTAAGGATATTTAAATATAATATAATAATTATTTAAACATTGTAAGCCTAGGGTAAAACCTGTTTAAAAATGCATTCCCCAACTTGTCTGTTTAATGACAATCTCAGACAAGAAAATGACCTTTTCCCGCTTGTACCAAACTACCCCTTTGTTACGCTCTGCCACCTCAAGTAGACAATAGATCACCTCCCCCTATTGTATTACAAAGTGTGTGACCCCTTGCCCAGTAACAAAAGATTTCAGACACATGTTGAAAATTAAATCGAATAAAAAAAAAACAAGTAAATAATTTTATTATTAAAATGCGCCACTGTTTTTTTGTTTCATTTTGTATAAATGGTTAGTGTACTTAGTGTCAATTATAAAATACTCTATTCTGTATATCTATGCACTCAGTTAGGAAATTGTATGTAAAAAGAAAAAGGCTAAGTAGCATATATGAATAATATGGACGATATTTATAAGTGTATATTTTGTGTGAGATTACGCACATACTCGTATATAATTATACGTGAAAAGATTAGATTGTATTATACCAATTCATGTATGTACGTGTCAAAGTATTCAGTCTCTAACACGTCAATTTTGCGACAATTTAAGACCTGTAGTTTTCCTGTACTAGCCGGCATAAATGTGTAATTCGTGTTTCTATTGACACGATGAGTTATATAAACTACTGACGAAACAAAACGAGAGTACTAATTAATTTTATGGAATGATGCTTCCCGAAGTAAACAAACGAGTTCGAAACAAAAAAGAAACCGTCTCTTAAATCAGACCAAAGTAATAATAATAAATAATAAGTCCTTTTAAAATAAAAAGTTTAATAATATCGTAAATTATTATAACACGTTAGTATAATTATAATTATAAAAGTGTAACAAAACTCAGCTTAGTAACGGGCCGTAACATTGCGTACGCATCGCTCACTCCACCCCTTTTTTGAAGCAAGCCTGTGCAAGTTAATAAGCTGTCCACCAGCTATTGTTAAATGGAACAATAGAGAAATATTCTCCCTCAAGAAACTTCCCCCTTTGTACGCATAAACTATGCCATTGTTTGAAGAAAACTAGTTTGACCCACATTCCACAGTATCAGCTGATCGTTGAAAGTAAAGTGTTTGTCTCCTTTTGTTTATGTATTACAGCTGATCATTTAAAAACAAAAATTATTATCTTCGTGAAATTCCGATTCTCTCAGTAGCATAAGAAATTAGGATAAGAATGAATCTAAGGTCAAGTATGGGATTGGCTTTAGATTTCTGTAGTAGAATTAAGAATTATATATAGGTAACGTAACAAGTCACAACGGCGCCGCACCAAAAAAATTCTTTACAAGGGTTAAAGAAAGTTCTTTACAAGAGTTAAAGAAAGTGCAGAAAACTAACTACTAGGGTTAGAGTATGCAAAATGTAATCAGTCGGGCCACGATATTGTGAGTTACGGATAATTAGGGAAATTAGTATTAAGAATTAAAATATAAATTAGCATGGTAAGAAGTGAGATAAAGGGAATTTCACGGAGGAGAACATTTAAATGAACAAGATCATTTAAAGAGATATAGAGAAAACAAATCGTGTACTAAATTAAATTTTAACACAGAAATCCCCGAGCATACTCCCAGTACGTTGCTCACCAAAAAAAAAACCCGTAAAATACTCACCCGGTGTCGATATTTAAGCGGAGGAGTATGTGACGATTTTAAAAAGGAAAAAATGAAATAAAAGAAATTTAAAATAATTTAAAATCTCACATTAAAACAGAACATAAACCCCTAAAGAAAATGATAATGTAACCCCGCCATAATACCCAAAATAAATAGTTTTAAAACCAAAAAGAATTCTATAATAAAATTGCGATAACACCCCTTAATAATTAACCCGGCTTTAACCTGCCGAAACCGGCATCAACACGCATAATTACCCGTGAATATGACTAATAATTGTATTAAATCGGAACTTGATAAAAAACATAATGATGTACAATAATAAAATACTAAGTGAGAGATACCGTAGTATAATTAAATATAGTTAATTATGTCAGAGAATAATCGAGTAAATATTAATCGAATATGGAACTACTTTTACGCTGACAAGCTACCCGCGCGCGGACAGCCTCTTCACCCCTATACTTAGCCAGTTCAGTTGTATCTCAGACTCCGCTGCTGATACAGCGTACAAAAGTATGTAGTCAATATAAAAACCTATAAACGAGGATACGCTTGTGTGAGATAGCCGGATGATGTAAAAATGTCGAAAATGACGTGAGTGTATGACAATGACATCTCTGTAACAAACTAACATCACCTAAATGTGATGTTAAACTGTTAACATGTAACTGTTAAACGTAAGTAACATGTGCGGTACAACAATGTGAATACCAGTGAAAGTTACAACCCAAAACCTACCACAAGAATCTACAGACCCAACAGACGACTCATCTTTAGGAATGACAGCAGATTTCACCAAAACACGATAGCCAGAAGATCTCCAAGACACCCTGCACAACCAATAGAAGCGCCGATTCGCCGACGATGTTACACACAGGTATCACGGAAGTTCTACTTCCGTGGTTCAGAACTTAACTTAAAATAATACATGATAGACACTTAATTAACCAATGAAAGTAAAGTAAAACACGAAAGACTGACTTAATTACCATAAAATTGTAATTTCATGCTTAGTAATAATATGTGTTAAGTTTAAGGCTTTTATGAATATAACACGTTAAAGTTAAATAAGCCCATTCTTCAGATGGCACGAAATAAAGATGATAATTTTAATATCATATACTGAAACAAAATACTCGGATCCGAGGGCAGTAAAAGCTATGTTAACTCATTAATTAATCTAATTCTATTTGTACAAGAGGTGCAAATGTTTTTACTTTTAATATACTCATTGCTAAATTTCTTCGGAGATGTTAAAACTTTATGTAATAAAGAGATGTCATGGTCCAAAAAGGTGAGTGAATAAATCTACAAACCCCTGTCAATATTCCTCAATTCACGGGATCCTATTTAACTTGTGTTTACCTTCTAGTTATTTATGATTTTGTAAAGATAATGGCAGCCTGTTTAATTGACCTGAGCCAATTAACCAGGTTCCCGAATTGTTACGTTATGCGAAACGTTTCAAATGCGCCACTCTGCTATTCTGCTGCTATTCTGCTGCAATTTGCTTATTTTGCGTATTTGCTTATTTTGCGTAAGAAAAAAGAAAGAAGTAATTGCGTCCCGATATCCCACGCACAAAAGCTGTTGATCTATACACTCATGTATTTCAATATGTGTCAGAGTTTGAAATAAGATAAAAATAATAATTAATATTATAGTAATATAGTATAAATAACTTTATTAGTAAATATAATATGTGTAACGTAATATTAACATATAATCCCATGTAAACAAACCATGTCGGTACTTGTTAATAGTCCCCTTCATAAACGTGCCACATTCTCGACAATCTCGGACGTGTAAGTTTCCTGTTGCCGTTTGTTTAAAATTGTCATTGTTTAGTTGAGTTGACAATAAGTCACCCTCCTTGTGCGGTCTATTGTTATAAGAAGCGTGTCTGTTCATGTGTTAGTAACCGAAGGGGGAATCTTTTGTCGTACGCATATTCATGCCTGTGTGAAATTTCTCTCTCTCGCTCTATGTAAAACGATAAAGGTTGTCATAACATTTTAAGTGTCTATTTGTAAAAAAGAAAAAGGAGTAAGAATACGATTGATTTATATTTTTATATTTTTGTGTAAAAGAAAAAGGAAGCGTTGTATAGCATTTAATGCAAATAGTAGAATAATTAGTTATAGCCACTCACGTTACGAAAATGGCTGAATTTAATCCTGATCTATTATTAAAAGATGAACTATGCTACGAAGCACTTTTACGAGGTCTAAAACACGTGAATGTAACCGTGTCGGAATTACGGAAAGATTCCCCTTCGTGACATTCCGCTTATCTCAGTAAAGTAAGCAACTAGAATTAGAAATAATCTAAGGTTGAGTATGGGATCAACTTTAGATTATCTTAAGTATAAATAAGCGAAATAGATATAAGGAACGTAACACAGTCACAATGGCGCCGCACTGAAAAATTCTTTACAAGGGTTAAAGAAAGTTCTTTACAAGAGTTAAAGAAAGTGCAGAAAACTAACTACTAGAGTTAGAGTATGCAAAATGTAATCAGTCGGGCCACGATGTTGTGAGGTTACGTAAATTAGTAGTAGAAATAAAATTAAGTTAGATTTTAAGAAACGAGAAAAAGGGAATTTCACGAAGGAGAACATTTAAATTAGCACGAGATCATTTAAAGGGAAAAGGAAAAACAAACCGTACACTAATAATAAATAATACTAATAATAGATAATTTACACACGGAAATCCCTAAACATACTCCAGGTATATTCCAAAAAAAATAAACCGGAGTCTGTGGCTAAAGCGGCGGAGTATGTGACGATTTCATTAATAAAAATATGTTAATTAATTAAGTTGATAAAATATAAGCGGAGAAATTTTAAATTCTTAATAAAATCTCACATTGTAAACTAAATCTTATGGCAATCATTTAATAATAATAATATTTAATATAAGTCTAATAATAAAATTAAAAGGGAATGGAATTGTACAGAAAGGGTAAAGCTTATTAATTTATCCTGCATAAACAAGAACTGACCAGAATTAACTTGTTTTCTGACCCCTAAATAAACTAAGTATTATTGTAAATTTGTTATTATTTAAATAATTAATTAAGACCATTGTTACGTACTTTGATAACTTCTGCAACTAAGAATATCACGATTTAATTATTTAATCAACCGTAGTCCTTAAATTTAAATTAGAAACACGGAACTACTTTTATGTTGCCTAGTAATTGTCTTGAGATTACTACGCTCCCCTTAACTATTTCTGCCACTTGTAATGGAGCGCTCACGCCGTAAGCAGCGTAAAGCGTTATTTCGCTACGTGTATATATAAAAATGTGAAAGGTTTGATACAATGACTATTTAAATAAGTAAATTTGTGTGGTGATGACATCTCTCTATATTATAAAATAACGGACTATGTAATTTATACAGTATTACAACCTAGAAGGTGATAGTCAACTAATCTATCATCATGTGAAGTGTATAACAGTGAAACAAACTTTCTATCTATGTATTCTAACTACAAGAATTACGAAGAATAACTACAGTCGCCGGAGATGAATGTACCACACCAGGAATGATTTCACATACTTCTAGAACTTCACCATCACAGTATGATAAGGTAACGACTGAACTTCAAGAAACATCAGGAGGACCGAAGGACGAATTCTGCAGCAACTTCAGGAAACACACAGGTGACATGGAGGCTTGTCTTCCATGGTTAAGAGTTACAAAATTATAAACCCCAAAAGACAATTTAAATTATCATATTAAAGACTTTAAAACTTATGTTTAAATGTAATAACATTAAAGACTTTAGAAACCTGACATTTTAGGTAACATGTAGTATAAAATCTAATAACGCTAGTTATAGCAAAAAGGTAAAGTTTAAACTAAAAGTTTTGTTGTTTTAGAAGATTAATAAAAAGCCATTCTTCAAATGGTTAGAGTTTCAATATTGTACATGGCAAGGTGACCATTATTCATTTAATATATTTAATCCAGGATCCGTGGAATTAATCAATAAGATGTACATCATATTTTGAGGCCCCTTTGTAAAGTAGTAATTTATATATTTAATCATATAGTAAACTATATTGTTTGAGAACTTTCAATAGAGAACTTAATCACCAAATGTAATAAAGAGATGTCATCTAAGTACCGAGTAAAATGAGTGCATAAATCAACAGTCTCCCCTTCCTAATATCCTGCTATATAAATTGTTTTTTTGTTGTGATTATTTTCAGTGCTTCACAACGAAGGCAGCCGGTATAATTGGCACATCCAATTATTACTGGTTCCCTAAGTTATAACTCAAGAGTTGAGGTTATAGACGGAGATTATCTTTAGACGGATTTTCTATCATAGATGCCATTTTTCAACCCAGTCAAAACTCTTATAAAAGAGTAAACTGCAAATATTTTTGACAAACGCGTCACTAGTACTTAAACAAACAATATAAACAAATGAATTCCCTTGCCATGGCGACGAAGTCACGGCTGCGCAGATCAAACGTGTTTCTATTGAACAATCATCGTACATTCCGTAGCTTACCAGATCAAGTGTACTAGTGTATATGTTTGGTTATCAGGCACGGCTACTTGACAGTTTCTTTGTTCTGAAATTTTTTCACAGTTTTACAATGTCACGCGTTGATTTCTGAGCGCTCCATAAAATTTAAGTGCGTTTTTCAGCCCCGCAGGTCGACACGCCCTGAGGCTGAAGAGTAGTGCTGTCAGAGCGGCTCACATAAGGCAGCCTGCCTAGACTAACCCATAGAAAAAAGGACGTACTTACTCTCTTATGCGATAAAGGGACCATTATTATTATTATTGTTATTATTAAAATATTTTATTTATTATTTTTTTACACGAACAGGCTAGCCGTGGACCATGCGCATATAATTTCGTTTCTTCTCCTGCCAGAAGACCTTCATTTGCACACTATGCGCCGCCTTCCTTTCCACTGTCCACCTCTTTCTCGTCTTCTTCTCACCGCAAAGAATCTCAAGATTTTGAATTTTGTTTTTGTATGTGTTTCTATCCACACAGTCACACAGTCGTTCATAGAGATACCCAGTTTCATCATTTCCTCCTTGAGTTGTATGGTGTATCCGTTCAGACTGGAAAGTTGCCAAATATAGATGAAAATGTGTGTATTTAATCAGGACCGATCCACCCAAACCATATGCCTAAGGAATCTCAGTCTTTTCCTTTGGAAAGCCGTTTCCAGATCTTCCAGATACCTGTACAGCTCTTCTTTGGGTCTATGCCTGTACCCATCTTCGGTTTCCTTGGGGCCATAAATTTTCCGAAGAATTCTTCGTTCAATTTTAAGAAGAGCTTCCAAATTTTGAAAGCACATTGTTTTTACTCCATACATGATCACCGGCCTGATCGTAGCTATAATGGCGGACATTCGCACTTTTGGAAAGGTTTTTCTTTCCGTACAGTTCCCGGGTTAGAGTAAAGGCCTTTGCTAATTTGAGTTTCCTTATCTTAAAGGATTCTTTGTCTGAAGCGTTTAGACAAACATATTGGGGAATATGTTTTCCCCAAGATATTTAAAATTGTTAGTAGGCCTATATTTTATTTCTTTATACGTAGTTTTTGGGAATTTAAATAGGGTGGTCATAATTTCCGTTTTAGCAAAGGAGGTTTGAAGGCCAGTTTTCTCCGCGATCTCCTTGAGATATTCTACTTGCTTTCTTGCTTCTTCTTATGAGAATTATTATTATTATTATTATTATTATTATTATTATTATTATCGTAAGAGCTAGACAGAGCACAGGCAAACTCTGAAAAAGTAGTGGGACAGATCTCGCCCGAAAATATCATTGGACTAATACTGCAGTGCGAACGCCATTGGGATCAGGTTATGGACGGTAGGAACTGCTCATCATTGCAAACTCTAAAGAAAGATAGTAGGGAAGCAAGACTAATGACGAGCTTCTGCCAACCACTCCGCGGACTGTTAGGACTGAGAGACAAGCTATTTATGAAAAATAAAGTGTGTAAAGGAAGACTGGTATGAAATACGACTCGTTAGAAAATTACGAAGAGAAATTACGTTCTGGAAAAAATGGTGAAGACCTTAATATGATAGTGTGATTTATAAACCTAAATAAACATTGACTGCCCCCCCCCGCCCGAATAGCGTGCGATAATAATTAAGACAACCTTTTCCTTATTTAGTAAGTCTTTTGTAACTTTAAAGCGTTGAATTTTCCTACTATGTAATAACAGTAAATTGTGTTACAAAACTGGCAAACTCTTTATCCAAAACTGGCAACATAGCCATTTCACGAAATTTATGTTTCTTTTCTAAAGTTAAAACAGAAGAGTGTAAGCTTAAATTCTGCGTAATAATGTAAAGGTTAAAATATCAGTTCAAGGGAAATAAACCGGTAGACGTAATACAGAGTAAAATTGCCTGTTAATTATTATCATCCCTTAGGATAAGACGTGAAACGCTAGCCACAAACCTTATACTAGTGAAAAAGTATAATTTTAGATAATCGTTTTATCTCTAGTTCAAAATCAGCGCACTATAAAATTTACCAAGTTAAAACAATTTATACAAACAGTTTTATTTTTTGAACGATTTCAGGTTTAAAAAAATTTAATTTAGAATATGCGGAGTTATTTAAAATAAATCTGTTAATCTCATTAAAAGTCCTATTGCCGTTGGAATATAAATTTGTATACTTTTTTATAATTTATTGTTATTCATACTTCTTATAATAATAAATAATTGTTATACTTTACGCAGTCGTTAAGACAGTTTTTTACCCCAGATTGTCGTTGTTTATCTGATCTGGTTTGTACAAAAAATAATAAAATAAAATAAATAAAAAATAAAATGGGAATAAGCAAAAGTGTTAAAAATGGAAGGAGTCCAGGGTAGGCGAGAGAAAAATGCAAGTTCAAAGTGGACTGAAGACAGGAAGAAGAGAAACAGTGAAAAGATGAAAGGCTATTGGAGAAAAAGAAAAGAACAAAGAGTAAAGAATTGAAATTGACAAGTGGTCCTTAGATGGCCGATACAAAAACAAAAAAAATAGGAATAAACAAAAGTGAGTATTGTGTGACAAATGTATTCGTTCAAAAATTATGTGACTGACAGTATTCAAATATATCAGTGTTATATTCAAGTATATTACATATGGACAATCGCTTTATTAGGTGAAACAGAGGAACTGGCTCAAAATATTTAATTTCAAGAGATTTGTTTTGATATTTTGCTATGTTTTATACATGAAGTATTGAAAATGATTCCCAGAGTGGACGCCCAAAAGCTGCAACAATTTCAAATGCGGCATCCGTTTTGCACGACGTTTATAATGCACGACGTTTTTCACACCACACTCATTATAAGATGTCTGTGATGGCTGCAATGTCATTCACTCCCAATTGCCGGTCTTGCAACTGTACAAACGTTTTGTGATATCTGGAGTTGTTGAACGTTTTGGTCTTCCACTGCTGGGTTCATCTTCAGTGCACTTACGAAAATCAAGTCTCTACTTACAAACCAATTTTTTGAAGGAGCAACATATCCTGACACATATACCAATACGTTGTAGATTTCCATTTTCGCTGGACGTTTTTATAAACAATCTAACCACCGTACGTTTTATTTTGTACATTTTTCAAAATATGCGTGACAAGTAAATTCTGAACAGAGGGTAAAGTGAATAAATTGACAATGGCCGCAAACAAGGTGACGCAGTTCAATTCGCATATAGTTCTTAAACACAATACACACTATAAATGCATACACAACAAAGATCCGGTAACCAAACCAAACAACGTCGCTGCCTCCTGCGGCCGCCTCTGGTGAAACTCGCAGTGAGCAAAAGCTGGGTTAAGTAAAAATTAAAGTTTTTTAATAATTGTTTTCTGAAATGTTTGCTTTATTTGCTTGTTATTTGATATAGAAGCGTTGTAGATCTTATAGTACATACTCCAACACGTCTTGCACAGGAAAAACAAAAGAAAAAATATATTTAATTATTGAAGTGAAGTTCTTTTGCTGATGTGAATGTAGTTTTATTATGCAA
Source organism: Magicicada septendecula (assembly GCA_034769895.1). Taxonomy (NCBI): domain Eukaryota; kingdom Metazoa; phylum Arthropoda; class Insecta; order Hemiptera; family Cicadidae; genus Magicicada; species Magicicada septendecula. Next base: position 140,177,126 of record CM068373.1, on the reverse strand, counting down.
CTAGCAGGGTGATATGTGTAACCTTGGGGTGGTGTGGTAAAGGGCTGCATAAGGAAATGAAAAACCTGCGTCCCTGGGGAAACGCTCCGTAATATTTCATCTCGGTGTTTCCTGAATTGTAAAGAGAAATTTATATATCTGCCTTAAGGCCAGGCCTTTGTGTATTCTGTACACGAGCGGTGTTTAGAAATAAATAACGAATGTAGGTCAAACGTAAAAATAACGGAAATACATCGCAGAAGTAACTTAACAACAGTTAATGTAAATGTAACTTCTACATTAAAAATGCCAGTTAACGTTTTAAATGCAACTAAATGATCACAAAAACTTGATATTATTGAATCACACAGAACACACTGTAGGAAGCGTGTTTACAGTTGTCTGGGTGTAGAACTGACAATATTCTCGTGGAACCTGATACAGCACAGCGAAACAATGTTGTGTCTCAATAGTAACTGATAGCTATGTTGAGTGTTGAAACGCGTTGTACTAGAACTATGCTACGCCCAATGTACTACACGCTCAATGCATGGAATATGTGGTTAGTATGTAGCAAATTGTTGTATTTCTTTTCAACGTAATAGTATAATTAAGAAAGTGGTGTTAGTGGTTATAATCACAAACAGAATTATCACTGTTTCACACCACTATAGAAAACTTATTCCGATTAGCGATTTAAAGCTTCTCAGCTCATCGTCAGATCGGAAAAACAACAGAAATAAAACAAACTCTTCACACCCCCAACCCGCCCCACTGACCACACACACCCTCGCATACAAGCTATAAATCAAATGTCCCTTCCCAACCTCCGAGCTCTGTCACCCCCGTCGGTACAGTTACATATTTTTCTAGCACATTCCTTGTGTACATGTGTTGTGTGTGCGTGTGTGCGCGCGCGCCTGGGTGTGTGTATGTGTGCGTGCATGCGTGCGTGTGTACATTCTTTTCAAAACCTAACATTGTAAAGCCTTTCTCATTCACACTTTTGGGCGCGGTCACTCACCCTTATTTAAAAAACGTCCCTATATGAAATTGTACAACACAGTGAATGTAAACACTTCATTGTGTAAACACTTGATAATTTTATTTAATTCAAAGCAACTTGAATACTTTTTTCACACATTTTCCAGTCACCTTGTTTAATTATTACAACTTTAACAACTTGATGTCATGGTTACAAAAGACGGCACATGTGTAGCATAAATAAAAGTCGTTCTTTAAAACACCCCCTAAGCAATTGCTGATTTCTTACGGATAAATCATCTACTCGGAATGTTTCCATCGTAATGTTTTTCCCTTGACGTTTTGGTTCGTAGAATGTGGGATCGGCCTCAGAAGCTGAGATTGGACCTCAACTTCCACTCACAGCTTCTGCGGACGATCCCACAATCAAGGGAGAGAAACGTCAAACTAAAAAAATTATAATCGTAGCAGTCCGAGTAGAAAATTTATAGGAAGTAAATAATCGTATGTGACAAGAACAAGGAAAAGAAGTGAAGAGAATGACACATTCCACTTCATGGAGTAATCAACTAAGACCCAAAACAAAAATGATCATGTATAAGTCAATAGTGGAAAGTATTGTAACATAATACGTTGAAGTATGGGAAAATACAGAATATATTATGTGGCAAAGATTACGAGCAATAGAAATGAGATACGGGAGAAAGTGCTGTCAACTTATATTGCAAGATAAGATTAACAGTAAAGACACAATAGAAATAATGGAAAGAAATAATAGATTTATCAGTATAAATGACACAATTTATGCAAAGATGGAAGGTACAAGAAATGTAATGGCTCAGAGAAGTCCCGCTGTTATCTCAGTTGGCTACTCAGTTCTACCTCAGAATGCTGAGTGCACGAGCGAGTGGTGCACGGGACCACGAGCGCATCAGTCGCCCGCCCTAGCCACTAGACCACCTGGAGGCTCGGCTCAGTTGGTCTTACTTCTTACCGTTTTAATTTGCCTGACACACGTTTCACTGATTGTATCGGTATAAATGAATTACAAATAAATTAATTGTGATGTACAGTTGTCGCGTAGAATAAGTAGTCGAGGTACAGTATGTGCTATTGAAAAGTGGATTTAATAATTATTCTATTATTTTCGGCAATCCACTGTGCTTTTAATACAGTTCATAAAAAAAAATAATTAATCTACTTCTGTTGACCTTCGTAACATAAACTGAAATTTAATATGTGCACAATTAAATAAATTAATATTTAAAAGTCTTTTTTACTTATATAAACTATAAAGTTTTCACTGATTTAACTTGACTTAGTGTCTTTCTTAAGTGTTTTTATAATTCTCTATAAATAGGTTCACTTTTCTTTAATGTCGAGTGCGGGTACTTCAGACGACGGGTTGCTTCTATGTGTATGAATACGTGGGTTAATTTTTACTGTCTGTCTTTAGGCCGCTTTCGGGCGTGTAAATATATCTTGCACGGTTATATGCAAGTTTACACCGCGAACCGATATGTAACTGCTAACTAGTGTATTGGGTTTACACGTCTCCAGTAAGTTTTAAGTGTCTATATATATCCTAAACGGAATATCTTCCACTTCCGCGGAAAGGACACAATTGTAATACTAGCGCAATAACTCTACAGGAATTTTCACATCCGTTTGTCGCGATTGGTATACCGATCGTCATGTACCCAAGCGGCGTTTACCCGTTATAGATTCCGAAGAGAGACTGATCTGTATGTCAGAGTCTTATCTTTCAAACCAAATTTCTTGTAATATGATCGTACTTCGGTCACCCGTTCTTAAAATCTTCTTTCCAATAATAGATTTTTTTGTATAAGATCGTATGGTACAGAAACATTCTTGTTCAAAAAATCTGAAATATTTTACAACCGGTTTTATGGGCTAAAAACCTTTCTACTTAAAACACGCACACATACAATTACTAATTTTTAAAATAACTACTGTAATCACAAACGTTTTTTTACCACAAATATTCTCATATAAACCCCTTTTTAAAATGTCACATGTCTCGAATATTTAAGAATATCCCGTAAAATAATTACGTACCCACGCACACAACACACGCGGGTAAGTATTCTTACGCACCATTTCACTGCACTTAAAGTTGTTTTACAAGCATAAAAATAATTAAAACTAACATTTTTCACAACGTTCCTATCAACTAATTTACAATGTGCAATCTCTACTTATTCATGTATTCTCTTTATATGCTATCGTATTCTTTACTCTCTGCTACATTCCATATGCAACGTCCATTGCATTTACACCGGATTGGGACACAACAATTTTGATAAAAATTTTTTAACGAAATTTTTTTTTAAAACAACTACAAATACTAAAATAACATAAATAAACAACCTTGTCATCTGCCAAGCTCAAAACTTCCCGCCTATAATAGCATATGTTTTTAGATACATTGTGTATGCATCCTTCATATCGCTAAACCAGGTTTGTTAAGCAAACATCTTTGGAGATAGACAATTTGCAGGGAGTAATTAAGTGGTCGTTGAATTATTAAGTGCTTGACGAACCAACAATTGCAATTTATAGTATAACACACCTATTAATCAAACGCAGTACTCAAGTTCCCCAATGATGACCAGTACGCCCTCTATAACTGTTCAGTCATGAATGTAAATATGTTGTCCAGATAAAATCTTTCTTAATTTTATCACTTATAATGCATTGCAGACATGATCTGAAAGAGCGGAAGAGGAAGCGTGAGAGGAGAAGACATAAAAATGTTAGTGATAATAGTCAGGGTAACAATTTACAATCGTTTAATTTACTTTCGTTATCAAACATTACAGTATAGATCAAATAAGCGCATTCAACAAACTGGCGCACAATATTACAGCCAGGTGTAACCACTGAGGTACTCAGTCGGCGGAAAACACATTTCCATACAATAAATTGTGTTTGTTAACTAAGTACCGTGTGCTACAATTTTTCGACTTCTAAAAATATATTTTTAATTAAAACTTTCATAAAACTGCGCTATGAGAAACTGCATAAATAGCACAGTAAATTGTACAGTTTGGTTAAGTTGCACAAGCCATTGTGGACTTTGTGTCATACCGTTTGTACGTTTTTAATAACGTTTTACAAAATTAGGGCGCATTTGAATTAATGTATTGCTAGATATTACATTAAAAGAAATTTTATTACATGCCTGGCAAATAGTAGAATTGAAATTAGAAATTAATGCTGACAGAAAAGAACGTTGTTATTTGGAGGTAAAACTAGTGAATTGTAACTAGAGAACAACAGTTTTAGTGTAAATAAAATAACAACAGGTTCTGGCACATATATTTAAGTATCAACTCTGTTTAGTCTTACATCGACTTTGAGAAGCCGTTTGACAGGGTGAGTCGGAGCAAACTATGGGCAATAATGGCAAGGAAAGGGATCCCGCAACATCTAATTAGAGCTATACAGAGTCTTTATGTAGAGAATGAAATCTTAATTGAAGCAGGGAAACCCAGAACAGCTCCTAGAGTTGGCTTGATCAATTGCGGAGGACAACATGGGTGTCCATTAGCACTTTCTTCTTTTAATTTATATATTGACGATGTCATACAAAACTGGCAGATGTGTCTTCAGGAGCATTTTATGATTGGCCATCCTGCAATTGACACTTTGTTGTTTGCGGACAATCAAGCTATTCTGCCGGACTCAGTAAGTAGGTTGCAGATGGGTATACATTTGTTAAATCGAATCTGCAAAGACTCTGGATTACAAATATTTACACTGAACACCAAGGTGATCGCATGAAACACGCCAAAAATTCTACAAAGTGATGGCCTTTCCCACATTTTTTTATGGGTCTGAAAATTGGACTTTAACGAAAGGTCAGGCCAGTCGTATCCAAGCGGCTGAAATGAGATTTCTGAGGCACGTGGTAGGGAGTACTCTCCGTGATTATAGAAGAAACACAGATATATAGCAGGAACTGAATATTATGAGTATACTCGACAGCATTGCCCGGTATCGGGTAAATTGGTGGGAACATCCCCAAACAATTATAGAAGTACGAAGCCAAAGGGGTGGAGAGGTGTAGGACGTCAAAGGAAGCGCTGGAGTCACCAGCTAGACTTGCCTGTTTGAGGCCGGAACAAACCATCCTTGGTTTAATCCTTGCAGATGATGAGGATGATCACCCTGGTTAGTCTTGAACGTGAAGATGTTATCCAGATAAAAGCTTTCTGAATTGTATAATTTGTAATGGATAACAGACATGAACTTATTACCTCAGGACTTCGTTGTTCAGACGCGTTTGTACGATGCGAGTCATGCCCTATCGTTGTTATTTCCTGTTTATTCTCTCCCATCAGTTTAGTTATAGACTTTTTCCTGTAAATACTCGCTACTTGATTCGGCCATTTGCGCTGTTTTTAAAGTTTTTTCTATTACTCTGGCGTTTAGTGCGTATTTTACTTCGAAAGTGGACATCCAAATGATTCCGTTCGCGGATGCTATGGCCCCATACCGATTGAACAATAAAACTCTTGATTAGCCCGCGTTCCATATCGGGACCACGTGCCTGGTTATTAAAAATCTCTCTTGTATGGACGTGTAATACCCCTGGATTGTGACGATACACAGCCGTGAATTTCTAGTAACATTAACGGAATACAATAACTTCAAGTGTTGTGTAACTGCACAGAGAGTGCGCAGAGATAATACTGTTACGCCATTACAAAACGGTCAACATGTTTCTCGGTTATCCCAGCAGAAACTAACTGTAATGTGTGTGTGTGTGTGTGTGTGTGTGTGTACGTGATACTTAACATGCCAGACAGTGTTACGTAATACGAAACATATTCCTAGATGTAGTGTTGTTCGACAAGCTTCTCAACTAGCCCAATGGTGCGTGAATCTGCCAAGGTCGTGTTGAAACATCCTCTAGAATTTTCAATTGTTTGTTAAGGACGCATATTATGGAACCCTCCAGACTGTAAATAGAACACACCTGCCGTTTAGTTTTCAGTGTAATGTCGAGCGATTTACACAGTGCGTCGCAAGTGGTGTATTAGTGAAGAGTGATTATAGTGCGGAATTCTTTATAGTTGATATAATTATTATTTGAGTCGACAGATTTGCTCAAATTATTGTAGAAGTACAATTTTGTTGAATAACTTGTTGATTTCAAACTGTTAATTAAAGCTGGTGATTAGTGACTTCATTGGTGTCTTGATTTTGTTTTCCACTGTACCATACGACGGTCAGTGAGACCTTCGTAATAATACTGTCTCTGAACTGCGTCATCCAGTTGTCCGGCCAGGTCTCTTCAACACTCCTGCTCATTTCTTGGTTGTCTTACATTGGTCCCTGCTTTCAGGCAGAGCCAAGCAGTAGTCAGCGGTCTTCAGTCTTTCATCATTTCAGTCTTTCCTTCGCAATATTGAGAAAACACAGTTGACATCATTAATACAGTTTATTATACGGCTCATTTAACATACTAATACAGTTTACTATTTTAACTATTTCATTTCTTACCCTATGGAGAAACACCAACAACAACAACGACTAGTCGCGACAATTCTTTCTCGCGCTGTATTTACCTTAATCGAGTTGGGTTCCCTGCGTCTATATCTTTACGAAGATAATATTCCCATGAAGACCGGTACCTTGCTACCGGAAATTGTTTTCACACACACGCAATAACAAAAGCCACTACGGCGCTACTGAATATTTAAAAATTGACGCCTTGCTCCCAAGATTCAGGTTTATTGATCTTAGAGATTTAGAACTCACCGTGAATCTTAACTTGATAAGGAAGAATGTGGAATGAGAATAAATAAGAGCAAGAGTAAGTATATGGTAATAGGCGTGAACGTAGACGGGCAATGAATATTAATTGCCAAACTTTCACTTGTGAAAACTTACTTTGTTTTATTCCCGTACGCGTTTCGGCGTGATGTTCGCCTTCCTCAGCGAGGTGTGATACAGAATATTGGTGTGACAAGATAATGATGCTAAAAAAAGTGAGGAGAAAAGTCACATGGATGTGGTTCGAATAACTGAAAAGAATAACGATTACAGATTGCACAGCAAAATTAAAATTAAATTTACATTAAGGTTTTAATAGAGGCTAAGGCTTGTTTGCGGACCATTCAGTAAATAGATAAAGAAAGGGTTGGTAAAGCATACGGAGTATAGCGAATGTGAGTACTGATAAAGGAGAATGTATGAAGATTGGAAGAACTGGAAATGCGGATGTGGCAAGGAATGGAATGGGTAAGGTGGAAGAAGGAGGAGTGGGAAGGCGTTGTGTCTTCTTGCGAGAGAAGACAGAAGATAAGAACAAGTAAAATGTTTTCGATAAGGCAAGACTTATGCAACTGGTAAAAAGAAGAGACGAAGAGGTAGTTGAGGGACGGTGGAGTTGATTAAGTTGGCGTAGGGTAAAAATACACTAAGAAGATCGCAGAGCTGGGAGGATTGGAAGCCTGTCACGTGAGCATCTAATCAATTCTCGACGGCGTGGTAATCCAAATAATATAAGACTTGGTTTGAGTTGGCATAATTTGTTCTTGTTTGCGTTCTTGTTAGACTCTTAATTCTCTCTCTTATTCTCCTAAATCCAGACGGTAGTGGGCTTGAAATTTATTTCCTTCCGTAGACACCACATACCTTCTTCCTCTTTTTATGAAGTCTATGAACTAGGTCTTCAACATTTCCTCGATAACAAAGGTGAACCAGTTTGAATGGCTGGTGAAGGTACAAACATATTTATAGTTTCTGCTTTCTGCAGTGGTTACAATCAGCGTTCTTCTTTTCAAAAACTCATCATTAGGTAATCTTTTCAGCCACCATATTCTTAAGGCTCTCCTACAGCAGCATTACATCTCAAAAGCTTTAAGGAAGCTTTTTCCTTTAATTTCCTCACTGTTCAGGTTTCCGAGACATACTCCAAATGAAACTGTTTATTAAATTCATCCCGGTTTCCAAGGATACGTTTTTGGACGCCAGAATAGATATTTTAGAATTTGAGTTATCATTTAGCAATTATTTTCACTTTACATTTTACATTTAACACCGTCCAACACATTACTATAGTTAAATGGATGCAGTCTGACGCAGTATACGCTGACAGTTCACTGGATCTACTACGGTAGCTTACTGCACGGGTGAGTAGCTAAATCCGAAACGCTGTTACATTGATGTGCAGTACTTAACGGCGTCCATTAGTACAAACTACTTTATGGGATTAAATCGCGCGCGCGCGAGTGTTAGTGTGTGTGTGAAAGGGAGAGACAGCGAGAGAGAGAGAGAGAGAGAGAGAGAGAGAGAGAGAGAGAGAAGGAGAGAGAGTAGCAACAATTGAGTGTACAGACCAGGCCAACTAAGCTTGAATCAGGTGTAACCGATAAGGAAAAACTAACGTCATTATCACCTTTGGTGATATACCTTCTTCAGAATCCTCCTCCAGTGGTCCCAATATGACGCGACGGCTCTCAGTCCCTCAGACCAAATAGTTTGGTATCGTTGCTTTCATTATCAATCTGCAGCACCTTTGGCCTGCCTCTCTTTCTTCTCGCATCTAGCTGTATTGCCAAGACATTGCTGGGTTTCATCCTCAGTCATCCTCATAAATTCTCCTGCCATCTCAACTTTGATATTTTAAAATATTTTATAATGTGGACATTTCTAATGAGTGCGTGCAATAATTATACAAAAGAGTGATTATATAACGTATCTGTCACATATCCCTTTCACATACTAAACCATACATTTTCTATAACACGTTTATCTGTCTTTCAAAGTTAATATATGTCTTTTATATTCTTTGTCTATCTATCATTATCCATACGATACACGTGCCTGTACCATCTTAATCATTTTGCATTTTTCGTGTTATTTATACTACAGTAGCATATATTCATTCTCTTTTTGCCTTCTTTATTTTTAACCCTGTCCTGCAGTGTAAGTCTACAGCACCTTCACCAGTAGCCCATCTCCACGACACGTAATATTTTCCTTATATTTGTTTACAGTTTCCCACACTTCAGCCCCGTATGTCACAACCCTGTTTACTATTATCTCATACATTTTAAATTTTATTTCATTCTTAGTTAATTTCTCCATAAAGTGGAATGTAAGCGCCTAGTCACTTGTTTCCCTTGTCCTGTACGATATTTCTGCCACTTGTGTTGTCTTCTGTAACCGTGACACCAAGGTATTTATATGAATCTACTCTCTCCACAACTTCACGTTAGAACTACGTCTTTGGATGTATTTCCGACGACAGAATATTCAGCTTTATTTGCATTCATTGTTAAGTCCTATTCCTGGTATCCTTCGTCCTAGCATGTAAAAAATGCCATAAAATGCAAGAGTGTATGATCGTTAAAATACCTGGTTGACGATCTTGCACGTTATGAGAGTGGCTGATCAACTGTTGATCTTGGAATTGCAAATCGAAATGTTCAAACGTACGTTAGCGATCGAGACTAGCAGAATGTAGAATACCAAGAAAGGCTTACTTGGAAGGGGTGGAGGAGTAATACAGGAATAGTGGATAGCTGCTGATAATATGGGTAGATGCTGTAAAATTACTGAGAATGCCAAGACTAACATGGTGTTGTAAAATGTAAAAGAATTTAAACAGGTGAAGACGCTTTTGTATAATCTGTGTTAACAAGAAATGAGGCAGTATAAAATTTAGCTCACTCACATTAATAATAATTAATGGCGTATACTGTGAAACCATCCGTTTTAAGATGGCATTGAATTTTAAGGAAGTAACGAGTTAGAACTACAAAATGCACTCCTTAGAATTAAAAAACTTATTTATTTTTTTGTTGAATCTACTTATATTTTTACAATATGCTATCACTCATCATCATCATCATCATCATCATCATCATCATCATCATCATCATCATCATCATCATCATCATCATCATCATCATTATCATCATCATCCCTGCTCTTCCAGAAGCCTTCTCTAGCGGTCCCTATATGATGCGATGCCTCTCAAATCCCTCAGTTCAAATAGGTTGGCATCATTGTTTACATCATCAATTGAGAGTCCATCTTTAGCCTCTTCTTCTTCTTCTTCTTCTTATCGAATCCAGCTGCAATCCATGCGCTTCATTAAACAAACACGGTCCCAAAAAATAAATTTAACATGATGATAAATAAAAAAAAACAAAAGTCATGAAATGTTCTAGAAATCAAAAGTCATGAAATGTTCCGGAACTAAAAAACAGAAGGCTGAGATATTTCTGGCGGGTTGAAAGCCAATGCAAGTTGATAACTTTAAATATCTTGGGAGCTGCATTACATCAGATGGAAGCTGCACGAGTGATATCAAAAATGATATCAGAAGCAAAAGGAGCATTTTTTAAGAAAAGATCTCTTTGGCGTCCGGAAACCAGGAAAACTTTATAAACAGTTTTATTTAGAGCATGTGCAAGTTTTACTTAGAAACCTAGACTTGGAGGAAATTGAAGAGGTGGTACCTTGAAGCTTTTAAGATGTTATTATGGAGGAGTTCTTTGAGAATATTGTGAACGGAAAGAGTACCTAATGTAAAGTCTTGAAGAAAGCCGGTAAAAAAGGACGCTGATTGGAACCATTGGAGAAGTAGTATAATTTGTTAACCTGTACGCCATTGAAACTGTTTCACGATCCTGATTGAGGTGCGTGGTAGGAGGAGAAGGCCCAGGCAGGAGTACATGGATGGGGTAAAAGAAGGAAATATGAATGTGGTCATCAAGAGACTGTGTACAGAAAGAAAGAAGCCCATCAACGACTAGGCTGAGGAGTCGGAGAGGACACTTACAGCGTCTTTTCCATAATACTGTTAACAACGAGCAAATATAAACATATAGTATTACGCAACCACGCTTGTAGTCACAACATTATTTACATATATTCAGCTCGAGGGATGAAATCTGATACTCAATAATGTGTTTATACAATACACAAAGCAAACTGTGTTTGGCGTAGCGGAACAAAGCGTCTTGTCTGAAACAAATAAAAAAGAAATGTTATTCTTTCTGGTACGAACAAAAACAAAGCTCCAGACCTGGCTTTAACTTTGTCTCCTGTGATAACAAAATTGTACGTATACAAAAGATGACTGATTAAATTCACTGTATCTGTACAGCAGTTTGCAGTGTTTTAGAACGTTTTTCCTAAGATAATATAAATTCTTACAAATAAAATGTAGCCAAGGAGGGAATGTAGCCAAGGGAATTAGTGGCAGTAACGTCCATGTTTGAACGGTTACGACAGACTAAAACATAAGAAAAGTAAATAAGCAAATGGTTTACAACATCACAATATACTGATGTGTTGGGATGTTGGGATGAAGGATAACAAAAACAGCTACGTGACGCTTAACGAGCGGAAACTCTGGAGGATGTTCCAGACGTTTGTCGATCATTCTGTCCCTTATTGTACAAGGTCGGACATTGACACAGTGTCTAGTAGGTTCTCGAGCGGTTCTAACTACGTAATTATCCTCGATATGTTGGCTGAAAAGTGGTTGATTATTTTCGAATCTCTGCGGAGTATAAATATAAGCTTCACCCCCCTCCCAACTTCACTTTTTGAACCAGCGATATTATGATGCGTTTTGGAGTGATTGTTATTGTAATTTGCGGTTTAGTGTAAAGTGATTGTTGTGTTACTTAGTGCAAAACTGTAGTAAGGTGACATTTATTGTTTTCTGACGGACAAATTTTGGGTTGAAGAATTGTATAAAAGTGTCTTTGTTAACAATTTCTAACTGTATTTATAACAAGTAAATATTTAATGATTATATATGTTGCCAATTATTCTGTTTTCAGTGTACAATACGCGATCTGTGTGACTGGCGTAACAATACTTTATACAAAAAAGTGTAAAGAAAGAAATCAAGAACGGAGAACATGTAAAAAGTCACTGAAATTGAGAAAGAATTATTAAACACATACAAGTGATACACAGAAAAACAACTGTCGCGTTTGAAAATTTGTTTCTTTTTTTTTCAACGCTATTTATATCGGTCAGTCACGCAACTCAGAATTTGGAAATGTTCTTTTTGGCAGTAGCGTAGGGAACTAAAGGTACCACAGAGGTAACACTGAGCAATAATAAGTCTCAAATCTCAAACAATAGGTCAGTGGATTGCGCAAATTATGTAGTGCGCTTATTGTTTTTAAAGTGTGCGCGTGTATTGAATAGTGGACGAATTCTTTTGCTGTGATCGCATTCTTTGTTAAAAAGAAGTTTACTGCCAATAAAATTCACAACAAAATGGCAACCATGTTTGGAGATTATGTATCTACTAAAACAATGGTTTGTAAGTGGACGCTCAAACTTAAACGTGGCCCAACGAACATTGAAGATGATCCCTGCAGTGAACGCACAAAAGTTGCAGCAACTACAGTAATCACAAAGGAATTTCGTACACGGGGTTGGAAGGGCGGTGACTGAGACTGAATGACATTGTTGGGATTAAGCGTTTAACATAATCGTCACATCAGATTTTAATTTAACAAGCTGGTGTCAAGAAACGTTGTGCAAGGTGGGTGCCGCATTTGGAGTCGTTGCACGTTTTACACGTGCACTGCGGTATCACCTCCAATGCTCGAAAGACTAAGTTTTAACTCACCACTCAAAACCATTTGCTTTAAGGCAAATCATCTCCAACGATATTTAGCATTTTGTTAGAAAGTTTCATTGATTCACAATAGTCACAGCACGATGTTTGATTTTTTCTGCTTTTTAAAACAGGCGCGACACGAACAGACGACAAACAATTAATAAATTTGCATATACTGGAGACTTCAAAATTAACAGATGTTTACATAAAATGTGAATCTTGCAACATACAAAACTGTTAGTTTTAACGCTAAGCTACAGATTTCGCTCCGTCGCTAAGCAATTTTCTTACTGTGCCTCGTAATTATTCTTTTGAAGGTTCACGCTAGTTGGTGAACGAATCTCGGGGTGGGTTAAGTTTGTGTTTAAAGTATTAGCTTAACTTACACATGAAGACGAGCGCAGAATTTTTAATGGTGAAAACGTTGTGTTGTAAATTTAACGATGTTAATACTCCGATCTAACCTTTCTGAGCGGGATATTTGTGTCACAGACTGTTCTACATTAAGCACAATAAATACTTTTAGTAATAAACTATAACGTTTGTAATATTTTTATAAATTTTTTGGACATTTTATTCTAATTCTGTAATGGACACTCCACATACGGCAACTGCAAAACCGTCAATCTAAATATTTAGTCGGATTAAAACTCTCTCTTAAAAAAATAATTATAACGTTTTATACTAAGTACAAACTCAAAACAAAAAATAAAACAATTATGTTGCAGAACAACAAGAACGTTTTCTAATTCTTGGTAGTGTGAAATGAGGGCGTCTTGTACATCCAACACATGACGTCATCATTACGTCGTGCATCACGTAAGCTTACTTCCCACAGAGTCGTGACCGGTACTGCAATCAGTAGAGATGTATTACGGTAACAAGTCTAACAGATTTATGGTGGGTGGCTGTGTATTCGCTAATTGCAGTAACAGCCGGCAGAGGGGAGTAAGACAGATGTAGTGGTCACGTCATTAGAGACCAGACACTGCAGCTTTATTTATTAATTAGTGTTACATGTAAGTCACTACATGCCAGTGACCAAGCGTCCTTATACGTTATTATAGCGCCTCTTAAAAAATTGATTGACTGATTGATGTGCGATCAGTCAGCATTACCGTCTTTGGTGCTGCAACATATTGCTGAGTCTTAACCTTCTCCAGAATCCTCCTCCAACGGTCCTTATCTGCTGTGATGACTCTCCAGTACCTTAGTTCAAATAGTTTGGCATCGTAGCTCACATGATCAATCAATAGCTTCTCTTTGTCCTGCCTGTTCTTCTTCTCCGGGCTCCTTCTTATTGGGTCTTGAGCTCCACCAGAAGCTTTATCCAACGGTTCCTCTCCAGTCCCTCACTCCAAATAGTTTGGAATTATTGCTCACATTACCAATCCATCTCAGCTTTGGGCTGTCTCACTATCTTCCTCCATCCAGCTGCATTGTCAAAACTTTCCTAGGTATTTCATCATCCGTCATCTTCATCAAATACCCGGTCCACATCAACTTTGATAATTTAATATATTTTATAAGGTTTACGTCCCAAAAGAGCGCGTATAATTCTTGAATATATAATTCAAAATACAGATTTTGTATTTGGAGATTATGTACCTTCAAATACAAGAGTTTTTAGAGTGGACCCTCAAGTTTAAACGTGGTCTTACGAGCACTCCAAATGATCCTCGCAGTCATCACTTTGCAAGGCGGGTGCCAAATTTGGAGTTGTTGAACGGTTTTGGGCGTCTACTGAGGTATCACCTCCAATGTCCGCAGCACTAAGTTTAAACTCGAATGTCCAATTAAAACCATTTGTTTCGAATGCAAAGCATCTCATAACATATTTACCATGTTGTTAAATATCACATAGTGCTACATCCGAAAAGCAGTCTCTATAAACAAAGCAATATATTATTAATCAACAGCTGATGCAGGGTGTTTATAACTCATCGTTAATACTGCTTGCCGACATACGCCGCCTGATCGTGCACGTAGTCACTGCTGAGAGTTCACTGCTCCCTGCCACTGTACAACTTATTGGCGGAATGATAGAGGGAAGTCCACACGCTCCAGAAGTTGCAGCGTGTTTGCTGTACTATAAGCGTTGTGTTAATCTACAAGAGATCTATTGTTGCGATGTCAGCTCCTACCGCTTCATTTCATTATGTTGCACCAAATTTGCTTATATAAGTACTATATGGTACCCAGATTTGTTATTATCTTATGGTGACATATAATGTTATGTAAGTTAATTGTTTACCATAATTAAAAATGTTTAACCATAATATAAACAGTTCCTTTTATTTTTTGAAGGGTGTAGCTAATTTTAACTTGTAAGAATTTAAATTACGTATTTTTATTTCATGTACACTGGATTTTAATGTAGATTGGAATGGAAAACACGAGAGTCAGTTGAAAAGAGTTAGTTGCATCGATAGCTTGATGGTTGAACTAAACTTTTCGTGTAACGTAACATTCATAATTCCTACAAATATCTGTTAATTTTAAGTTTATCTGACAATTTATTCACTATTTATCATTTGTTTGAAGTGTGCGTGCCAAGCGTGGTTTGAAAAACTGAAAAAAAAACAAACACCATAATTGAATTATTTGTTAAAAAAGTTTAGCTTCCTGTATGTCTAAAACCAATAGTTTCTAAGTGGGCGTCGAGTTTAAACATGGCCGTACGACCACTGAAGCCGATGCCAACAGTGGACACCCAAAAAGTGCGATAACTTCAGACATCATTAAAAAATTTCATTCACTTAGTTGGGAGATCGGCGATTGAGAAATTGCTGGAAATCTCACATGATCGTGGGTTTCATATTGGTAGGCACTAGGGTAAACCGAAAAATATTATTATTTTATTATTAGCTATACCGCGGAAACCTTGCCCATACGCCAGATAAGGAAAATATAAAAAAGAAAAAAAAATTTGTTAATATCTTCCGGTTGCGCATCATCCCCAAAAATCATAAAAACTGATCAATGTCAGCAACTTTTCGTAATTAAAAACAAAGAGTTTGTATGTAATGCAAACCTACAGCTTTAGATAAGTAAAGAATAACACAGGGAAGATAAATAAATTAAAAAATCATAGATATTTCAACTTTTATTGGTCGCGTATTGCACCTGAAAAACACATTTTTACCATTAAAATAGCAAATTTTACATTTTGACATAATATAGTTAATGATAAATGGTACAAGCTATAGCAATAGTGTTTTTCTCATTTTTTTGGTACCTGCTATGTTAAATTCCGATTTGTGCGAAAAACTTGGCATGATGGATCGTGAAAGAAGCGTCGTCCTGATGAACCCATACCTGGACTTGGCACCAACGACTTTTTGTGACGCTTCTGTTACCAGCTTCACACACCGCTCCACTGCTTGCTTATTATATGGAAACTTGTCAAAATTCTATTCAGCTACTGTTTGCGAACGTATGCTTTTATTGAAGAGAAAAACTGCACTAGCCTCTCCACCCTAACTCCACTATCACCTACACGTTGGTGGGCCCTGTTACGCCGAGCAATCCACTCCAAGTTTGTGGTAGCCAATCCCTTCGGCGGAGTGGATCGGTAAGCAAACGAGAGATGGGGATTCAGTCAGGGCAGCCTGGTAGGATCCTGGGTCCTGGCCTGACAGGATGGTGCACATTAACAACAGGATGTGCATCTATTTTAGAGGCGGTGGAGCCTACAGTAGGCCAACGGCTGCACACATGGGCTAAGTTAGTCTACTCCGATCGGGCAGAGAGAGCTCGTCAGCTGAGGTGAAAGAAACTCTCTAGGGGAAGAGCAGCCCAAAATCAAATTTCCTGGTCCTCTAGGTTTCGAGTTTTACAGCAGGCCAGTAACCCGCTTAAGTAAAAATATATGTACTTACAGAACTCATACGAGGCTTGGAAATCGGATGGAAAGTACAGGTTGTTCTCTCTTGGATCGGAGAAGGAACGAGAGTATTAGACGCAATTTTTTGTTTCTTTTTTTATATTTTACTTATCTGTCCTAGAGGCAAGTTTTCCGCGGTATAGCGTATCAAAATAAAAAAAAACAGTAGAACTCCATTTATCCAAACTCCAGTTATCCGAATCGCCAATTATCCAAGTCGATCAGAAAATTAAAAAAAATATTCAATTTCTAAAAAAATACGTTTACTCAAATTGCACTTGGCATACAAATAAAAAACATCGTAAGTAAATGAAATACGTGTCACTCACCTGTGTCGCATTTACAGTATTGCGCTCTACTGTGTGGTGTATATCGTGCGTTCTGTTTATACAGCACAGTATTTTCCAAGCTGTTTTCACGTAGTGTGTATATAAAATGTCTTCTAAAAGGAAACGTATCGTATTATTCATGACGGACAAAGTGAAAATAATTGAACAAATATAAACAAGGAATGTTTCGCAAACAGTTGGCCGACACTAATAATGTAGGTGCAGCCACTCCTTCTGATATAAAAAGAAATAGTTCTTTGATTTTGAAATTTGTTTCTAATTTTTAAAGTGAAAATGGAATATTGTCCTGAAAAGTGATGAGAATGGCTGAAAATAAAAACCTAGAAGATGCAGTTTTTAAATGGTTTTTGCAGCAAAAGTAACTTAAAATCCTCTCTCTGGCCCCTGTAATTGGGAAAAAGCAAAAATGTTAGCTGAAAAAATTAGTAATTTAAAGCGAGTAACGGTTGGTTACGTAATTTTATGGCTAGGCATGGTATTCGGGAGTTGGATTTGAGCGGAGAAAAAGTTTCTGCAGATAACAATGCAGCTGATCAGTTCATTAGAGAATTTGAAACCAGAACTAAAAACTAGGATCCTGAATCCTTGTACCGTGCTGATGAAACAAGATTTAATTGGATAGCATTGCCCCGTAAAAATTTAGCTTCAATGAAAGAAGCTAGTGCTCCTTGTCACAAAATTAGTAAAGAACGTGTGACAGTGCTGACTTGTGCTTATTCAACGGGCAGTCATCGACTTCCATTGCTTCCATTGATGGAAAATCAAAAAACCATAGGGCTCTCAAAAACTTTAAAAGCTCCCGATCGTATACAAAAATCATCCGAAAGCGTGGATGACAGAAGCGTTGTTTTCAGAATGGTTAGAAGAAACGTTTATTCCGGATGTAAACTATATCAAAAGGAAGTGGGAAAAAAGATAAACGTGTTGCTTCTTATTGATAACGCACCATCCCATCCTAGAGTGGATCTGTTGGAAAGAAGAAACGGAAGTTTTAAACTGCTCTTCCTGCCGGCAAATATAACGAGTTTGTTGCAAGTGATGGACCAAGGTGTAATAGAGTGTATGAGACGACAATGTTTGTGTATGAGGCATTCGCTTGTTTTGACACTCCCTTAAAGTAGACGTTTTCTTCCATAACATAACCTTTTTCTGATGTTTGTCCCAATTATCCAAATTTCTGCATATTCGAATTACGTCTGCGACTCATTAAATGTTTTTTGCTTACACTATTAGGCACTTAGTGTGAAAAAACTTAGTGTAAGCTGGATGCCCCATTTGCAATCGTTGCACTTGCTTGGTATCCACTTCGGGATAACGTTGAATGCTCATAAGGCCACGTTTAAGTCAAGTACCCAATTATAAACCGTTTATTTGAATACGGAGCATCTTCTACCTTGTTTGTCATGTTGTTGTAAATTTCCATTAGCACCAGACCGTTTTTAACAAAGAAACACATCGGATATTTGATTTTATCCACTTTTCAAAACACGCGTGACGAGTAAATTTCAAACCTGTGAAAAATATACAATTTGTCAGACACACTTACAAGTCAACAGGTGATGAAGCTTACAACACAGGGAAACATTAGTTCTGCCACTAAGCGGTAAATGTCTCTGACCCTCGTAGTTCAGTCAACACAATGTTCAAACGTACTATGGGTATACTTAGGCGTTAGGATCCGTCAATTTTGGCTAGAGCTGTATCAACATTGAAATAGTAAAAAGGTATTTGTTTCCAGTCGGTTAAAATACACAAAAGAGCACGCTCCATCTCTGTTACGTAGACTAACAAATACAGTAGGTCTTCGCTTAACGTTGGGCTAAATTCTTAATATTTTCAACTGCCATTGAAACGACAAAAAAACAAGGCAATATTTCCCGTAAGTACCAAAGGCTGAGGTTGAAGTTACGTTTTTCCACAACACGTTAATTTTTAATGGAAGACTTGATTTTCTATGGTAAATATTTAAATTAAGTATAGTGTCGTTTAACCCGTCGAAATGGGACCGGAGGTAATCCGGAATCAGCGGACAGATGAAGTTGTAAACGTGAGTGTGAGCGTGTGTGTGCGTGCGTGCGTGTAACGTTAAAGTCAGTGCGAGTTATTTTGCGTTAAAAATGTTTGCAAAGTATGTTGCTTCAAGAACAAGGAAATAGTAAATTCTGCCGTCGAGAGGAAATTAAGTCAAGTTTACGCTGTTATGAGTTAGTTTGTTCGAGTAGTTGTTTAATAAGGTTATTAAGGAAGTTTATAGTATGCGCTTATTCACGCAACTTCATTAGCCTCCTTATCAGAGCTGCTTTACGGATGGCTGAATTCCATAAACTTAAATTAAGGTTACTGTGTTACCGAGATTTTAAGGTCCCAGCAATTGGTATAAAGGCAATTGTACAAATCCATAGTTGAGTGCATCGCTACATATATGCACTAAAACAATAGACACAGCCAGTCAGTACAAATTTCCCGGACAGCGTTAAGTATGTGGATTTAAAACAGACCCGCCGGGCGGAATAAATTCACGTTACCTGACGTTATTGCTAATTTGCTAGTTTTGTTACGTCTGTAAGTTTTATTTCAGTACATAACGTAGAAAAAACAAAAATATATTCAGTAATTGTAAAGTTAGCAACATTTAGTGACCGTTATATTTTATCTAATAATAAATATTGTTATTAACGGAGAAAATGAAAAGGCAATTGACAAATCTAAAGGGAGTAACTAATTCTTGAACTATATGGGGATTTTCAATTATAAGTGTCAAACATGTTCCATTTTTATCAGAGTTCAGTATAATTTACATAACCGTCCATAAGCAACTGCAAAGTCAAGCGACTAGCTGAACAACCAATGCAAGTTCTCAAATCGGCCGTTGGCATTTGTCTGCCTATCTATATACTTGATGTATATAGTATCTTGAGGTATAATATTACGTATATTCGTATACAAATCTTCAGTAATGTACATACATTTAAAACGTGACTACATTTGTATTTATTTTCTCATAATAACTGTTAAAACAACTATACGAATATAATTTTAGGTTTTTATATTTAAAAAATTAAGTCACCAGGGGGAAGACTTTATCAAAATTTTGGAAAAAGGAACCAATCAATTTAGGTATCAAATCTTACAGAATTTCAAGCAGCCATATCAAACACAGTCTTCAGGTTTGTAAATTTGTAAATTTCTGGACACAAGGCCCTAAAAAGTGTACTAAAAGTTTCAAAGAAATGCAAAAAGCCTTGCCGTGTATAAAATTAAAGGAAATTTAAATCCAATTTCAAAAGTAATGTTTTGTACTGAAAACTAGCTTTACGGACACGACGCGTCAAAAATGAAACTAGGAATTTTAAGACACTTGTAGAAGACTATTTAGGACAAATTATTGAAATTAAGAATTATTTAAAATACGTAATTACTAGTTATTCAAAATATAAACACAGTATCTTTAACAATCTGAAAATTTACATCTGTCAGCACCCCTTGGAAGTTGTGGTTTCTTCGAAAACGTTTGTAAGCTGTTTGCAAAAAAATATTACATATTGTTGTCAGTTGCATATGTTACTGAAAAGTATTCCGTATATTCGTATACAAATCTTTGGTAATGCACATCAATTTAAAAACGTGAATAATTTATTATTAGTTATTGTCCGCTTCGTAATTGTTTTTCAGGTACACCAAAACCACCAGTCATCGTGATAACGTCACAGTGTTAACAAATAAAATTTATTTATTTGAATTTATTTTACTTTTTTAATTTAATAATTAATTAGTTTTATAAATGTATATAGTTCAAAGTCGGAAGCTATTTCTGCGTCTCCGGGAGCTCTCTGTTTTATAGCACACAATGTACACAGAACTAACGGATACAGAATAGCATAGTACAATAATAAAAGTGTAGCTACTATTGCATTCTACTGGAAAACCATTAAAACTTTGCGACTGATTGGTAATTTATATGTTGCAATTCGACGACACTTTTGGTAAGATAAACGAATATTGGTGCAAGAACGCAGACAGTATTTGAATACTTTACGATTTAGTAAAACACATTACTGCTAACTTCTTTTTCTTCTCCTCTGCCTCCTGAATATTATCATTTTTTCTTCCCTGTCTTTTATTGTAGACTGATAATCAACAGATCTCTGGTTCGTTTTTCTATCGCAAATCAAAATGCAGTCACCCTAAATCGACTTTGTCCAATTTACAGAAATGTTTAAAAAATGTTGCTCATACTTGGAAAATTACAGACAAACAGGTTCCGAACAAGCTATTGTAACAGCAACTGATTTAATGATTGGTTGATGAACCAATAAATGACCCAAAAAAAATGTTTGAAGTGCAATTTTTTAATGCTCTCTTGGACACAGTGCTTATGTCTATGAGAGAAAGATTTCGACAGCTGCAAGATTTTTCTGTCACGTGGAGTTTCTTGTTTAACATAAAAAATATCAAAATAAAGAAGAACTGATGAAGCATTGTTCTGCATTGTAAGAAAAGTTAACGGTCAACTCTAAATCAGATATTGATGGAGATTTGTTGTGCGACGAAATCTTGGGTCTGCAACATTACCTCAAGGACAGCCAGGCAACGCCTATTGAAGCTTTGGATTTTATCAAAAAGCACAATCTTCAAGAGTTGTTCCCTAACACATGGATAACGCTGCGTATTCTGTTAACAATACCAGTGGCTGTTGCAAGTGGGGAACGCAGTTTTTCCAAACTAAAATTAATAAAGACCTACTTGCGATCAGCAATGTCCCAAATAAGACTAACGAGTCTAGCCACGCTGTCCGTTGAAAATGAAGTTGCAGAAAATCTTGATTTCTCTAGTCTAATTAAAGAATTTGCCGATAGAAAATCTAGAAAAGTTAAATTTTGTTGATTTGACAATTAATAATTTGATTTGGTTTCATTTCATTCGAAATATACATATATATAACATGAAAGCATTGATTTTTAAATTCAATAAAAATTGTAATAGCAAATAATTCTGATATTTTAGTTTTCATAATTTTTATAATCATAATAAAATTACTTGTATGTAACTTCCTGTTATTTGTAAATCATTTTATAAGATAATTAGGTGATATGTACACATTCATAATATATTTAAATAGTAAATAATAAAATTAATTAATAAACTTGTGATTATATTCATTATTTTTTATCAAATAACTATTTTATATAAATTCAAAGTTCAATTTTCTAATTATTTATAATTATAATTCAATAATACACGGAACAATTTACATTTACAATTAATTTTAAAAGATACGATAATTTTTACTAATGTACGATAATTTTACGACCCTGATAGGATAGGCGCCCTTTTCTTGGATGAGAACACTGATTTTGCCCGCGAGTCGCGGGCATAATGGTAGTTAATAATAAGAAATAAAGGGCGCTGAAGAATATCTCGCCCGGGGCGCCCGGATGGCTAAGGCCGGCGTTGACTTTCAAGTTCCAGCAGTTAGTCCAGTTGTCTACACTTCATCAAACTTGTACTGTCGTTGTTGACTAAGTAAACAGCACTACCCAAGCTGGAGTTAATTGAGTTTTACCGAGAGCCGAGTGGGAAGTTACAAACTCTTGTTACTTTAGACTTTGAAAACGCCAATACTTTATTGCACTACTAAGATCAGCAGTTCAGTTACTATTTTGCCTATGGCTTAGTTACAATAATCATTGTAAAATAACTTTGTATACCTGCGTCCACTTCAGCACACATGCCTCTCCTAAATGTTTCTTTCTCCATCTACGAGTCTCTCTCTCTCTCTCTCTCTCTCTCTCTCTCTCTCTCTCTCTCTCTCTCTCTCTCTCTCTCTCTCTCTCCACTCTCTCCCTCTCTCTTGTTTTAACTGATCCATTATCACGTTTGTTGAAACGAAAGACAATTATGTAACGGTCTTGAAAATTCGAGTTTTTTTCTACACCTTTATCGTCTAGCCCAGCGCATACCCAGCCGGGACAGTGGTCAAGGCCGGGTTATAACCTTGTCTCCAGACTGTTCTAGCTCCTGTAACTACGTAATTATTCTCAAAGCGCCCCCGGGAAAGTAGTAGATGTCTCTGGAATCTTTGTGGGGTTTTAATATATAAACGTCATTGGCCGACTTAGCAGTTAGTTAACCTTGGCGATTTTAGACGTGCGGTTCGCAGTCACTGTTGTGGCTTATTGAGAAGTGATTATTGTGTTAATTAGTAAAAAACGAATAACGGTTGGACAAACTTTAACTTTAACTTGACTTATTGTATAAGAGTGCCATGTTGATTTTTCATTCTTCTTTGTGTCTAATTAAAGTTTGTAAATATTGACTTAACTGGTGTCAGTTATTCTGTTTTCACAATACCCACGAAGATCCGGTGTGATCAACATACTATTGTGAATGTTAAGTAATGTGAATAATGTCTGTCTGAACGTTAAGTAATAATATTCATTATTTTTATCGTTTCTTTAATGTAGTTGGGCGACGTATCACTCTGGAAACAGAGACGAAATCTCACGCCCGCTGCCCTACAAAAGGAACGGAGGCTCAGATGTGTTGTTGCTTTCGTCTTATATTCGTACAGCAGATAAAGTCCAAACAAAAACAATAGTTGCATCCTGAGTAGTTATTTCAGAGTTGAAGGGCCGGCGACGTTCTAGTAAAACCGCTACAACTTTGCAAAGAAAACAAAAATAAACACCCTGAATACATTAAACTCGAGTTACATTTAGCTTAGCGCTCTCTCCTCCTCCTGAACACACACACACACACACACACGCGCGCGCGCGCGCGCGCTTTCGTTTCAAAATGTAGTAGTTTCCGTCGTGCAGCAAAACTCTAATGGATGCCATTAACTACTGCAAATGGATGCATTGTTGAAGTTAAACGGGTTTTAGAGTAAACCGTTGCATCGCAAAGTGTTACACGTCTGTGTGCATTGTTAGCAGACTTAACGACAATGTCAGTAATTATTGCAAGCCGTTTGTTGTGTAAAGTAGTTGTTACATAACGTAAAGTATAAAGCAGTAACATTTGTAAACCGTATCTAAGGCGTCTTAGCAATGAGTATTTTGATCCATGTTTATAGAAAACGGTGATGTCTTGAACAAAAACAAAAAAATAGGATTAGCATTCGACATAAAGAAATCGAATTTTTCAAAAAAAATATATCAAATTATATATCAAAATATATAAAATATTGAATTAGTTAAATTATTATTGAATTTCGTTCTTAAAACTCTCAAGTATAGAACGAAAAGATTTTTCTCGCTTACAAATTTTACAGCGAGCAAAGGGAAAAGGGTTACCACTGAAACCACAAAAACTAGCGATACAGCTCAAGATTTTATTTTATACATTACCAGTTTCAGGATTTCTATTAATCATTAATTTTTAAAAAGTACAAAATTTTTAATTTAAAAATGCAAAGTAGTTTTGGCAGTTTAATATGTTTGGTAGTTAAAGTTTCTACACCAAAAACAAGAAATGATTGAAAACGATAAAAGTAGGAGAAAATAGATTAGTTCTTTGGTAAAAGTTGAAGCAGAAGTTTAAAAACTTTAGAGATGCTGTTTTTTAAACAAAAAACCCTATTACGCAAGTCACTGGAATGTGAAGAATAATAAAGCACTTATATTCAATAAAGTTTTGCATAAGGCCCTTATGCACAAGACGATAATCTGTACTACCTGTTTTTACACATGAATGAAAACCATGGACGATTACATAAGAAACTGAAAAGATGCTACTACAGCCTATGCCGAATAGATAGAAAAATTGTTTGCCTACTTACGGGTACTGATGGATGACGAATCAGGATCAATTACAAACCTGCATCAAAATGCTATGAGGCTTCAACGTCTAAGACAGACAGAAGACATAGAAGGGATGACTATTTGTACATACCCAACTGATTTTGGTAATGATTGGTTAAGGGTAAGGGGTAGTTTACCTGCAACGTTTTACGTTTCAACAAGAGTAAAGCACTTAATGTTGAAAAATAAAGTATCCTGAAAAGAAGGTAAAAATAGTCCACTGTAGAAAGGTAGATGATATATCTATAAATGAAAGAGGTTGTTGAAAGGGGAGGGGACAATTTTTACTTCCATGTTCCGTAAGGAAATGGAAGTATGGTGATCGCGAAGACATCGTTTTCAAGACAAGGGCAAATTCTCCTCCAATTGTACATACCCATTGTTACATTCTCTTTTTTACTTATTTGTGCTGGAAGGTACAATAAATTAGTAGATAAACCTTTCGCTGTACTTTATACGGCCAATCTGCTTTTAACACGACAGTTTGTCTGCTGTTCAAACTATTTTTTTTAAATCTGAAATACGTTGCAGATATTTAAATACAATCTGATAATTAAATTTATGGATTACTAACACGGACAATGAAGCTTAAAGCCATTGTGCTCCTAGAACCTGATTCTAGGGATCAGAAATTTTATCGTTATCGTTCGCCATAGAAAACATTTTACACATAAACACTCAGACACTTTTCGGAAAATGACTTTTCTTCATGTTTTGAAGGTAGTACAATCAGAATCTGCCCTTGTCTTTAAAACGATGTCTTCGCGATCATCGTACTTCTATTTCCTTACGGAACATGGAAGTAAAAATTATCCCCTCCCTCTTCAACTATCACTTATATTTATATTATAGAAAATTATACTTATACTCATTTATAGAAAATTACCCCTCCCCCTTCAACTACCCCTTCCATTTATCGATATTTCATCTACCTTTCTACAGTGGACTATTTTTACCTACTTTTCTGGATACTTTATTTTTTAAATTAAGTGCTTTATTCTTGTTAAAACGTAAAACGTTGCAGGTAAACTACCCCTTACCCTTAACCGATCTTCACCAAAATCAATACACCTTAAGTTCTCTGCAACTCGGACACATATGCAAAACATTATTTGATTCTGAATTTGCGGCAGTTATCGGTCGCCATAGAAACAATTCTACACAGAGACGCACAGAGAGACACACACAGGGACGCTTATTGGAAAACGACTTTCTTCATGTTTTGAGGGTAGTACAATCAGAATCAGCCCTTGTCTCAACCACGATTTTTTCCGCGATCACCATAATTCCATTTTCTTAGGGAACATGGAAGTAAAAAAGTCTAGTGCCAATTCAAATTCACAAAGAAATAGTAAACATGTTAGCACATGCTGCGCCTTTAAAAACAATCACTGCTAAGTTTAAACACGGTCGGACGAGAAGTGACGATTACCCCTGTAGTGGAAGTACAATAGGCAACACTAGATATCTATACAAAAGTTTATACAGGATGTTGGAAGATCGACAATTCAAAGTGGATGACACTGCTAGGATCATAGACATCTATGATCAGCGTGTGTTTCATAATTTGACTCAAGAACGTGGTATGAAAAGTTTATGCAATCCGAGTGTCGCATTTTGCGTTGTCCCACTTTTTGGGTTACAATAAAGGGTTGCTGCCCACACGTTAATCGAAAAAATTTCAGTTAAACGTACTTGAAACCTCTATGGAGCCCCTCCGTTGAAGGAGCTCAGAGCGATTCATCCGCGTGTCATTCACAGGTCCTCTACCAGGTCTGTAAACGGAGACAGAGTAATCGACGTTGATAATTGGAAAACATTGTTGAATATTGAAAACCCAATATAAATAGATAGATTTATGTTGAAGGTGATAATGGTTATGGTGGTGATATGGATTGTAAACATAAATTCATATTTCATGTAAAAACCTTGTTGAATGTGTCTCTCAATTAATTCATTATTTACGAACTGTTTGAAATTTACTCGTCACGCTTTTTTTTTAAATTGGACAAAATCACGAATTCTTTGTTAATAAAGTTAGCGCCAATGGAATTAAAAACTCTAAAGCAAATATGTTAAAGGATCTGCCCCTTAAAAACAATCGTTTGTAAGTGGGTAGTGGAGTTTGAACGTGGTTCGAGCATTAAAGACGAAACCCTCAGTGGGCAAAATGCTCTTGACTTAAAATATAATACACAGGTTCGTGAGAGATGCCTATGACATCAGCAATGTCGTCTACTTTAAATCGACGGTTTTTGAACACCGTATATGAAATTTGTTAATGATGCTTGAAGTTGTTGCACTTTACGGGGATACACTGCTGGGATCACCTTCAGAGCTCGTAAGATAACGTTAAAACTTAACTGCGCTCATACAAATATTGTTTGTAAAGTTGCAGCTCTTGCTAACACATTTACCATTTCATTGTGAATATCCATTGCCGACAGACCTGTTGTAACAAAGAATTCAATCACAGCTCGATATTTGTTTTTTTTTTTACTTTTCAAAGCTCGCATGAGTCGAAAATACTTCTAACAGCTGATAAATAATGAATAAATTTGCAGACAGTTTTAAAAATAAACAAGCGTTAGCAAGGAATGTGAATCTTACAACACACGAAAAAAGTTAGTTTTACCGCTAGGGTAAAGACGTCTCTCTGTAAACTTTTCAACCGATACTCGTAACTTAGCTACTCTAAGGTTGTAGCTACTTAAACCAAAACGTGTGCAGCTAAATGTCATTCACAATCGTACTAAAATGCTTCTCGCGTCCTGTGACGATTTCTATTATATACGCAAAGTAAGTACGCTTATGTGTTTAAAGAAATTATTTATTCTTTATAACATTTTATAGAAATAACAATTTATGTCATTTAGGCCTATTATTTCATTAATCATTGGAGTCTTGGTCTCCGTAAGTACTGCTTTCCCTTCTTTCCCTTAATGCGTGTTCTTCGATAATTACCAAATTCCGTATGATTAAACACAAATGATAAAAACATGACCAGTCTGTATCAATGTTAGACTAGTAAGACTTACATAGTCACTTTATCAAGTAATTCTCTTATACCTTCTCCATCTGTCTCTAATACTTTGCACTAATATAAATGAGTATACTAATATAATATAATAATGTGTAACTTCTTCTTCTTCTTAATTGGCGCTACAGCTCTTAAGAAGACTTCCTCCTGAACAATCCGCCCCCAGTAGTTTCGATCCTTTTCTCTCAGTCTTCATCTTCTTACACCGAGCCTGCGCAGGTCGTCCTCAAGATCATCCAACCATCGTTTTTTCGGCCGACCCCTTCTTTTTCTTTCATCAGGGCTCCCCGTAAAAATTTTTCTTTTTCTTCAATGTGGATATCTCTAACATTCTCTGGGCATTTCCTGCCCACAATGTGTACCTATCATGTAGAATTTGTAGATCAATTCTAAGGTAGGCGTGTTATATTACATGGCACAGTATCTAGCCATTTCAAACTTTCCAAAGGAGCTAGGCGGGAACAAATTGTATCTCAAGTTGTATTTAATATCTAAGGAGAGCACATAATAACGATATTTTTGTGCCGGTGTTTGCATAACCCGGCGATCGAAGGTATAGAAATTTTGTTTCCTATAATAAACTCGTGTATTAATGTCAGTTTGAGCGGCGATATTGGCAAGGCGCTGTCAGACAGCTCGCGCGATCTCGCGGTGAAGTTTGGTGTTCGTTGCGTTGTGGCCGTACTAATCAGTTCAACGCTGCCTCTCACTGAAACAACAAGCTCTCTCTCTTGGACAGTCTAATTGGGTAATTTTCGACTCGTTTTGATGGCAGGCTAATTTTTCGAGACTTCCCGGTGAGTGACTTACTGTATAGTATAAAATAATTTAATAGTAAGGGAATAATTAAACTCAAATGTAGTCAGCCAGATGCGAAAGTTAGAATGCACGTGTTGCGATCAGACGTGTGTGTGTATGGTAAGAAAATTAATTGATGTTCCAGTGCATACCGCCAGTAATTCTTTTAATTATTGTACAATAATCACTGTTAATCATTTGTTCAATTATTGTATAAAATTATAACTAACGTAAGTACGTTATAGACAGAGTTGAATCGTCTTGGTTATGCATGAACACGCACTGGACCGGAAGGGTGTATTTTTCTTTAATTATTTCAGTTGAAAGTAAATTGTGAGACCACCCTTAGATGAAATACTGTAACTCTTTTAATTGTGTGTAACTGTAAGGGCCTTTAGTGTGGTCATTTTCTGACAATTTACGATATTTGTTTCGCCACGTGGTGAGGCGGGTCCAACCTGTATGATTATGTCGGCACTTGTTAAATCTGGTGCGAGTGTCTCTTTACTATGCACATTTTATTATTTTTTTTATGAGTTCGTAATTACCTTGAAGACATAATTACTCCTCAGGCAATTTTCAAAAAACAAAAAAAAACTTTTATGCATTTATCTTGAGTTAGTCGGGAGCTCCAGTTCTGATGTTCAATATCTTTGACTAGGGTGCAAATTTTTGTGGGCAGTATCTTTAATCCTTTTTGAATCCTTAGGGTTCTCGCCTAGACGGAGACGTGGCCTCAGCTGGTGTACTGCCGCCTTCACCAGTCATGAACCACCCGACACTCGTCTGTTCCGAGGAGGGAGCTTGCTAACCAACTGTAAAGATGTTACTCTACTGCTGCAATTAAGGTGATATGAACTCTATTATTATTTTTCGCTGGCCTGGCCCGCAGTACATCCGTGTTACAAATTGTTTTTGAACCATGTGCTTACGCTGCTAGACAGTCCGATCAAGGGTGTGTCACCGGGACATTCACTATGAACATTATTATAACTATTATAAAATTATTCTATAACTATAACGTACAATTATTGTAATTGTGTGCGGCACTGGGGGAGCGTGCCAGAGCTTAATTTTTGCTTCCTTCATAGACTTTTATGCAAAGGCCGTTAGAGTTATTATTTCTTTCAATCTAAGTTTAAGTCATGTGTTTCTTGATTCTGAACCGGCTGGTTCAGGGCGGGGTTCACATTTATCTATTTTTCTGCATTTAAGGGTTGGAGGTTTCGTTTTTCAGGCTGTTTCCGGGTGTTAAAATGTACATAGTTTTTTTTGGGACGCAAGTTTGGCACACGTTGGTACCGTTTCATGCAGGTCTGATACCTGTCTTACCTGGTCTGGCACGCTTCCACAGCTGCTAGAATACAACATGCTGTTACTTTGAATTTAATTATACACAGATGTCTGATATTAAAATTTTATTTTTTTGTGGGCATATACTAATAATTTTTGAGATTGTAAAATCATACTGGTGGTACTGATTATTGTAACTTGGGTTCTGACTTGCTTGCTGGACTTGTCTGTTTAATTAAATCCTTATGATTAAAGAACGAATTCCTGATATATGGATACATCTATATTTGTAACACAAGATTTAACATTTTGTAAAATTATGCCAGTTGTTTAAACTTAAGTGATAAGGGTTTTTACCACTTGTATACAGTTCAAAGAAATTTAAAGATTTTGATATACTTATAATATACAATTTCTTAGATGTTATAAAATCATATGGGCTGCCATGCCACTCTCATCTCGCAGTTTTTAGTCATCATTATCCTTTCGTTCTTTTAAAAATTTTTTTGGTTTCATTTTTAATGGAGTAAAAGGGTTGTGTTTTTTTAATGAATTAATTCCAACTGTGGCTGGAAGCTTAAATTTATGATTGCAGTTTTGGGGGCTTTATGGAATATACAGATTTTCCTCCCAGCTATATGCGGGTTAGCTAGAATATACAGGCTGTCTGCCAGGTTGAACATGAGTTTTATTGTGATGTATATTATATGTATATGTTTTCTATGTTCCAATATGTGATGTTAGTGTTAAGTGTTATCCAGGGGTGATTTATATAATTTATAGGATGTTGCCCGATATATGTTGTTTATTTATATAATTTAAGGAACCCGATTGATATATATATATATATATATATAGACTTAGCGCCGCATAATTTCTTCATCACACGCCAATTTTTACCCAGGGTATCTAAAACAAATTTGAGGAACTTGTATAAGTACATCTTTAGGTGAAGAAGTTATTTTGCCCAAGTTATGGTGTGTCAGCGTACGAAAAACTTATACAAATTTTTATACATCGTATTTTTGCTGTACGCTGAAGCCAGACAACCTGTTCGATATATACAAATGTATATAATGAAATATGGGTAGTTAGTCGGCCATATTGGCATTCGTAATAATTATTCTATAAAATTTGTAACATGTGTAAAAAAGACAGACACTACAGAGGAAAGTGTGTTTTTATTCTGTTTAGTTGGTATAACGAAATATTGGGACCTGCCATAATTTATTCTGTTTAGTCGTCTCGTGCGGTAATTCGTTGAGTTTGCTAACGTGTGTGGGACAGAATTTTGTAATTCGTATGAAGTGTTTGTGATTGCAAGTCGAAGTAAAAATATGTTGGAGGCGCTAGGAATAATAATGAAAGGTAAGATGATCATTTATTTAGTGTATGTTGTCCGTTGTTTGTAGGAAATTAGCTGTTAGGTTATGTATGAATGTCTCGATTACTTTGGGTTGTACACTAGGCCTACCGGTTGTTATAGACCCAACTATACATAATATCACTGTGTTCTGTCCAAAATTTAATAATGGAGCAAATTAGCATTCTAATTTAATTAATACAATATACCTAGGCTAACGCCATGCGTTCTTATGGGAGTAAAAATTTAATTTTTTGTCTCCGTAAATAGGTTCGACCGCCGTTTAAAATTATTTTTCTCGTGTTTATATAACATAGAAGAATATAATAAAAATATATCAGCGCAATATCAGCATTGATGAGAATCTTCATAATTACCCAAGGGGTAATTAACTAATTTTTAAAAAAAGTCCCTGTAAGGCACTGAAGCAATTTAATTAAATAAAGTTTCTTTATTATAGATACTCCTGTAAGTCTGACAATTATTTTGTCTACTCTAGCCTACCTATATATGTGTAATGTATCCAATTTGTAAATCATTTTATTCGTAAAATGTGGTCCTACCTAACACAAGATGGTACGCCTTACTATAATATATTTAATTTGAACTCTGCTCGTATTTAACTAGTTACAAATTTTATTTAATTCTTCAGTCCAGCTATATTACTCTAAATATACTTTCAAATTCAGCATTTTTCATAAAATTCATAAAAGAAATACGTTAGGTTATGTTTCATGTCTAGATTACTTTGTCGAACACGTATCTGTTATAGAACCAACTATGCCTAATAGCACTGTGTTCTGCCCAAAATTTAATAATTGAGCAAGTTAGCATTCTAATTTAATTAATACAATTTTATTTTTTCATTATTAGCGGGCCAATTTATACAAAAACAAAAATTCTGGAGTTTTGTATTGTAGTGTTTTAGGGTAAATAGAATTGCCATAATAAATTTAATACAGTAGGCGTATTGTTTTGATTGTGAAACAAAAATCATTTGTTTGATGTTTTAATTCAGTTCACTTATCCCCAATAAGTAAAAACCTTTACAAAGGTGCATAAGGTATTATCATTTGCTTTAAAAAATTGAATTCCAAAATAATACAAAGACTATTTAAATTAGATTTGTTCCTTTACTGCATTAATAAAACCTGTCATATACGCGTCACCTTATGCTACATAAATATCAAACACACTTAGTGTTCCGAGTTGTTAATACAATAGCGATATAAATATCAGGTTACTAAACCTTTACACAGAATAATTTTATTAGATGCATTGTTGTAAAACTTTAATATTGTAATTCCTGCTTTGAAAAGTGCAGGGTAAAACAGAAACATGAAAATATCAGAATAATAATATTTGAATAGAAATCATAGATTCTTTGTGGTATACAAGAACATGAGTATTTATTGTATTGTATGCAAGTTGGATGTCATAACATGAAATTATCAGTTAAGGATAGTTCAGTGTTTAGATAAGACTTTGATTCTATAACCCTAGGACTAGAATAAACTTCCAGTTAGTTTTGTGCTGATGTATTATTAACAACAGCAAAGTTCCTGTGATAATAGAACTGATTTCGCTGAAAGATTAATTATGTTAACAAAACTAGCAAACTAGCAGGGCATTAGCCGATTAACTTACAGCGGAATAGCCTGTAAGCCTAACCTAACTCTGAAATAAAATGAATTACTTTTAGGAAAAAATCAAAATTTGTTTGTGTTATGTAGGCTTGGGTGTTAAGTATAATAGGCTAAGTTCTTTATCACAGTAAATTGTCTCTAGCTCCAGATACTTGCATGTCTACATCAATTGTCATATTTTACTTTTCAGATGACTGTGAAAGTAGGCCTAGGAGACGTACAGCAAAAAAAGGTACATATAGTTTTAATTGTTATTTATATTCAGTGTATAAAAGCACCCCTTAACTCTAATCAACTAAAAATATAAAATTAATTAACCCATTTTTGAAAAAGACCCTGTGAGGGAACTGACTCCAGTTAAATGAAATATGTATTCTGTATTAAATCCTTATTCTGTATAAATATCAAGTTACTGATACCTTTACACAGAATAATTTTATTTAGATTAAGTCTGCCCTATGATAATATAACTGATTTAGCTAAACTTACTGCGGATTAGCCTGTAAGCCTAACCTAACTCTGAAATAAAATTAATTACTTTTAGAAAAAGATCAAAAGTTTATAGGCCTGGGTGTTAAGTATAATAGACTAAGTTCTGTATCACAGTTGAATTATCTTTAGCTCCAGAACTTACACCAATAGTGCATGTCTACATATATTTTCATACTTTACTTTCATATTTGACTGGGAACGTAGTAAGTTCAGTGTTAATTTATTCATGTTACCTTATATTTGGTGTATAAAATCACCCCTTAAACTCTAGTTAACTTAAAACTAAGATTAATTAACTGATTTTTGAAAAAAGTCCATGTGAGGGCACTGACTGCAATATAATTAAATATTTTTTTTTATTATAGATACTCCTGTAAGTCTGACAATTATTTTGTCTACTCTAAAAAAATTCCATTTATTACTTTTATGGTGATTCATGTATGAACATTACATAATTTTAATTTTCTTACAGATGTAAGACTGTTTCCGGAAAATGTATGCGATCGAATTTCACAAGATTTAGGACACACACAAGTGTCTGATCAAGTAAGTTTGAGTGGTAGATTAGGTCTGAAATTTATGCTAAATTTTGTTCGTAAATTCTGCCTAAAGTTTTGCCAGTAATTTAATCTATGGCTTTGATATGAAGTATAAAATGTCTGAAGACAAGTACTAAGCCTTGAGTTCCTACTGAGTACACCCATTAGCCTATAGAAATATTAGCTAGACTGCGTACGTTTTCAATTGTAAAAATGAAATAGGCCTACCTATATTTGTGTAATGTATCCAATTTGTAAGTCATTTTATTCGTAAAATGAGGTCCTACCTAACACAAGATGGTAGGCCTTACCATAATATATTTAATTTGTACTCTGCTCGTATTTAACTAGTTAACATATTTTATTTTATTCTTCAGTCCCACTATATTACTCTAAATATACTTTCAAATTCAGGATTTTTCAGAGAAACGTAATTAATTAAATAAGATATGACTTAATAAGTTAAGGTTAAGTTTAACACCTAATATAACAAAATTTATAATATAGGCCTATGGCTACTGTAATACGGAAGCAAACTGTTGTAATATTTTGTACACATAGTTACTTTCATAACATCGAGTCCATTAAATTGTAATTTATTTGACATAAAAATTTTATTTTAACACAGCTCTGCTTTAAAAATTAAGGACTAACATTTGTCAGGTAAAAGAAAAAGTGAAAAGAGAATTTGAACTGTGACTTCTTTAATTTTTGAGTTAAAAAGCTTTTTAATCTCGATTAAATTTTTTAATAAAATTGTGCTGTTTTTAAATTTTATAATATTAACTTGCAGACAGAAAAGGTTTTGCTGGTGACTAAAGAAAGCATCGTTCTTTTATCTTATGTAAAATTTATTATTGCATGCAAGTCTGATTAAAGCTCACTAAACTAAAATTATCACTGCTTACAGCAGCAGGTTCTTAAACCCGATAATTGATGTAGGCCTATAGTGTTATTTTTATTTAATTTCTTATTATCTGTATTTATAATCTGTAACTTAATGTGTAGAATTGTATTTATATTGTTTAACCTCCTAAATGATACTCAACTAATATCACATGAAATTTTAAAAAATTAGTATCTTAATATTCTAAATTTTATGGGGTGTGTTATACTTAATAGTAGATTTAAATGATACGGAGTATGGATGAATTATCCGTAATGTATTTGCTAGTTATAATACCGTTATAATCAGGATTATATTATTCAATGTTAATCATTTGAACAGTTTTTGTTTTTCGAGTTTGTGTGATTATATTAGAAATCTTTTTCAGGAATCTTCAGTGCAGGGATGTAACCAAGCAATAGTGACTTGAGTTCATTTAAATTAAAATAGATTACTATAAAATAACTACTAGATTATGCTGTAAATTTAATTTTTTTTAGAAATTTACACAAAATCCATTAACTTTTTGTAAATTCATAGTGCTAACCTACAAATATTGTGCTAGGTTAAGAAAATAAATTATTCTCTTAATTATTAGCTTAATATTATTATAATTATTAACTTAGTGAAAAATTATGTATGAGTTTTGTAATGATCTTTCAGGTTCCTCCTGAACTTTCCAGAATTGACTGGGAAAAAATGACTATTATTGCACCATCAGTAGTATCGACATCAGATGATATTGATGTGGAAAACATATGAAGTGGAGAAGGTAATATAATCAAAGCAATTTAGCCTATAGATAATTAAAAATTTTTTTTTCTGTTTGTGAATTTTGTAACATTAGCATATTTGATTTAATGTTTGTTTCATATGTAGTGTTAGGTTTACCTAAATTATCTTTACTTGACAAACTAGACTTGTATAGGTACTTTAAATCAATTAAGAAAATCAGCTTTGAATGTAGCACAATTAATTCATACCATATTTCATTAATGTTTTGTTTTCAAAGCATTTTTTTGTTTGGGTGTTAGCCTATTTAATTTGTGTTATGGCAAAGTTAATTTTCTGCATCAGGAATGTCCTATTTCATTGAGCAAGCTTTATAGGAGATTTTGAAGTTTGTGATAAAATAGCCATTAATGATTGTTTTGTCTTGTTAATGACAACAATATAAAGTTATTAACAGTCCCATTTACATTTTAAATGAGAAAATTTAGTAACATAGTAGTTTGAATCATTTTTAATTAGTAGTATTATGTGTCAATGCTTTCAAATCAGGGGCTTCCTTTGGAAAGTATAATCATATGATAATTTTAAGATAAGTATTGTTAGAAGCTCTAAATAAGTTTGTTTATATTATTTTTTATATAAAGAGTTTTGGAAGCTGCTGGAAAACAAAAGTTCTTAATAAAGTACATAATTAGTTTAATAACATTATTTCCCATAAAATTGCAATTATTTCATTTAGTAATTTGCACTTTTGTTGATACTGGCAATGATAATTATTTTTCTCTGTTAGCTAAAATTCTTTCTTTGTTACAGAGTCCATTGTTGTAGAAGCTCTTATATCGCCAGATGATTGTGCAAAATTTATAAGTTTGGAGGTAAATTTCTCCTTATAGAACTGCTGTATTCTTATATAGTTATCTCTCTCTGACCTCTATTTTGCACTATGAGGTGTACACTTATTTCCATTCTTATTTGGTATTCTTTTATCTCTTTCTACTATTATTTAGTTACAATAGTTTAATCATAGTAGTCTCTTTATAATTGGTTTAGTGTTTTTTGTACAATGGTCTGTCCCTTAGTGTATATCATTGACTAACATTACTTACACCTAGTGTCACATGACAGGTGTTCTTAATTACGATTATAATACATTATGTCCTTTCTTATAATATTCTTATACTATTACAATAGTGGCATTACACCTTACTTGTGGTATAGACATTAACCTTTTACTTCTATTTGGTATTATAAAGTGGTTTTGTTCACGTTTTACTTAGTGAATCCCCTTTTGGTCGGTTTTGGTTCACTTTATTTACTTAAATTCTTATTTAAAATCCATTTTGGGTATCTTATATTGGTACCTGTAGAAAGCTTATCAGTTCTTCTTGGTTTAAGGCACAAAACATTTTGGTTTAGGTAGGCTTTTCCTACTGATAGATGTGAATTTAGGTGAAATTTGTACCAACAATGTGTATGTAGGTTGATACAAATTTACATTCTTTTAACCTTATTTTCTCAAGTTTGGTTTTATTAATGATAACTAATAACTCTTTAGTTATTGCCTTTTCTTATCTTACATGATTGTTTGACTATTTGAGTAATATTTGTTATTATTATGAGACAATTTTAATACTTCTTTATGTTACATGGGTGCTATGCATAACATGTTACTATGCTTTTATTCACAGCTTCTATTTAGTTAACAGTCTAGTTACTTTCATTCTTTTATAACATATCTTGTCCTATACATTTATAATATTATCTGTTGTATATTGTACAGGAATGGGTTTCCTCTCCTTAAAACGCCACTGTTGTGTTTGTCAATAGGTACATACACCTATGCCAATGTGTTTTGAATTATTTTAATTATGTAAATCTCGGAGATATTTGGAGTTGTGGGATGTATTGATGTAAGTAATTAATTATTAACTTAGCTCTCTAAAAACTATCAGTGTTTGTGTACCTGTAACTTAAATAATTAATGAGTTATTTTATAATTCCGTTCAACCCTATTATACCTTGAAGAGAATTCTGTCTAATTTTGTATTTTTACTCTCTCTCTTTGGTGTCAGATAATTCCGCTATAAGCGCTGTAGTATCGGCTCAACGAAACTTATAGGTTATTTCAATGTTTATGTTAACCAATTATTCTATACTTATTCAGTTACTTTTTTATTCCTAGCTCATTAAACCATACTCCAAATAACAAGATTTTGCCAATATATAAAGGTTCTTTATTTGTTTACTTCTTTAACATTGAATAATATATGTTCTAATTAACATATGCTTGAGCTATAGATTGTATGAATCGATTGTTGATTATTCTGATACTTTATTTAAATTTAGTTATATAGTGTGTTTTAATTTGTAATTAATTTAATTCAGGGTGTGAAGGTTCTTGTAACTGTGGGGAAGATTAAAAATACATAGATAAGAATGCAAGATTTACAAATTTAAAGTGTTGTGTAGTTAGTATGATTAATATAATAATAATTTACCAGACTAGAACGAAGCCAATCGTGTAGGCGGTTGATTGATAAATTTACTGTTCTGGACAATTATGCCGTACGATTTTCTTTCTTCGATTTAATAGAATGGAATTCTTCTCCTGTCCACTTCGGAATTACAGCTTCCTGGATTGGTTTACAGCCCGATTGATGCTTCTTCTGCAACGCCAGGATCCAAATACATTCTTCTCTTGGTTGAAGCAATTAGTGTTGTTCCGTGTTTTTGAAAGGTTATAACTTCTGGTGTAGTGAATATTATTAATTGTGATACTGTTAATTCTTTCTATTTGGTTTAATATATCATCAGTTCCCTTCGGATATGGACAGTTCAAGTTCTTCCTTGTATAATCCAGTTATTTATTCTCTATTGTGATTTCATACTGTAGTGTTATTTGGATTAAACTGTACTGGTGATAGTCATAAACATTGTCATTAGGATTTTGTGTTTTATAATCGTGTCTGATGATTTAAAATATTCCGATTAAATAGATAATTCTTGGGTTTTTTAATCTCATCACATTCAGATCATCAAAGCAATTATTGTCAAATTAACAACTTCCCCTTCTTCTGTCGTCCCTAGCAACACACGACTTCTTCCTTCCACATGTTTTAAATATAGTGTTTATTTCATATATTTTTTGTCTATTCCTTATCAATTTGCTATCCTATCGGAATGTAACTTTACCGATAGTTGGTTTATTATTTTCTACACATATTCTGCTGGTTTTTTTATATAAGCCGGTTTTTTTCCTTTTTTTTTATTTAATCCACTTTCGATATTAAATGTTATTAATCGATATCATGGCATTATGGTATTATCATAATTTGTATAAATTTTATTATATATCATTATTAATTTAATGTTTTTTCTAGCTCTTCAAATCGTATTCATTAATTATTATTAATTGATGTACCTAACCTTTATGTTATGAGTGGTTATATAGTGGTTTTGGCTGTTAGGCCTTTTATTGTAAACAGATCTACCTGTGTTTATAACTGGTACACATCTATAGCCCCTTTTACATAAATTCATACATATAATTAAATCTTAACTATTAACATTTACATAAACAATTATTTTTTCCATATCTAATAACAATTTTATCTTGACCTATGGATCACATATAAGAAAATTCAAATCTATTAACGTTAATTAGCTGCTTCACACTTCATTCTACAACAGTCATTGAATAATACATCTTGTTTCATTATCTTTCATTAACTCAACACATATTTGGTATAACATAACATAAACTTTATCATAACATTTGTTGTCACAAAATAATACCTCTTAACTCAAAATTCTTATTTGCTATTAGTAAATTATTGTTTCATTTTTTGTTTGTTTTTCATTAAACATATATCATCAACTATTGTCTAACCTACAGGTTCGGTTATTCTTGTTAATATTACCTTGCATCCTTATTTACCTTTATCTATGATTATAAATATAATTATTAGATCTTTGTTCTATCATGGGGTTAAATATTGACTTGTTTATTATTCTGTGAACCTTGTTTTTATGTAACTTGAGTGCTAGCATTTCTGTTGCGTTACAATATTGGTCATCTCAGTTAGTCAGTTCTTGTCCATCTCTTCAATCTGTAAGTTGTTCAGTCATTGCATATACGGGTAAGATGTTCTATAGTTGACTGGCTCTTGGAATCTATATTTTATACCATGGTTGTTAGGTGTCTTTCTCGTAGTATGTTTCTTCCTTGTCTTCATTGGTTCCTTACTGACCGAAAACTATTGGGTTGTTGGTTCCTGTGGTACAACCATTGTTCGGTGCATCTTCTTTTTCTTATAATGTTATTTCACTTGTCAGTTACCATTAGTTTTATTAACTCTTATTGTTGTGAGTTTATCCTTGGTGATGAGTAGCTCATGTAGTTTTATGCTTGGCCTTTTAGAAGAAACACTTGGTTTGTCTCTTTCACTCAATTATTGACATGTGTTAATATTTTGGGTTACTGAAATATTTGGGCTCATATGTCTCGTTACAATATTAACTGGTTGTAGGCATATAAACTTATACACTGTTGTGAGAATTGTACAAAAGTACCTTTAAGCTAATTTCAAAACACAACATTTCAGAATTAATCACATTTTTTTCACTTTATAGGCTATGTCACACCAAAAGAAAATGTACAGGTCACTTTCAACAACAGTTGACAACAGCTGACTGAATATTATCCGATGACAAAATACTAAACAGATGGGAGATAGTCACACCAACCAACCATTTTGTATATAGTCTTTAAAATGAGATTTTTTTGCTTGTACACGGAAAACCTGGATCACTCTATTAAGATATATATTTTAGATATGTAGGTCAATTTATTAATTTTGAGCTATTAATTTAGCTAGTGCTAAGCTTTAAAACACAGTTATTTGTATGAAAGAAAAGTACAATTTTGTAGGCCAAGTAATAAATCCAACTATGATTCTGAAAAATTGTCACGGGTAGGAAAATAAAAATAATAATAATTCACCGATCTGAATGACGTTTTACAGAATCGTGATAAACATAAAATTACTTTTGATAGTGATCCCATGCTCATCCCAAGTTGAAACTTTCAGAATATGTAGAGGAAAACAATATCTTTCACATATATTTTTTTGAGAATTTTAAAAATACAGTTTTTCAAAATTCAGTAAATGCAATATTGATGTGTTTATAAAAAAAATATATATTTTCAACTAATTATGTTTTATATCATATGAAAGCCCTTTAAAAGAGCTTTCAAATGAACTCGATGTCATTGTTCTAGCTTAATTAGAACACAAGTTGTGAACAAATCAATATTGTTGCGCAAGTCAAAAATTTTATTTATTTTTTTCATTTTTGAGCACCCATTACTCAGTAACCTTTCGTCAGAAAAATGTGAAAAAATTGATTTGTGTTACTATTTAGGAATACTACATGCATACTTAATTTCAAATAAATCTAAGAGGGTCAGGTTGTAGCACTTGTTGATTTGACACGGAATATCTCTTAAATGTAACTTGAAGTTTTCATTTTGTTGTAAACATACCAGTCTAGTTTTTCTATTTATAGTTTATGCTTTTTTTTTTTTAATAATTTCAACTAATTGAACCCCTAATCAATCCTACACTCCCTCGCAGAAAAACCTATATTTCGTTCATTTATATTGTCATCTGAGTTTAGTTATGTTTGATGTAATAAATAAAATGTTTATTTCATCAAAGGTGTTTTCACTTTTTGTAATTATGTTCTTGTAAATAAATATTCTATGTACTTTATGAATGTAATCTTATAGTTACTGATAAAGTAACAAAGCCCAAATGTCTGTGTGGTATTTTTGTTGTAATAATATTTGTCTGATATGTATTATTTTTGCAATGTTTTTATGTATCTTCTATGAAGAAATAATTTGTTCATTATCCTTAATAATTATTAATTATTGATACCTTAGAATTGAAACGGTTTTGTATAAATTTTGTAATAAAAATCAGTGTACTTGTAAGTCTTTTTTTATC
This sequence comes from Magicicada septendecula, assembly GCA_034769895.1. Taxonomy (NCBI): domain Eukaryota; kingdom Metazoa; phylum Arthropoda; class Insecta; order Hemiptera; family Cicadidae; genus Magicicada; species Magicicada septendecula. The sequence goes on along the minus strand of CM068373.1, from coordinate 140,135,690 downwards.
AATAACCTATTGAAAATAACACATTCCTTGTGCAATGCAAGTAGGCCTACCAAATACCTACCAAAAATGTATATCCCCAATTTTTGATAGAATATTTGATTTTTGTTGCCATCAGAATTTTACTTTGATTTTACTTTCATGTTCCATAAGGAAATGGAAGTATGGTGATGGCAAAAATAATCGTGTTAGAGATTTTTGCAGATTCTGATTATACTACCCTCAAAACATGAAAAAAAGTAATTTATCGAAAAGTGTCTGTGTCTGTCTAGATTTTTTATGGCAAACGATAAGAGCCGCAAATTCAAACAGAATCAAATAATTTTTTGCATACAGCCCTGAATTGTAGAGTATTCAAGACCTATTGTTTTTTGTGAAGATCGGTTAAGATAAAGGGGTAGTTTACCTGCAATATTTTACTATTTCTTTTATGAATTTGCTCACTGCTATAATTTTTATTGTTCGACTAAGCTTTTCGTCATCACTGACATCTTCAGGTCTTAAACAACACTGAGGTCAGGTCTTAAATTATAGCAGTGAGCAAATTCATAAAAGAAATAATTGAAGATGTCAGTGATGACGAAAAGCTTAGTCGAACAATAAAAATTATAGCAGTGAGCAAATTCATAAAAGAAATATTAAGAAGATGTCAGTGATGACGAAAAGCTTAGTCGAACAATAAAAATTATAGCAGTGAGCAAATTCATAAAAGAAATAGTAAGGATGGCTGCTAATTTAAACAATACAAAAAATGCAATATTTTATGTTGTAACAAGAGAAATTTTTTCATGACGAACGATAACTGCCGTAAATTCAAACAGAATCAGATATTTTTTTACATATGTGCCCGAGTTATAGAGGACTCAAGGCCTATTGATTTTGGTGAAGATCGGTTACGGGGAAAGGGTAGTTAACCTGAAACATTTTTTTGTTGTAACGTAATAGTTTACCTGATAATTTTTTGTATATATGTACTACGTTATTGACAACAAAGAAGCAGTTTGTTTTTAAAATTCCTTCCCGGCCTGTTTGGCCGTAGACCAATGTTTTCTGCAAAACCAGACGTTTCGCCAGTGCCATCGACTTCCATCATCAGTGAAAATCAAGTGCGATAACGTGAGGTGGTATACGTTAGTGCCCACAGTAAGTGGCTGAAGCAGTAAGTAGAAAGAAGTAGTTTCAATGGAAATATTTCATTTCGAAAATGATTTTAAATATAAATCTTAGAACATGGAAGTCGTGTATGATTCTCCATACCAATATTTTGTTCTTAAGTGTGCTATTAAGTATTAGGAATCTTCTCCATGTCAAGGTATAGGATTACAGCCTGTTTTGCCTTCACTGAAGGCATCTCTTTTCCTTGCCCTACCTATATCTCGTCTTCCCTGAGGTCTGTATCTTATTACTTGTTTAGGTAGTACCATGTTTTCCATTCTCTTGATGTCCTGCCTCTATTTTATTTGTCCTTCCCTTATTCTGCCGGCTATAGAATATACATTTTACTTGGTACTTATATTTTCATTTCATATTTGATATCTAAGGGTTTGCATTATGAATACTCGACACAATATTTTTCTTGTTAGATTCGAAGTTTTAAGTAATTTTCTCTTAAAAAGTGTGTATGAACATTTTAGCACGACGAGATTGTCTGTTTTATTATTATTCTTAACGTTTTGGTTTTTATTATTAATTTTTGGTTTATTGATTTATTCTACCCAATTCAATCTATTATTGAATCCGATATGAATAAATCGGTTTACTTACTCTTTGACATCGTTTATTAATTTTGTTTAAATAGTTTAGAATGTTTTTTGTTCCATTTCACGAGTTCGATTCTGAAGAAGTTGCGTTGACTCTTCTATTATTAGCTGCGGTGAGTTGCTCTGTACTTTCCTGTATAGACACTAACATAAACACAACATGTACATGATACTTAATATTATTATAACATTAATAGTTAATAACATTTTATTATGGCCTATGCATACTGCATTGGTCATTGTCACTTCTGATAGTGTCCTTTTTCTTCATCTTGTGGTTTTATTACCTTAACTATAGTTTGTTAAGTGAGTTTACTATACTTTAGGAAGTTACCTTTTTATATGGGTTGTAATCCTATCAAATTATTCTCGTTATTGCTTGAATATCTCTTATCATTGTTTTGATAGCACTGTTATTATTGTGCAGTAGTTCATTCTGCATTTATACTGAAAATTGCTTTGGTTTAAAGTAACCAAGATTACTTGCATCTAGCTGTCAACATGGTTTATTTATTATTATTGTTATTATTAGTATTTGGGTGGCTATAATCCTTGAATTTACTTATTCGAATAGTATTCTGCCTCATTCAATGTTGTTGGTTTAGTTCCTACTCTTTTATGATAAGTTTACAAGATAATTTTGTTCATCATGCATCCATTCTATGGCAAGCATATAGTTATAATATACAACAATGGATTATTGTCGGTTTTGTGTTTCTGTATTACATTTGATTTATTTGACTTTATGTAGTACTGGTATATCTATTGGTTATTATTAGATTACATTTTGTTTATCTTTTACAGTCTTTACTATTGGTAATTAGTGGTTATTTCTAATATCAATTCCACTTTACAATTGGTCATTGGTGTTTTGGACATAGCCCGCTTTTCATGTCTACACATAATTTAACTAAGAACTTATTATTATTCATTCTCTTTCTTACTTTTTATGTTCAACAATTCATTCTTATTGATTATTGTTTGTATTACATTGTCAAGGAAGGTATTCACTTAATAAGTTTTGGTCAAGTGTCAATTTGTTTTGCAGCTTAGGGGTTTAAATCATGTTGTTTATTCCATTTATTCTTTCTTCTTTTATAATAATTCTTTTATTGCCATATGTTAGTTCATTATAATTCATGTTATCTCCCTTTTTTGTGTTTGATCTGGATATTTTCTTCTTCTCTTCACCGATTTCCTTCCTCCCTCTTAATAAGTTTCTTCATGGCGTTTTCACTGGATTCCTTCTCACGGTTAATAGGTTTCTTCTTGATTTTGTCTTTAATGGGTTTCCTTCTCACTGTTTGATGTATTGGGTAATTATGTATGTCGTCTCGTCGTTAGTCTTGCTTTATCTTCTTTAGTTGCACATTTACTGGTAATTCCTTCTTCATTTTAATTCACTTGGTTTTGGCTTATGATACTTCCTTTTTTATCCATGATCGTATGCTTGACCTTGTAGGTATTCTTAATTGTAGTGGCTTTCAACTTATTTGTGGTACGCTGGTGTTGGTAGTGTTATATGTACCATTACAACATACAAAAATTTGACAGATATTTTTGTCGCAAAAAACTTTTATGATATATTGTGTATAAATACACATATAAAGGTATTTTTGCCACAAAAAACGTTTATGATATATTGTGTATAAATACACATATAAAGGTATACAATACATTTGATTTGTTTAACAGTCGTTATAAGACAGTATTACCATATAGGGGAGAGCAGAGAGACATAAGTTGATACTTTGTACTTCTTCAAGTGTCCCTTAGTCGCAGCACCTCTGCAACTGTATAACGTTTTTGTTATAGCTTGTAGTACATGCTCCTCCAGTCTGATTATAGCAGTGTACAGTAAAATGAGTCTTTGTTCCCTTTTGTATTTTAGAACGTGTAAAGCAACCTTTTTGTCACTAATTTGCTATGGGTGTTTACAGCTACGTACTTTGTTGGATCCATGGTAAGTGTACAATTGAATCATACTAATACAAAAGCAATGTGGCAACATGAGGGCAAGTTATGTTTCTCTATAACTTTTAAAAGAAAATTAATTCATAACCTAACAGATCTCAGAATTAATTATGTGTCAGTTACTTGTGATCCTATAATGAAGATTACGTGTTTATTAAATCCTAAAAAACTAAAATTTTTAAAATGATAATAGTAATAATGGCTCTTTTTTATGCCGCCTAGGAAATTTAGGAGGTAGAATAGGTTGCCTAAAGTGAGTGTTCGACACACGCACTAAAGGTAGAGTGGCCAGCAGCACTACACTTCAGCCACTAATTTTAAAATTAAAGGTGTACCTTCAATTTCACCAGAAGGAAAGTGGTATGTTGGTACAATGTAAGTAAAACATTTTGTTCTGTTTTCTTTTTTTCATATTTGGTTCAAACGTACAAGTGAAAAACTTTCTGGGGCGATGTAGCTCACAAACCCTACAAAGACTCGGCGTTTTCCACAACTTGTATTTAGGAAAGAACAAAAAGAAAAATCAGATTTCTGTGTTATGATCTGCACTATTCTGTTAGTTATTATGGTTTGTACCCTAAGAATATTCGTATGTTAGCCTCCGAATACGTGTTTGCAAATAATGTCGATTTTCTGGTGAACTGGGCCGGTAAAAGATTGTTTTACTGGCTTCATGCAGCGACATTCAAGGTTGTCTTTTAGAGAGGCTGAAGCAACAAGTTTTGCAATAGCATTTAGTTTTAATAAACATAACATAAAACTTTCTTCAATATTGGAATTCTGTGATAAGTCGCCTTCATTTTTACTGTCACAATATTTGGAATGTGAAGGAAACCAGGCAGCATAACGACAGTGCACTGTCCTAACAAAGTTGTCAGTTTGAAGGGAAATAAACAAGTCAGCAGGGTTACCCCTTTGGAAAAGGGTGAAACCAGTGGTATTTTCATAGATGGCAGCTGGAAACCACCACTTATCGTTATATCCACAGAGTGTTATGTAGATATCACTTTGATTATTTATGGACCAGCAGGTTGTATTAGAGTAGCACATCCATCAAGATAAATTACAGCCTCTCTTTTTTTACTATTTATGAAACAGTTTATACCTCATACCCGTTACAATCTGACTTCAGCCATTAGACAAGTGTTTATATGGCCTGTTTCGGTGCAGCCGCTGAGAGCTGGATGACAATAAACCCAGGTAAAACCATGACATACCTGGGCTAGCAAAAGATGCTCTTTCAAAGGCAGCTACACCATCTAACTGACAGCAGGTTTTAGTTCAACTGGAATTTGGCCATTAAATGAAAATATATTCAGTATCGAAGAGTTTCTGTGTTCACCTGTAATTGACAGAGAGATAGGAGACAAAAGTAATTATGAAGGAAGATTAACACCAACAAAAGATTGTCAAAAGACCACAGTAGCCGGACCTCCCACGTCGGAAATAAACGAGACATCTGCTAATACCTTATCACAATTGACACCAGAATAAATTCGCCCTTATCCGAAAGCGACTGCAAAAATAAAATAGAAATGCGCCAAGAAGAAAAAGTCAAGTATTCTCACTGACTCCTATTAAAAAAGCAATTCGTATTGAAGAGGAGGCATGACAAAAGAAAGAGCGATCAAAACGGAAACTAATCATGAACGGTAAAACGAAGGCGATTTGTGGACTGTATAGAAACGGTCAATCAAACTCTCCAAGACTTAAGAAATTGTAACAAATTAGTGGGTAGCGTAACATTTGTTATTTCAGAGGATTCTCGCTAGAGATTACCGGTAACTGCAAGAGGAACCCGCGCTGATATTGTCTCAGTGTGTTTAAAGTCCTCGGCGATGTGGAATGCTATTCAGACTAAATTTGCAAAGCAATATGAGAGCCCATTTAGGAGGAGGAGGAGATGGTGATTTTTCTACAAACTTACTGCACCTCGGTGACGGTAGTGTTCCTAATGACGATAGCTTCACAGAAATTGACGAAAAACTGGGACATAGTAAATAGTACAACACTGTATTAATTGCTAAATTCTGTGCAAAACGTCAAGTGTTTACTTGATAAAAATTACAAGTGGTTATTCCCAAAGAATCGAATCTGTGAAGGAAAATAATGATACAAGTTTGGAAAAATTTTCTGGGGATAATAAAAAGTCCGAAGAATCTATTAACACCGTATTTAATATTGAAAATATAGTGTACTATCTCCAAGAATTTTTGAATTCTTTAAATCAATCTTGCATTCCGCCACAACGGTTCATTCTAAAGGTTGGCACTCCAACAATATTGTTGAAAAATTTACATCCTCCGAACGTTTGCATAATACAAAATGCAGGTGACACTGGAATTTCTGTGTCAAGTAGGTAATAGCGTTATTATCGACTCAAAAGCCCTCTTCACACACACATTCGAATCAGTAGGCTACTGGTTGTTAGCATTACCTGGTGTAATTACCAACTTATAAATTGTAACATTCTTTACTTTAGTACACACTTGAAGGAAATTAACAGTTTCGAAATTACATCCGTTCCATTTACATAATTTTCATTAAACCTACTTAATATGTAGTAGTGAACGATAAGCTTTTCCAGGTTTTACTAGTACTTGACCTACAACGGTCTGATCTCCTACACTCAGTGCCTCTGTCTTTAATGATCACTGCTTTTTTTTACATAATAATTTTCCCATTCCTGCATAGAATTTACCCGCTCGTACAGAAGGCAACAGACTTTAGTGAATCCAAGCTGCAATCGAAGTATAACTACGTTACTTTCACATCTCCGTAGGTATGCCACGAATATCCGTCATACTGAATTCTGCTCAATAAAAGTTTCATACTATCACATGACTCCGACATGTAAGCAGTAAGTTATAAACTGAAGGGATTGGTGAATTATTAAAAATGGAGTAAAATCAATAGGTTAAAAAAAGTTCGTAGAAGTCTTTTGAGTGGAGGGAACGTTAGAAAACTGTTTATGTTATGAATGCTTAAGCCTACAAATCGTGATAGTTGTTATTATTATTATTATATTATTTCTATAAAACAACATTTGTATTATTTTAATACAGACAGGAGTGAATACAGCCTTCGAATGAATTAGTAGTACGAACGCGTCTGCCTGCCAACACACATTAGATCTGTATATTTGTGTCGTGACGACGGTAGTAATTTTCGTAAACAAAGACTGTTGTGTCGTTGTGTCATTACGACATTAAGAATGTTGTTAGCGTGAATTTAATGCGACAGATTTTTTTTACCTCTGCCCATGTTCTCTCTTTCAGTCCTCTCACTCACTCACTCACTCACTCTCTCTCTCGCGCGCGCGCACACGCACGCGCGCCAACTCGTACAGTTTCTTCTTTTTCTTGTCAACAATTTCAGTGTTACACACAATCCTTCACTGTTTGTTTGTGCCTGTTTGTTTAATCATTCATTGTGTTCGTACAGACTACACATTCAAACTTGAGTAATCTGTTTGTAGCAGTGTAACATTTCAACAAACACTTAAAGAGGCGCGCTTTGGGTGCAGTCGCAGAAGGATCTGCCGTGCTAACTTAATGAAAATAAAAGGAAATTAATAGTGAGGTAGTCATGTTTAATTAAAGGTAGTAGTGAGGTTTGCCCCTATTAGTGAGGTAGATGGGGAAAATTGACAGAGAAAGAGTGAGGGGGAGAAGAGAGACGGGGGAGAGAGAATTACGAATTTTTAATTATTCTCATTCATACCGAATATCATTTGTAAGAATATAGTTATGCAGTTATTGGTATACAGTAGTACCGAAGCAACATGTTTCAAGTTGACTCCCATCCGTTGGAAATTTATTCACCATTCTGATTAATAAAAATTTCTACAAGTACCAATAATATAAATAACAACCTGCAGAAGCAGAAGAGTTTATATCTTACAGAGTTGAAGAGTTGTGATGTTACATTAATTATATTTTTGCTTTTCGTATATCACAGTGAGCAGTAATCTAATTTTTTTGAAATAATACGTGAAGGCTTATATATTAAGAATTAATTTTTTTTTATAGTTTCCGTAACTTGCTTGTAAAATAATTAGGTATCCAAAAGGTAAGTTACATATTTTAATGGCAACTTATAAGTTCCTCATCCTCGGTTTTTTCCTTTCTTCAAAATGTACCACTTCTTAATTGCGAATAAATTATTTAACGTAATAATCGTTTCACCAAAGGCTGTTTGGATCCTGTTAATAAAACTCTTGAGTCTGCTGCACATAATCCTCGCTTTTGGTTCATGTTTCGTTAACTTTCTACATTACAATAAGTTTAATTATTTTCAAGTTCCTTATAAGTAGCCAACTGTAGTAAACATCATGTACTTTGACCTCTCTCTCACTCTCTCTCTCTTTCTTTCTGTTACTCTTGTTCTTCTCAATAACTGTATCTCAGGAAGTCTGAACGTAACAGGTTCTTAAGTAAACTTCATATGACTTAACGTGCAAAATCTTAAACATCATTTGGGCTTCAGTTATGTTATAATTTTGTAAGAAAGCTTTACAAAATACTTTTTACACTGCTTCTGTATACGAAACTAGGTGCAGGTATGTAATCAAATTTTTAAGTAGGCCTATTTATTCTAACACTGTTACAGTTTCTTGAAAACGCCGTATGTAAACAAACATTAAAACGTAGTAATAAGGTTTATCAAACTACTATTTTTCTTGGACGCATTAACGCAAATCAGTAATCTAGAGACCAATTTTATATTGAAAAATCGATGTCTAATAAACGGAATTTGATATGCAAAAATCCATCGGTTAAGAAAATAAAGTAAACTTGGTTAGTAACAAATAATTTTGGCAAAAATTTTTAATTTGATATAGGCTATAATTGATTCCAATTTTATTACAATCTGAGAAATGAAGCCAAATAGATTTTCATAAACGTTGGTCTAGTAACAAAAAAAGTTTCATTCTTAAGCGCACAATATTATAATTTCCCTTTCATCCCGGAAAAAAGACTGTATTAAGCTACTATCATACTTGTCTAGTCTACACTATTTAATGGGTATATTATAGGTTTCACAAAAATTGATTATCTTACACATGGTTTTAATATATCACTAAACTTTGTGAAAAGTCTGAGTGAAAAGAATTATATACACAACGGTTGATGTTAATACAGGTCTTAATTCGTTTCAAAATTTATAGATAAATAAAAAATTAAAATTATCACATATATTGTGTGGTGCATAAAATAAATTGTAATAATCCTTTCTAATATGATTACTTAAGCCATAATATCCGAAGTTGGACTGTTCCTTTATTCTTCTGTAGCCTCCTACATTCTTGCGTATCTGCTGTCATATTCGCGTCTCACAGTCATAGTAGACAGTAGGCTATAATATTATACCTTTTTTTGCGTTGTCTGAGACTTGTCTCAGAGGATAAGACTCAGGCTGATCTGGGGCAAGCACCCTTCCGCCGATTGGAGATTTAGAGGAGTCGCACGCCAGCGCAGCGCGGACCGGTGGCGAAGTAGGTGGAGGCATTCAGGATAGAGTGTAGTGTATGGATGTGTATTTGTGTGTTTACGTAGTGTGCAGAGCCAAATGGGTGATGGTAGAGCCATAATAAAAGTATAAGTCAAACGACAGCCAAGACGAGGTCGAGTAACGCAGGACGCCAAAGCTGGAGGGAGGTGTCAGAGAGGCGTCAAGGTAAGGCGGGGAGGCACAAAGGAGAGGGATAAAGACCGGATAGGTAGATAGGAAAATTTAAGATGTTAAGTTATCAATAAGGAAGCCAGGTGTAGTAAGTATGACGAAGAGACTTAATTATTTCTATTTCTCCGTTGGCGGGGGTTTCTGGGAGGAGGTCCATCGGGAATGGTGAGGAGACGGTTTATGACAAAGGAAGGTCTGCGGTAGTTACAGGTAGTATTAATATTATACAATACCTCCTTCACATTTAAGTTGAGGAATTCCAATCAGCCTTCCGTTGCGTTATTTCTCTCTTGAGCCCTTGATATAATTCGTTGCCTGCTCTTTATTGCAGCTGTAATATCTCCTTCGTTTTATAATTCGTAACGTTAAATATTCTTCCTCACCCTGGAATTTTCCATTCTCTTTTACTAATTTCTTTTCACTTCATAAGACTTTTCTATACAAAAGCAAGTATATAAAAAAGTTATAAGGTCGGGGATTAGCAACCAAACGGCATTGTTTAAAAACATTTATCTACAAGTTTCTTTTCTATAGTTCATCGTACACACCCTTGCGAGATAAAAATAACTACACGGTAGTTTCTTTCGCAATTTTTCGCATTATTTTGAGACAATCGACTGGTGATTTAGAGATAAATACTTAATATTAATGGGGTCTCATACATTTTATATTATATCTGTTTTCTATCCTACTGATAGAATTAGAAAAACGGTAGCTATCTCTCTTTTCCTTTTAAAAGCACAATACATATTAATTTACCAAGTAGCAGTTTCCTTCTTCATTTAAAATTTCTATCAAATCTACTGTATATTGGACAAAACAGAAGGGGAAACATACGTGCTTACAAGGTAGTGTAAACATCCTGTAATGCTGTCAAATCAAAATACAAAGGAAGGGGAAGTGAATACTGTAATGAGTAGCCCCTACATTCATATTTATGCAGGTGTAGGTGATGATTAAGGCCCGGATTTTTATGTAATTACATATTTGAATGCTGAGTGCACATTTACACGGAAAAGCCAGATATCGGCGAATCATACCAATAGGTGTCTTATCCGCGAGTTTAATTTTACATATTTTTACATATTTTGTTCATATTACATATTTCACTCCATCTTACATATTTCTACATATTTTAGCTATTTTACTATACTTTACTTCAATTTGAAAATTGAAATGGCAAAAAATAGTTAGGCCTATAACAACATTACTCAGATGCGCAAATGTGCAATTAATCAGAATCAGGTCCAATTAAATTTATTACAAGAAAAGGCAAAATATTGCATCTGTTGCAATTGCACACATAGATTCTACTTTCAAGAAGTAAAATTTTTTACGAGCTCAAGCGACAAGTAAGGCATTTTGCACGGGATGTTAATGAGAATGGTATGCGCGGCCGCACTCCTTATTTACGTTTCGTTCGCACGTTCAGCAGGCTCGATGGGGAAAGAACGTGCTGTCCGCGGTAAATAAATACTCTTCGCAGATCTTGCAATTCTCGCAACGGATTCCATCTACCTAAACAAACAAATATCCATATAACTCTATGCTATTGTAGGGCACAATGTGATTTTTGACGCCAGTATTATCGACGCTCTCGGAGTGTAAGCCTACACGTAAATAACAATCTGGTGTGCAGTGTGGTGTGTTGATGTTATTGTCAAGTCAGTGTTTTGTCTTTCGCCTACACTTCGCGCTTGTTTTTTCTTGCCTTGGCGGATTCTCGTTGTTGGACAAAAGACGTCTTAAATAATATAGTGTGCGGTATCGTTCAACGCAAGTTCTTAAGAGTTTTAAATACAAATATCCTTGTTTTATCATGGCACCGACCGCATCATCTTTGTCATCTAAGTTAAAATCATGGGTACAGATTGACAGTGCTTTTACAACTGACGATAAAGCTGTATTTTGCCAAGTTTGTTATGGCCAAATGGTGTTAAAGAAGAGAAGGTACTGCTGTTGTATACAGATGCAGCAGCATACATGTTAAAAGCAGGTAATTCTCTAAATGTGTTTTACCCCAACCTACTACATGTTACATGCCTGGCTCATGGATTGCATCGAGTAGCTGAAACTGTCAGAGACCTTTTCCCCGAAGTAAATACATTAATATCAGCAACAAAAAAGGTGTTCTTGAAAGCTCCTTACCGTATCCAGTGCTACAAACAAAGGCTACCTGACACACCTCTGCCTCCAGAACCCGTAATTACAAGATGGGGAACCTGGATCGAAGCCGTAAATTTCTACAGTGACAACTTTGAAGCTGTGAAGTATGTGGTGGAAACATTATCTCCCGATTCTGCAGTGTCAGCGAGCGAATCCTTGTCTGCATTCAACAACTCTAAGGTGATATGTTCAGTTTCGTACATCAAAACGCATTTCAGTTGTATCAAGAAACTGGAGACTGCAGGTCTGACTCTCCAAGAGGCCATAGGAATAGTTGAAGAAGCAGTTAACAAGTTAAATGCTGTGCAGGGTGAAGTCGGTGACAAAGTTTCTACTAAATTAAATGCTGTGCTGAATAGAAACCCTGGTTACTCAACTTTACATACCATTTATCGCATATGTAACGGCGAAACTGTAGAATCGATTGAGAATATTCTTCCAAGTACGATTCCTCTATATAAACATGCGCCGGTGACGACATGTGATGTCGAGAGATCCTTTTCTATATATAAAAACATACTCTCAGACCGAAGACAGTCCATGTCAACAGACAATATAGAAAAGTATTTAATAATTAATTGTGCAACTAAACAGTGGAAAAAAAAACTTACATGGACACTTTATTCTTATGCAGAGTTATAGTAGAGTTTTATATATATATATACAATATAGATTTTCAAGTCAAAAATCTACCTTTAATTTTATAGTAATTTCAACTCTCCTAGTAAAATACTTTGTTAAATAGTTAATAATTCTCAATTTTTTACTTTATACTCATGTCCTATACTACAGAAATCCATAGGTAAAATACTTTGTTGTTGTTAATTTTATAATATCAAGGTTTCTTTTTTAATACTGTTTTCTAAAATATGTTTTCATAAATTTTCTAAAGTACAATAAACAATTGAAAAGTAATTCATTTCTTATGCATGCTGTCTTATTGTAAACTCTTCAACAAAGAGTTGAACTTTCAGATACTGTGTATTCTGAGGGTTAACTTATTTTCTGTAACAGAAGTGGTAATCTAACTGGTGATTAGTGTCAGCCCCGAACTTGATTAGTATTTTATGGATTACATTGACTTTGCTCAAAATATATTTGCATGTTTTGAAAGTGATTTTAAAAAGTTTAAAATGAAGCACCTATTATTTTCAAAACCTTTCAAAGAGGGCACTGTTATGTTCTCGTAAAATGTAAATTATATTGTTGATGTGAAAGTATTTTAATACTACATATTTCTTAAATATTACATATTTAGCTACATATTTTCCTTATTTTTCCTACATATTTATGTACATAAAGGGAGACTGTGCGCTGCGCCGTACGCTAGACAGAGAGGGTATAATAGCAACTATCTCGCTCTACTTTCGTCAGTGAAACACGCGGCGGATGAGTAAATTTTAGTCGATTCATTTTTGCAGTTCAACCTGCGATAACTTCAAAACCAATAAATATACAGCAATTCTGAAAACTGCATTGTGTTCAGTAATTAAATCTCTATAAGTAGCCAAAATCTCAATTAATATAATTAACAATTACAGAATTGCAAAAATTAGTTTGGAGATACGTCCGGATATGGGAGGTTCCGGATATCACAAGTCCGGATGTGACAGGTTGTACTGTATTTACCTTATAACAATTCCCCCTAAATAAAAGGGAAATCCCCAAATTCATATTTCGAAGCCACCTGTTGTAGATAAAACGGTATTTATCTTGGATACATACGTTTAATCTCATACAAACGTTTTTATGTGTGTTCCCATCAGCACCGACACACCTGTACAGGCTTCTCCATATTTTTCTACACCTGTCCAAATATGACTATACTGATTACAATAGTAATTTCTTCTACGGTTTGTTTATGACCATAAGATATGTCTTTATAGTTCCTTTTAAATACCATTATTTTCTGCTCATTCGTACAAAACTTTTAATTGTTGAATGTGCCAATTCTGATAATCTTTGCCAAACTCAAATTTTAATGTTATACGGCGTCACCTTATTATGTAGCAAACAAAATTAGAACAAATCACTGTTATTTTAGCAGTAGCTTTTTTAAGGAGCCCAGAGTAGGCCTATACCTACCCGACACGCACACATTTGAAGGATCAGTATTTTGTCTTGGAGTTCACTCTCCCAGCTGAGATACCCATGTTTTTAGGGACCAGGAACTCGCATTTGAACTTCTATCATCAGCTACATAATGTAAATCCTAGATAAATGTACAAGCCTATGCTCTAAAAGCCTAAGCTATGATACCCACAATCATCTACGTTTTACTAAAATAATGGTTGCAAGTTAAATTTTTTGATTCATGTTGATGCTTTTGTCTCGAAGAAACCAGGTAAATTAATCTGCTTTTCGTATCCGGCCGACGATGGTGTGCTCCCACTTACGAACAGTGGCACTTGCAACTCGTTTCACTTGCGAACACTCAAGTAGATAAGACACGTAATTAATTTTTGATACGTGAGAGTACCTCCCACTTGCGAACACACAAACAACGATGTATGTACATCCACCCTGTATTGTGTTTATGTTTTTATAATTCGTTAAATGTATTTTTTGTTACCAACTACGTTTACCAAGTTACAATTTTTATAAAACTCACACACACACACACTTGCATAGCCGCTCCCTCACTCTCTCTCTCTCTCTCTCTCTCTCTCTCTCTCTCTCTCTCTCTCTCTCTCTCTCTCTCTAAATTAAAAAGGAAGGTTATTTTTTATTTATTTTTATTAGTCAACTTGTAGAACGGACGACGTGATCTTGAGAAACATCCCAACTTCAGAATCTTTTTCATATCTTTTAGTTTATCCAATTCAGTATACTTTTTCGTCCTTTTCATAGCTTAAAAATTTCACTCCATCGTTACATCGTGTTCTGAATACATTTCTCTGCCTCAGATTATAAACATTTGATAATGTTTTTTATTCTTGGATGTGGTCTTCCAACGTGGCTGTTTAGTTTCTGATGCGTGCTTGTACGGTATTATTCATTGTATGACGTCGGAAGTAGCAGTTCCGTAACTCCTGTGGCACTAATCATTGTCTAGCTATTGTTCTACGAAACAATTAAAGAATTAATCGAGTTTCTCTTCCTCTGGAACTTGACCATGGATATACTACCAGCCACATTCTACATCTTTTCGAAGGAAAGCAAGTGTAGCACACATTAGGATGTTTGTGCTCCCTAAGTCATTTGAATGTGTATACTCGTGCAAAGTGACTACTGCAGCTTTTGAATTTTCCATTCATGAAAAATTACTTTTAATCTTTCAAACTCTCTTTTCTATTGATTTAACCAAAAATCGGGAGCTTAGCTTGCACAACGTCTTCGCCCGGACGGAAACTACTCTCGTCAATTTTCAAACCGGGACAATTGACAAACTGGCCGGGACCCCGGGATCAGGTCGTCAAACCGGGACAATCCCGGTCAAACCGGGACGTATGGTAAGCCTATTTATACATGTATTTATCGGTTTTCAATATTGATGTGAGCATTGTACTGTAGAATTAGGAAACGATTGTATTGAACGAATCACGATTATCAAATGATATACGGTATTCCTTTTAGTTCAACAATTCCGTCATCTCGTCTCCGGTACTTTGGAAAACCATTGTTATTTTCAATAGTTTAACGTAAAATGTTGCTCGGTTATTATGTGTACATATTCCATCAATCATGCAAGGAACATTAGGATTACGAGCTCTACAAGATCCATGTATCATTCGAGATAACAATTTTATGAATCCTTGGAAAAGTGATACGGCACAAAACTTAGGATAAGCAAGAGGTAGTGTATTAACTTTTTAAATTGTATATTATTATTATTTTTATTATGTTTTTACTATAAAATATTCATATTATTTTAATATGATTTTCTGGAACACGTTTGGTGGAAACGTAAAACCGGCCAGCTGATAAATAAGAGGTTGCGAGTTCAGACGTAGATGTGTATATATGTGTCAGCCAAAACAGTGTTTTGTAAACGTACACGTCTGTCATTACAACATTAAGAATGTTATTTGACCTTGAGTAGGTACTCATGTTGACGGGACTGAGAAATCTTGTGGTGTTAGCGCTGAATAGACACAACACAGGGGGGGGGCCATTCCGGCTTCCCGCGCTAACCTAGCGATCAGCTGTTTTTGCCGCGTGACGTCCGACTGGTGGAAGAAATACGCGCGAGTCTTGATTTACCATGCAATCTTACCTGAGACAATGTCCTACTTAGCATCTCTCTGCTGTTTACACGAAATATTAACAATAATTGTAATGAGCTATTCATATAGAAAAAGGATTAAACAACAAGATTAAATGGTTTGCGGCAAAAAATAATGGTAAAATCTATTTCTACATTTAATAGAAAAGTAAGCAAGTCTGTCCACATATAACATTGACAAAATGGCACAAGATGTAAAATTAAGTCGGAATTTTTTATTATTCGTTAATTTTATATTAATAGAATTATTTCGATTGTTATTAATTTACTTAGAAACCTCAGATGATACTGATATTTTTCAGTGAAACGTGCGTCAGGTGTTAAAAAGAATATACGAAATTATACTACTTGCAGAAGAAACAAATTGAAAACATCACAAATTTTATATATATATAATATGCCTGCGTGGGTGGGTGCGCGTACGTGCACACGCGTGCGCGCATGAGTGCGTGTATAAACATTTCTATGTAGTATAATATATTTGAAACAAGCTTCCAATTATTATAATTATAATCAATATCATAATCATTTTCTTTATCTACATTTTCTACATTCTACATTATCTACATTGAAATTTATTGACATTTAAAAGATACATTAAATATACTGTATTGAAAGGGACACTGTGCGCTGCGCCGTACGCTAGACAGAAAGGGTATAATAAGCAACTATCTCGCTCTAACTTCGTGGTCAAACACGCGGCCGCATGAGCAAGTTTTATTCAATCCATTTTTGCAGTTCAACCTGCGATAACTTCAAAACCAATAAATATACAGCAATTCTGAAAACTGCATTGTGTTCAGTAATTAAATCTCTATAAGTAGCCAAAATCTCAATTAATATAATTAACAATTACAGAAGATACACAGAAGAAGAACGTGTTTTTTTAGACGTTTCTATTGGTTTAGCATTTGCATTTGTACACTGTACTCTTTAAAATACAAAAAGTAAAATTGGTTAAAAAGTTTTACTTACAGTACGCCTACATCAGTTTTTGAAAAAGTTTGTGATTCGGCTGCTTCATACAATGCACACGTTTTTTGGAAGCCATGAAGCCAAAGTGAGTCGACCTAACGCCGCTGCCCCAGATTCAGTTGCCCCAAATAAAGTATTTCAATTGTAAAAACTTAAATATTCAAAAATAGTGAACCATATCGCAGAATGACGTAAGTGTAGTGAAGAAAAAGGGGTGATCAGCCAAAACATCAAGAGTAGTATCTTTACATCCCTAACCATTCGCTAACCAAAATTGCAAAAATTAGTTTGGAGATACGTCCGGATATGGGAGGTTCCGGATATCACAGGTCAAGATGTGACAGGTTGTACTGTACTTTTTAACTACATATTATACTAATGTACAATGAAGATATACTTATTATATCTTTATTTAGTATATAGTTATTTACGTGTCAAGAAAAGAACGTGTGAATAAAGTGATCACAACATTTTATACCTTATATGTTTTCTGTCATTGAATGATTAACCCACTTTTTAATAACAGCGTTGAAAAATAGTTGATTACGTCTTTCAAAGATTATTTTTACTACGGTACTGAAATTAAAAATAACTAAGATCGTATACAGGAATTAAACGTAGGCGACTGGAAGCAGTAATTGTATAAACAGCCGAGACACACCACCTGCTAATATTGCAGGAATTGCTTACGTTCAGTAGACTTGGCAACGTTGTGACCTTCGTGACTTTATATACATTTTGTGGCAACACTGTGCATATTTTTCATCACTAAAAGCTAAACCGATATCCGTGATAAAATAGTAATGCATTTTTTTAAACGTGTGAGTGGTTTGTAACGATAAAGATAACAGGGTAATTATTATTCAACTTTTTTCAACAAACTATCTTGAAACGGATATATATTTTTACGGTTTTTTATGCTGATTACGAATATGTAAGAATAAAATGTCTAAGCTTACTCGTAACTTTTATATATGGGGTCTCAAAAAGATGAACTTCTCTGGTCAGAACTTGCATGTTTAGCTAATGATGGATAAACGTGATTATATATATATATATATTTATAATACTCTTATATAAATTACTTTCCTGAAATAATAACTCATGGATATGATTTAATAACATATTGATTTAATCTTTGTAACATAAATTCCAATTATTGGAAAATTCCATTCGATACATACAGTTGTCACAGGGTCGATATTTATCTCAGGATTTATAATTAAATAATTTTAATATATTTCGTGGGAATTCTTGTGGCTGCTACGAAAAGTTCCTTTGCATGTTGATTAATAATAGAGAGTACCTTTACAAACAATATATTACTTATAATCTAAAAATGTACACAAATTATATATTAAGTTACATACAAGTTTTGACGATATTCAATTTGTCCGTCTCAGAAAATAATGTAGTTTATTAATGTGTACAATAAATGTTTTCCTTGTAATCACTGTTAGCTTATATATTGAATTTGGTTGCACTTTAAAATGTTTACTCGTGATTAGTGTTAGTGTAAATTGTTATATTGTCTAGTGGTTGTTCCTTGTTGAAAAAAATATTGTCAAATTATACTTTACACATCTAGACGATATTGCTGAAGGGTTCCTGGTTTATTCTGAATATTTTTCTTGATTGTGTGTATTATTTGTTCATTAAAATTGTAGTGGAAGGATTATTATCTTCGATGATGGTCCTTCAGATCTTCTTTCACAAACGGGTTATCTATTTTTATATACTTTTAATTACCTCTAGACACGCACTATTCAACTGCTTTCCATCACAATTAACAATTAAGTGTTATTTCTTCTTTCTTTTAGTTACCTAACTCATACAAATTTCTTAAATTTTGATTGGTCATTTATGTACAGTTTAAATGTTATAGGATCAACACCCATTACCTACATTATATTTTATAAATTACCTTGAATAGATAATTTTATTATTATACTCTAATTATATATGCAATGTTTATACAATTATTAATTAGATAATTATAAACAATTTGATACTAAACATGCCTCAGTTTATAACTGTAAAACCTTATTAATTTGAATTTCTATGATATGTGGTGGAACAATTTGTTATGATTTATTGTAATTTTTACTTTGACTACCTGAGATAAATATATTTACATAAATTAACTGGTGACATAAAATCTTATAACATACAACAAAACTTTTAATAATAATAATTGTTTTTGACAG
This sequence comes from Magicicada septendecula, assembly GCA_034769895.1. Classification (NCBI taxonomy): domain Eukaryota; kingdom Metazoa; phylum Arthropoda; class Insecta; order Hemiptera; family Cicadidae; genus Magicicada; species Magicicada septendecula. The sequence goes on along the minus strand of CM068373.1, from coordinate 140,116,701 downwards.
TTTTAGTTTATTTATACTGCTAAACTATTGTCTGTATGATAAACTAAAATTCTGTCTAATAATAACAAAACACTTTCATAAAAAATAATTACACTGTTTAACGGTAGTCTGTGTCGCTATTTCTTATGATCACACTCATTACTTTAAAGGTTTGTGTCCCTTTTTCTTTCCTTGATTATAGGCCTATATGATTATAATTAATACAATTTTATTATATGGATTAGGTACTCTTTATTGGGTTTGGATTATTATTCAAGGTAAGTTGATTAGGCCTACTAGGTTTATTTATTTCACTTTTTTCTGTTTACTGCCCTATTCTACTGGGTTATTTCTGGGTTTCTGGATAATATTATATAAGTCAAACCAAATAGTTTTCCTTTAATTTGCTTTCAATTATTATTTCTTGTTTCCTCTCTGGATCGGATTCCACTATTATTTACTATTCTTTTGTAACATTTTTTTCGTTACAAATTGCCTCCCTTCAGAAGTAATTATTTCTGAACACTTCATTAGGTGTGAGGACATAATTACTTATGTTATTTTGACTTTTCTTCCTCATGATATTTTTTCATGGATTGTTGATTATAATTGCCCTTGATCTTCTTTGAAATGGGGTCGGTTAATTCGTACGTGTGTTGTTGTTGTTTTTTGTTATGGTGTAGGGTCCAACGTATAGTAATAATAATTTCTTTGATATCCCTTCTAGAGTGCTAGGCAATTCCCTGTTCTTTAACAAAACCTTCTCTCCTACTTCATATTTAATTATTTTACCCTTTATTTTCTGGTATTTATTTCTGCGTTTTTCCAGATTTTCCATCACCTGATTATAGAATTTTAATTTATTAAATTGGTACGGTGGAGACTTAGGAAATTTAATCAATTCTTGGATCTCTCTGGGTGGTTGTTTTTCATACATGGCAGTGTATGGAGTGCAATTTATAGATGGATGGTAAGCCAAGTTTAAAAAATCTTCTGTGGCTGATAAGTAATAGGCCACTTCCTTTGTTGTTGATGACAATAGGTCCTTAAAATTCTACCAACCTCTCTCAGGATTCTTTCTGATGGATTGCTACTGGGGTGGTATACGGAGGTCTTATAGCTTTTGATGTTCAGTTCTAACAATGTGTTCTTCCATTTTCTGCCTGGAAACTGTGTACCATGGTCGGTAACTATTGAAACAGGTATTCCTATTTTTGGAATGTATTGAGTAGTTATTACTTCAAGAATTTTCTGCGTAGTTGGTCGACTGATTGGATACAATTTGATGAATTTGGTGAAGTGGTCCATAATAATTATAAGGTATTTATACCGGCTTCTACCTTCACTCCTAGGAAATGGTCCACATGTGTCAATGAATAATTTTTCCAATTTTTGTTCTGACGATATAGGTATCATTACACCTTCCCTTCGTTCATTATTAATTTTGACCAATTGACAGATATGACAGGGTTTTATATAATTTTGTACCTTCCTGTGTATGTTCTTAATGTAACAATTCTCCTCCAATGCTTTCACTACCTTTACAGCACCCATATGTCCGTATCTTATGTGATATTCCAACACTAGTTCTTTTTCCATGATTTTGGGAATGATTACCTTCCAGTCTTCTTGGTCCAATGTATTTTTTATGAATAAAATTCCTTCTTGTTCACAATAGAATTGGTTTATTGAAGAGTTTTGGTTCGCCATACGTTCCTTGATTTTTATTAATTTTGGGTCTAATAACTGATTAGCTTTGATATTTTGTAATAATGCCTCCAAATCAGATCTACTTTTGAGAATGTTGTACACCTTGATAATCCTTTCTTTCTCACCCTCAAATGTCTGGGTGTCCAGGTTTATTCGAGATAACACGTCTGCTATCACGTTTTGACTCCCTGGAATATATTCCCATTTGATATTATACTCCTGCAAGGCGAGTATCCACCTCGTAAGCCTTCCATGACTCAGCTTACAACTTCTTAAAAATGAGATGGACTTATGATCTGTTCTGACAGTTACAGGATATCCCAAAATGTACGTTCGGAATTTACTACAAGCAAAGACTATGCTTAATAGTTCCTTTTCCGTAACATTATACCTTCTCTCACAGTGGTTTAACACACGACTGGCAAAACTGATGACTAAATGGTTTCCTTCTGTGTCTTCTTGGTACAATACCGTCCCAAGACTGACATCACTTGCGTCACAGTTCAAAAAGAATGGGTGATCAAAATTTGGATGATGAAGGATTACTGTCTCTAAGAATTTATCCTTTATCTGTTGTAGTATAGCGTCCTGTTCATGTCCCCATGTCCATTTGTTTTTGGAAGACAGCTGTTCCTGAAATTTAGATGTCAATGCGGAATAATTGCGTTGGAACTTCCGGTAGTAATTACACAGTCCTAAGAAGGATTGGAGTTGTCTCTTATTCTTTGGTTGTGGGAACTTCTGGATTGCAGTAACCTTTTCTTGTGATGGGGAAATGCCTTGTTCAGTCAAATTGAAACCTAAAAATTGAACCTCCTTCGCTATTAATTGGGATTTTTCGAGTTTTAGTGTTATGTCTTTCTCTGCTAACTTACTCAATACATATTCCACCCTGTGACAATGTTCCTCCCAGTTGGATGAGGTAATCAACAGGTCGTCTACATAAACTGTGGTGAATTGTAGCGCTTCCTGACCCAATACTTGATCCATACATCGTACAAAAATTGCTACCGAATTGACTAATCCAAATGGCAATCTCTTAAACTGGTAGTTTCTACCCTCGAAAATAAAAGCCATATATTTTCGACTCATCGGGTGCAACTCCACCTGCCAGTAACCACAAACTGTGTCCCAGGTACTGATAAATTTTGTACCATGGAATTTCTTTAGAATTTCTTCTATTTCTCCAGGTGACGTGCGATCATTTACTATATGTTTATTTATTTCTCGGGCATCCAAGCAAAGTCGAACCTGCCCGTTCTTCTTCTGAATTGCCACTATTGGGCTAGTATATGGTGATTGGCTATGCTCAATTATATCATTTAACAACATTTTATTAATTTCAGCTCTAACCGCCTCCTTCAATGAATATGGTATAGGATAGGATTTTCTGTGGAATTCTGCTGGTTCTTTAAATTGTATTCTACACTGATAGTTTTTTACTTTTCCTGGGTTTTCTGAAAATACATATTTATACTTCTTATATATTATAATGAGATCTTCTACTTGTTTTACTGTCAAATTATTTGTGCCTTGGTGTCTAAACTCTCTTATCTCCTGTAATTTACTGTTCCACAGGTCTTCATTTGTCATATTATAGATTATTTTTCTGCATTGGGTGTCATTATTTAAAAAATTTAATTCCCTAACTTGGTGATGGGTACAGTTCAGAGGGGCACCATCGCTTCCTATTAACTCTGCCGTCCACATAACACCTTCTGAGTTCAAGGACACCTTCTCCTTGCTCAAATCAATAATGGCTGAGTATTTCCTCAGCATATCGCATCCGATTAATAATTCGAATGGTAGGCCGATTGCGACCAAACATATAATATTAATTGTAACACCTTTGCTTTCTATTTCCAATGACACTTGTTTTCTTACTGTTTTATTTTGACGCCCAGTGGCACCTATTAAAATAACATTATTGACAGGTAAGGTAGGTATTATATTTTTACTTTGTTTCTGTATTCTCTCCAGTTCAGCGTCGTTAATAAGTGATACATTTGCACCAGTATCTATCATTATTCGTGTAGGAATTCCTTCAATTTGAGCGGTTATGTATAAAATTTCATTATGCTGGTTGATTCTACTTGTCACCGTTTCCTCCAACAGTTCTTCTCGAAGATTTTTCAAATAATAATTGTAAATAATAGTAAGATTTTGACTGTCCGTCCTTAAACTTTGGTTGTTGTTATACTTCAAAATTCTTTTATTTTCCATAACTAGTTTTTCATAATTAGTTGGTAGTAATTTGTTATTACTATGTTTTCGAATTTGGTGGTTATTGTACCCAGTAGTTAGTAGCAGTAAGGGGTCGCGAGGGTTTATTACTGCCTCACTCCGTTTAAATTAAGGCTATCATGATTATTTTCCGGGCATGACTGTTGATTTGCCTGGACTGGTGTGCTGGTTCCTGGTTGTTCAACCTCTCGGTTGTCTAATTGTTCGCTTCCCCTTGATTCTCGGAAGTCCTCCTGGCTTCTACTTCTGAGTCGGTTATAATGGTGACTCATCTCTCTGGGATTTCCTCTTTGATCATAACTGTTATTAAAACTGTTCCTCCGAGGTTGATGGTATCTCTAGTAATCCCCTTCTTCGGCACTGATGTAATTTATTCGGGGTCGGTACGGACGATTATTATTATAATTACCCTGATTATTATTGTTATTAATTCCTGAGTTACTCCTAAAATTATTATAATTTTGGTTTGTTCGGTAGTTATTATAATTATTATTATTTCTATTACCCGGATGGTAATTTTGATTGGGCCTGTTGTTATCATTATTGTTAATTGGGTTTCGATTGAAGTTTGCTGGTTGGTTATTATTTGGGGTAAAATTTTGGTTGTAATTACGATCGTTGACATAACTATTCCGGTTATTCATGTTATTATATTGATTATGATTCATACCATGGTTATTATTTTTTGAACCGCACTGATCAGTTCGTTGTCTGCTTCTTTTGTAGTAACCCTCGTGTTCATAATTTTCTAATAAGTCAGCCATTGCGTGGACCGTTTTAATCTGGCTTCCCAGGCGTGCTCTGGCAATTCCTGTGTCATAATGGTATGCCATTTTAGTTACTAGGATTCTTCTGGTATTCTTGGCTCTAGGTGTCTCGCCAAACACACCTTTCCCCAGAAGTAAGTAGTTGGAGATGTACCTCTATTTCCATCATATCTTCCCTGACAAATGTTGTCCCTTATAATATTTTGTATCGCTTCGGACCAGTATTTTTCTTTAAACAGTTTTTTAAATTGAGCGTAGTCCACCATCTCATTCCTGGTTGCTGTCCACCAGTTGTCCGTAATCTCCCTAAAATGCTCATCCAACATCTCTCTAATCGAGCTCCAGATAGTTATTCGATGTTTATTAAAATGTTCCTCGATTCTGGCCAGGAATTCCATGGGGTTTCTCCGATAATTTTTGAAATTAATCCCTTCTCTGGTTTCGTTTGTGGAAACATGAGTAATATTATTTGGTCTGGTTCTAATTAACTCAATTTCTTCTTGATTTTGGCGTACTTGACCAGTTAAATTGTTCATCGTAGTGTTAATATTGTCACACCTTTCTCCGGTTTGTTTCTGTAAATTTACTAAATTTTCTTGTTCCTTTTGTATTCCTTCTATTTGAATACAACTATTTTCTTGTACCTGGTCTATTCTGGTATTTATCACTGCTTTATTTTGTATAATGGTTTCGTTAGCTTTTCTCAATCTCTCATTAGTGTCAGCTATTTCTTGCTTCCTTTCCTCATCGATTTTGTCCATCTTCTGGTTAATTGTATCATTGACTTGTTCAATTCTACCATTAATTCTTCTTAAATTCTCTTCATTAATTTGTCTGAACTCTTCCTTCATTTGGTTATTATTTTCACTTATAGTTTGTCTTAAAGTTTCATTAGTACTTTCTTTAATACTATCAATTTTTTCATTGGTTTGTCTATTGCTTTCCTTAATGCTGTCTATTTTGTCATTCATTATTTTATTATTCTCTTCGAATTTGTCATTAATTTGCCTCAAGTTCTCATTCATTTGTCTGTTATTTTCATCTGTATTCCTGTTAATACTGTCTATTTTCTCGTTAATCTCTTCCTTCATACCGTCTATTTTCTCGTTTGTTTGTCTGTTATCTTCCTTGATACTATCAATTTTTTCATTCGTTTGTCTGTTATCTTCCTTGATGCTCTTCAAATCTTCCTTCGTTTGCTTGTTTTGTTCCTTGATGTTATCGAATTTTTCCTCCATTTGTTTTAATAAGTTTTGACTCAAAATTTCATTTTGTTTCTTTGAGTTTTCAGTGAATTCTTCCTTGATGTTCTTCAAATCTTCCTTCGTTTCTTCCTTATTTCTGTCCATTTTTTCACTCATACTATTCATTAACTCCATTAATTTTATAAGATTCGGGTCTCCCCTATCTTCCTTTCTTGCTACCGTCTCCACATCCTCCACCGATGTTACTTCTTTCTCTTCCATCCTGACTTCTTTCTCTGCCTCCTTCGTCCGTTTCAATGATGTAGCCCTCTTACGCATCTTTATTATTTCTTGGAACTTATAGCAGTCGCCAGCTAAAAATTAGGAAATTAATTTGCTTGTTTCAATTTCTTCACCTAATATTCCCTAATTTCAGCCTCACTAGTTGGTGCGTCAATTTATAATACTCTTATATAAATTACTTTCCTGAAATAATAACTCATGGTTATAATGATTTAATAACATATTGATTTAATCTTTGTAACATAAATTCCAATTATTGGAAAATTCCATTCGATATATACAGTTGTCACAGGGTCGATATTTATCTCAGGATTTATAATTAAATAATTTTAATATATTTCGTGGGAATTCTTGTGGCTGCTACGAAAAGTTCCTTTGCATGTTGATTAATAATAGAGAGTACCTTTACAAACAATATATTACTTATAATCTAAAAATTTACACAAATTATATATTAAGTTACATACAAGTTTTGACGATATTCAATTTGTCCGTCTCAGAAAATAATGTAGTTTATTAATGTGTACAATAAATGTTTTCCTTGTAATCACTGTTAGCTTATATATTGAATTTGGTTGCACTTTAAAATGTTTACTCGTGATTAGTGTTAGTGTAAATTGTTATATTGTCTAGTGGTTGTTCCTTGTTGAAAAAAATATTGTCAAATTATACTTTACACATCTAGACGATATTGCTGAAGGGTTCCTGGTTTATTCTGAATATTTTTCTTGATTGTGTGTATTATTTGTTCATTAAAATTGTAGTGGAAGGATTATTATCTTCGATGATGGTCCTTCAGATCTTCTTTCACAAACGGGTTATCTATTTTTATATACTTTTAATTACCTCTAGACACGCACTATTCAACTGCTTTCCATCACAATTAACAATTAAGTGTTATTTCTTCTTTCTTTTAGTTACCTAACTCATACAAATTTCTTAAATTTTGATTGGTCATTTATGTACAGTTTAAATGTTATAGGATCAACACCCATTACCTACATTATATTTTATAAATTACCTTGAATAGATAATTTTATTATTATACTCTAATTATATATGCAATGTTTATACAATTATTAATTAGATAATTATAAACAATTTGGTACTAAACATGCCTCAGTTTATAACTGTAAAACCTTATTAATTTGAATTTCTATGATATGTGGTGGAACAATTTGTTATGATTTATTGTAATTTTTACTTTGACTACCTGAGATAAATATATTTACATAAATTAACTGGTGACATAAAATCTTATAACATACAACAAAACTTTTAATAATAATAATTGTTTTTGACAGTTTTAGTTTATTTATACTGCTAAACTATTGTCTGTATGATAAACTAAAATTCTGTCTAATAATAACAAAACACTTTCATAAAAAATAATTACACTGTTTAACGGTAGTCTGTGTCGCTATTTCTTATGATCACACTCATTACTTTAAAGGTTTGTGTCCCTTTTTCTTTCCTTGATTATAGGCCTATATGATTATAATTAATACAATTTTATTATATGGATTAGGTACTCTTTATTGGGTTTGGATTATTATTCAAGGCAAGTTGATTAGCCCTACTAGGTTTATTTATTTCACTTTTTTCTGTTTACTGCCCTATTCTACTGGGTTATTTCTGGGTTTCTGGATAATATTATATAAGTCAAACCAAATAGTTTTCCTTTAATTTGCTTTCAATTATTATTTCTTGTTTCCTCTCTGGATCGGATTCCACTATTATTTACTATTCTTTTGTAACATTTGTTTCGTTACAATATATATAGGGGATGAATTGAAATGGCCTTATTGAAACTGATTTGTTAATATGTTGAGACTATTTATTTATCAAGCTTATTGTTATATTTGAACCTCAGGGGAATTGTAATTGATATATGTATGTAACGAATTATGGGGTAAGAGCAAAAGATAGTTATTACTGTTTACCGACCGAGTTTTATTGCAAGTCCCGTCTCACTGGACCCAGCGCATTTTTGGCTTCTCTAGGCCTTACGCCTAGTTCTAAATAACTAGAACTCTCTTTCAAAAAAAAAGAAAAAAAGTTTGTATTTTTTTTTTATAAAGCATAAAAATGGAAAGAGGGGTTACACTTTTTATTGTAAGAGCCATGGAGTCAGAGTGAGGGGACGAAGAATCAGCAACCTGAGATTAGCAAACGCCACACTTTGAGCTGCATCGGAAGCTGAAATAAAAGAATGGTGAAGTGCTGTAGAGAGGTTACAGAGCAGTAGATCGCGAAAGATTAGATGCTTATAAGATGCACGCATGTCGACAAACAATCAACTTATCTATTGTAAAAAAATCAATGTGAGTAAGAGATTGTCCACCACATATTAGCAAACAGTCCTAATCCTGTTCGACGACAGGAAGATAATGTGTAAAAACCATCAACCTGACAAAAGTAGATTTTGTAGGCGCTGTTTGATACACTTGTAACTGTATCAAATAGAGAAGATAAAAAAAACGCAAAAAAACTGATTTGTAAAATATAATATTGGAGTACCAGTAAGGTCATTTACAGAATTTAACATCACGAGTCACCAACTTTTAGCTATAAAAGAAAATTATAAGAGAATCTGTAGAGGTCACACGCAATTTGGTAGACGTTGTAAAAGATAAACGATTAATATGGTTTGGCTATTTCAGCAGATTGCCAGAAGAAAGACTGACGAAATAGATTTTGTAATGGAAACCAATAGAAAGGAGGAGCTGGCAGAATGGCACAGATGAAAAGATGGGACGGGGTGGATTGGAACAGGACATGTAGAATGGGAGAGATGAATGGCGGTTGAGTATCGGAAGACGAGAAAGGTTGTAAGCCAATATAAAGAGCGAAAGGAGACAGACTATTAAAAGGCAAAGTTGTGTTAATTAATTTCTCCAATTATTTATATATTATTTGGATAAAGAGTTTTTGTAAATATATTACGCATAACTTTAGGTGAATCCATTAGCTACAAAGGCGGGCAACATCTTTTTTGGGATGTAATCTTATGTAACGTCTACCTCACGTGTATTTCTGTTTATGCCTACATGTAGGCTACACCTTTGTTTTTTAATGTGGAAAAACTACTGTGTATAGAATTTTTGCCTTAGCAAGCGACTTGAAGAAAAGTCAGAATCTCAAATCGCTTACTAGTATTCATGTATAACATTGATGCGCACCATTACAATTATTATTATTGGGTCCTTCAGTCTTTCGACTGGTTTGTGCCCTACGCAAATTATGCTGGCATGCCGCCAAATGACTGAAAATTATCCTGAAACATCTGCGGGACCTATATAAGCAACAGCGGCCGGCTTATAAGTCAGCTACAGTAGGCGATTATTTTGTGTGTAGAAAAAGTGATTAGTGGAAAGTGATTATTGTGTTATAAATAGTGCGGAACTCTTATAGGTGACATTATTATTGCGTGAGTACAATTTTAACTTTAGTTATTGTATGAAAGTACCTAGTTGATTACACATTGCTATTTGTAACTAGTAGTTAAGTTTGGTGATTGGTGACTTCATTGGTGTGTTTATTTTGTTTCCACTGTACCATACATCGATGCAGGCCCGCGCCTAGCACTGTTGGCGCCCTTGTGCAATTTTGTGTTTGGCGCCCTTGTGCAATTTTGTATATGTCGCCTACAATTTTTATAACGCTAATATATGGGTAAAGGTACATGTTAAGTATTATCAACTATCCAAAAATAATTTTAAAAGTATTTTCATGAATTTATTTTCATTTTTATATTTTACAACAGGCACTTACTAAACTGGTACCGAACAAGCCGAACAAGTATTTTCTCATTGAGGTATGTAATTATACATTTATACACAGAAATAAAAATATATTTGAACATTAGATATATTTGTTTACATACAATGCATCATATAGAACAAAACTGATCAACAAATAAAAACAATCTATTATATTAACAATGCAATACGTCATCTTTTAAAGATAAAGGTTAATGTCCAGTTATAACTCGTATTATTATTTTAACTAAGTGAATTGAGCTTTTCGTGCTTTGGTTTTTGCAAATTGTTTAATTAAATCTTGGGTGTCTAATTCTTTTAATAGATCCGATTCTATTGAGATGATAGCAAGATTACTTAGTCGGTTTTGCCCCATGGTCGATCTTAAATAATTTTTTATTATTTTGAGTTTTGAAAAAGAACGTTCTGCGGTAGCAACAGAAACCGGCATTGTTAATAAAATACGAAGTATTATGCTCGTATTAGGGAAAGAATCCACTAAGTTGTTAATTGTTATATAATTTAAAATTTCTTCTGGAGACGTAATAACTTTTTCATCAAAATTTTGTAAATATTGCAATTCTTTAACAAGTTCTACAGCAATTATATCTCGTTCATTGCGAGTTTCGTCGTTTAATACATTTTCAACTTTTTGACATAATTATAGTTGCTCTTTTTCAGAATAATTTTTAAATTTATCAATATTCCATAAAAACGCGAAATTATTAGAATAAGAAGAAAGAATTCGGAATCGTTCATCCTCTGATGTGATGATTACGTGTAGAGCATTAAAAAAACAATCAACTTTGAACTTTAAAGTTTCGTCGTACATCGGTTCATCGTCACATTCATAGTCAAACTGTTTTTTTACTTTGCGCGGTTTTAAGCCTCTTTGTTTCATGAATTTAGGTTCTATGTCTAAGCTGGATGCTATTTATTTAGCATCAATCAATAGATCATTAAAACCTTCATCGGAGCGATAAGCTTTCAAAAATTTCTTCAGATTATTTAAATGAGTACAACACTGAGCAACATCAAAGTTCGGTTTTTGAATAATTTTACTAACAATGTCAATTTTACTTAAAATATTATACCACAAAATAAGCACGCAAATGAACTCAAAATTTTGCAATTTTTTGGCCAACGATGCAGCCAAATTCTTTACTTTATTTTCAAAACTTCCTTCGCTTATTTCAAACAGAGCATCGTATACCTCTCCAAGTTCATACTTTAAAGGAGTTACTGCATCTATTCTACTAGACCATCGAGTATCCGATGAAGGTTTTAAAGTTAAATTTGTAACATTAGATTTCAGAATTGACCATCGTTTAGTAGAAGCTGAAAAAAATACAAACAGTTCTTCAACTATAGAAAAAAATTGATGCTCAAAGTATTTGATTTTGCGGCATCATTAACGACTAAATTTAGGCTATGATTGCAGCAAGGAACAAAGAAAGCTCGCGGATTCAAATCCAAAACTTTTTTTTTGTAGGCCATTATGCCTACCACGCATATTTGCCCCATTGTCGTAACGCTGACCCCACAAATCGTTGATATTTAAGCCTTCTTTATCTAACGCCGATAAAAGAAATTTAGTCAAACCCTCGCCCGACGGATCATCTATAGGACAAAATAATAAAAAATGTTCTTCTATACTAATTCCTGTGCTTTTTAAGTTAACAAATCTTATATAAACTGAAATTTGTTCTTGATGACTAGAGTCAGGAGTACAGTCTAATAATATTGAAAAATATTTTGCCTTCTTAGTTAGTTCTAAAATTTTGGATTTGATGTTTTTGCCCATCAAATTGATTACTTCATTTTGTATTTTATCCCCGAGATAATTTTTGTAATCTTTTCTTTGAGACCGTTTTGTATGTTCTGACATAATCGGGTAGAATTTAGAAATCATTTCTATGCATTTTAAAAAGTTACCATTACTTTTCTCAAACAACTTGTTACTACTTCCACGAAAAGCTAAATTCTGCTCACCTAAAAACTGAATCACGTAGAAAATTCTTTCTATAACAGATTGCCAGTATTTAGTTTCTCTGTTTATTACATTTTGAATTTCAGAATCAATTATTTGATTTTTATTAAAACGGTTGGAAAGATCTAGCAATTTTAGACAATTTTCGATATGTAACTTGCTCTTTTCATGAATATTTAAATGTTCACATAAATGCTGCCAGTCGTTGTAACCAGATTCATCACTAAGGCGAACAGATTTCAAATCGCTATCATTAAAAACTTTGCAACAGAAGCAGTAAAGCGAATTTTTTGTTTCGGAATACAACAGCCAAAAACGCTCAATTTTTTCTTTGTTCGGTAGAATTCTAAAGAAATAATTATTGGAAAACTTACGCCCCGAACTATCTCTCGGATAAAGATCCTTTTTGTTTTGATAACAAGTAGGGCCACGTTCTATTAATTCTTGAATATTATTCGGACGTAATTATTTTGGCCACATTGCAGCATCTTTGGAAAGTTCATTTATATTTTCTGTTGTGGTAATTTTTGAAGGTGTTGATTCCTCATTATCAGCGGGACTTGAAGAAGTTGATGGTATGCCTTCCAGAAGATGTACAGGTTCAGAATGTTGTGGTTCAGCTGTATCATTTTTGTCATTAATGTTTGGCAAAGTAGATTCGGGTTTTGAAAAAACTGCGTAATTTTGACGTGTTTTTCTAGTTCTTCTTCTCTTCTTATTTTCTTCAACAAATTTTGGTGTCCTGACAATTTCTTCTTTTTTTCTGACATCCTATAGACTGTAAAAAAATTAATACATAAGTAAACAAAATGATAAACTGAGGGGTGTTTTTGCAAAATTTTCTTTGCAAATGTACAATTTTTCCAAAAATGAATTTTTCATATAATGAATTTTTTCAATTTTTCATATAGTCTTGTAATAAATTTAGTGATACATCGAAAAACGTTAAGAAAACTTAACAAAAGTTAATACTTAAAGTTAGTTAATATTTAAAATTATAAAGGTTACAACTATTGACAAAATATTTCTTTTGACATACGTTTATGTGTTTTAAACATAATTTGGAGCTAATATACGCAAAGTCTACTTAACATGATCGTGGAATTATTTGTTTCTATTAAGTACGTATATAAAAAATGTACGTAAAACGCCTCTCAATTGTTTATGGAAATGTTTCAACGTCTCAAACTCGGAAAGTATTGTATCAACTTATTATACTTATTTCAAAATTTATAAAAATTAAAACTTATGAAAATTGTTAAAAATATTGTTATTAGTGCTTATCGATTAATGAACTTGCGTCAATCAACAATGATGTTTACATAATCAAACAAAAAATGTCAATAATAAAATGACTTTTGAGATGAAAGTATTTGGCTTTTAATATTTAAATCTAAAATAAAAAATAAATTGTAGCTGAACTCACCTTAATGAATAAAAGATTTTCAGAACACAAAACACACCACTATAAAGTCTGTAAAACTACAAAAAAATTAGGTTTCAAAAAAAATATCTTTCCACTCATGCACCTTTTCACGTTTGACGTTAAGTTTATTATTGGGCATTGGGCAACCAATAAAGTCGCGACCGATGTAGCGCTCAGGGTACGTTCATACTGGACGCGATTTGCTTAAAGGTTAGAGAGTAGAGACTGGCTTAGCAGGCTACGGTCGCAAACGTAAACAGAATTTAATTCATTCTGAGAATTATATTCATTACGGCATTCTCCAGACATAAACACGTAGTTCTTTATCTTGAATTTCTCCTTATTCCCCCGGTAATATCGCCTCGGTTCGCGCGCTGCGCGTTGATAGGTGGGTGCGCGACACAAACAATAGCTTCGCATTTGTAGGTGCGTTTCGCTGAGGTTTGGCGAATAAGTGTATTTCCTAAGTAATAAATAACAAATAACTAACTAAATAAAGAACAATGTAATAGCTTACAATTCTTTTTTGTTTTTTATCATTCTAAATTTTGTTTTGACGAATGATTTTTTGTTTGTTAGGTAGGTATATTACTTTTTTTTACTTTTGGGTTTTGAGGCCTTTCGGCGCCCCCGGCACCTCGGCGCCGTCGTGCACCGCACGACTTTGCACTTATGTACGGCGCGGGCCTGCATCGATGTATACTACATGGATCGCGTGCTGCATTCACTGAATTCGGTCCGACCGCTGCCCCAGTGGTGGGCAAGAACACTGCGTATGTTATATACCTACTGTACCTGTACAAAGTCTGACTTATCTGCTTTGTTATAGCTTTTGTTGCTTTAGTGGAGCACATTTTGCGTTAAATGGTATAGTATGTCATTAACAATTAATGACTCCAAAGTGGGAGGTTTTTAATAAGTTCTTTTCTAAAATATACATATTTGTTTCACTGTAAAATTTCTGTATTCTGACACATTATTTCAGTTTATCGCTAAAATCTGTTGCGTTCATAAACAGTTCTGTTGCGTTCTTATTTATGAAAATTTAATTTTGAAGCCAGACGAATAAATATAAGAATAAGGAAAACAAAGAATAAAAGATGTGAGCCGTAAACTTTAAAATGTTTATTGCGTAAAAGAAGCTGGCGTATACGCTTGCCATGGCCATTAAAGTGTTCAATAAGAAATGCTTATTTACATTAAATTTTTTGTTTTATTTAATTAGCAACGTATTGACTGTATAAAAATTGTTTACACTAAACATTACTAAATCATACAAATTTATTTAAATTTTGTCGGGCACCAAGCTTAGAGAAGGTAGGAGCAGCGGTTTCTTCCTTAGCAATATCACAACACAAGATTTTATAAAATAATGTCCCTATTAATTTGATATGTTTCACTTCATAGTTATCGTCAGAAAAATTATTGTTTGAAATATGTTTTCTAAACACTGTGTTGGTAAAGTTTTGCAAGCTGATATAATCATTTTTTTGTATTAAGTTTACTGTCAGATATAATCAATAAATCATACATATATTTTACAATCTTTAAAACGTCTGATGACGCTCTAGTTAATTTTCCGTTTGACACAAAGTCAGTAAAATGAGTGTAAACGCTCAAGTTATTGTCATCTGTTATCAGTAAATAAATGTACTCCTCACACCTTAACTTCGAAATAATTTTTTAAAAAATAAAGCCACACAGGTAATACAGAATGTTATGCTTATAGTATTACATAATGTCTTTAACCATATTCGTAATTCTCTTAAAGTTTTTAATTTATTCAATATCCGTTTCATTAAAATCTTTCTGTACTTCTGAAAAACTCTTTATTAAAGTTTGTTTAATGAAATCAAAATCTAAACAATTACTTTTGTTAGATACCTGGACACTGTTCCTGAACATAAGTTTTCTCAAGGCCCACTGAAACTGTTTAACATTAGGATTGTAATTATGTCCTCCACTGAATCTAATACAAGAAAAAAAGAGTTCCAAGAGGTCTGAGAAAACTTGTAAGTCAAAATATATTTATAGTGTAATTCATCCAATAAAATATGCGTCTTCATAAGGACAAATTTTCAGTAGAGTGTCCCAAATGTAATAATTGTAAGGTGTTAAAACAAGTGCATTGCTGACTGAATGACTCGTTTAGTACACGTGTTAACTTAACGCCAAACGCTTTATTCCCCCGATGGTGGAGGAAGCTATATGTGCTTTGGAACGTTTTCTGCCGTTCACTTTGCCTGTCAGCACGCGATCCATATAGTATACATCGATGGTACCATACGACGATACGTGAGACAATTATTTTTATGAAAATTGCCAAAGTAGTGTTAGATAAAGCTCGTAGCAGTTTGGTTGTCTGCTGCTGTACAAAGAGGAGAGGAATTCCAGTGACAAGAAAGTGATAAAGTAAACGCAGGAATGTTGTGGCGGCACAAAGTATCTGCAGCAAAGCGTTTGTCTAATTAACTGCGGTCTGCAAACAACGAATTCCTCACAGAGCCGACTGTTGTGTTGAACGTTTAATGAAGCCAGCTGGTATTTGTTCTCAGGTTTTCGTGATAGAAATTTTATCTATGTTTAAGTTTACTTGTTGCGTTTTGTGCTCTTACCACTGCAAACTTAAATTTAAAATGAAATACAAAGGTTTTGTAAAATATATAAAAAAACTTGGTAAGTTTCACAAATTTTTAATTAACTCTGACAGCTGTTTCGACTAACTAAGCCATTGTCAAAGAGGCGAATTTGTCAAATTTCGCCTCTTTGACAATGGCTTAGTTAGTCGAAACAGCTGTCAGAGTTAATTAAAAATTTGTGAAACTTACCAAGTGTTTTTATATATTTTACAAAACCTTTGTATTAATATGTTTCACCAAGTGCCCAATGAGTCATCAATTAATATCGTTAAAATGAAATGCTTATACCATGTAGAAATACAGACACCTTTAGATATTGAAAAGCAAAACATATTACTTGAAACTGTGACAAAAAAAAATCTGTCTGTAAAGAACATAAACTCATTTGTAAAACGACATATTATTTTTTCTTCGTCATGGCTTAGACTGTTTAGTCTGTTCCGGCTCCAAGCTGGTCGGACCATCTCTTCTTGGGTTTTCCTAGGCTTCTCTTCCCTTTCGGCTGATACAATAAGGCTACCTTGGGGAATCTGACACTGCCCATTATGCTAATGAGTTGTTTCCAGCTTTTTCTATACTTATTGATGATTCCATTTACTTCTTCGACTTTCAGTTAATTTTTATCTGACCATTTTTTTCATATCTAATTTTGTGTACCCAGCTATGAAACGCAAAAATTTCATTTCTGTAGCCTGAATTCTTGAAATTTGTCTAGCAGGCATTGTCCATGTTTCTGAGCCATAAGTAAGGGTAGGAACTTCCTTGGATTTGTATAATTTTATCATGGACTCTTTCCTTGCCTTGTGTTTTAGAGCACGTCAGAGTTCCTGTTATCTGGTTAAATTTATTAATTTTGCCATTAATATCTTCTTTGTTTTTATATGAGAGCTTACAGCCTAAACAGTTAAATTCTGAGAATTTCTCTATAATTTTACCATCCAAAATAATTTTAGATCTAACTGACCATGTTACTTTGAAAGCCATACATTTTGTTGTTTTTGTCAGATATTTCCATATTAAATTCTTTCGCAATGTTATTTAAGGCGTGGAGCATCCTTTACAAGTCAACTCAATTTGTGGCCAATAAAATCTGATCATCTGCAAAAATTGTAGTCTTAAACATTTTTCCCGCAACTCTGATTCCTCCAGTTACACAGTTAAGCCAAATCCTAACAATTTCACCCAAAAACAGGTTCAAAAGTGCGGTTGATAAAAAGCAATCTTGTCTAACGCCTCCATTTATTTTGATGGGGGTCCGTTGCTTTATTTGTATCCTGGTCCCTAGACATCACTAGTCATTTGTGTTCTTGATGACTTGTATGAAATGTAATGGAAGTGAAGTAACATAAAATAACATAGTAAAATAAAATAAAAAAATAGATTTATATGAACCGGATTTACCATTATTGTCTCCGGCGTAGACGACGCGGAGTCTTCGTGAGCATACGTTTTCTCTCTGACGAACCAACAATTTCTGTTTAAATATCAAATATTTGTTGTAAAATTTCTAATTTTTTATGTTATTTTTAATTTTCTTGTTTTACTACAGTTGCTGAGTGTGATTTTTTGCAAGCTTTTGTCTCTAATTTGCGTTTACATTAAAAGGTGGGGCGATGAAAAACAGTTTGTGGTAGTTCGTGTTTGGTTACTATGGCAACAATATTTAAACAGATAGTTTTGTAACCTCAGTTAAACTATGTTCAGTAAACATGCCTCAATGGTGAGTTGAACATTGTGCGTCTGCTGTAGAAACGTTTTTGTAAAGTAATGGTTCCTGTTTAACAACTCAAGACTGTTAAGAATCCATTTCAATGTTGGGAAACATGGAAGAGTTCCAGATTGCTCAAGAATGTCGAACTGGGTAAGAACATTTAGAACCACTGCCTTGACGTAGAAAACAATTTGTGGAAGTGTAAAAACAGTGCGCATACCAGAAAATGTGGAAAGGGTAAGAGATGCTGTCACGCGTAGTCCAAAAAGGTCTCCTAGGAAGTATTCTATGGCACTGAAGATTTCCAGTAGGTCTCTGCGGAGATCTCCAAGATCTACATTTCCATCAACAGAAAATTTAAGTAGTTCAAGAACTGTTTAAACGTGATCACACTAAAAGAGTTGATTTTTGTAATGAAATTTTGGAATTCAAAAGTCAAGAACAAAAACAAAACATTCGTTATTTGAGTAATATCAACTCTTAAGAACTTTATGCTATACTTTTTCATAGCTAGCGAGTCACTGTTTGGTATGGAGTTTCTTCCGTTTGTGTTTATGAACAGTATTTCTTTGAAGACGGTAATGAAAATTCAGTGTAAACTCAGACCAATATTTGCAAATTCTGAACAATTTTTTTCGTCCTTTGTTAAATGATCTAAGGATTGGCACTGACTGGGTCTGGTTACAACAGGATGGAGCTACTGCACACACTTCACAAAACACAATGAACGTGTCGAGGCCTGCGTTCGAAGATCGGTTGATCTCAATATTTGGTGCAGTACCTTGACCAGCGCAATGTTAATACCTATCTGCGTGTGATTCGTTTTTTTAGGGCTGTCAAAAGTTTAAGGCTTTTCAGTGACGACGACATGATTTAAGTTATCTCAGGCAGCAGGTCATTGAAGAAATTCAGGTGGTTCAACAAGCCATGCTGCAGAGAGTCGTGGATAGCTTTTTCAATCGACTTGAAGAACGTAAGCGTGTCAATGGGCGCCACTAGGAGATGTTATTTTCAAACGATAAACACGACTACGTAAAATGGTATCTTATTACCTTTGTATTTACATCATATTTTGTGACCCCTCTTTCCTTTTATGCTGTATATAAAAAAATTTTTTTTTTTTTATTTATTTTCTTTTGTATTTATATTTTTTTTTTTGAAAGAGAAGCCACAAGTTAATTAAAACTAGGCCAGAGCCTAGAGAAGCCAAAAATGCGCTGGGTCCAGTATGACGGGACTTGCAATGAAACTCGGCTGTAATTTAACAATAACAACTTTTATTTTGCCCCCATAATTCGTTACATATAATATCCTGCAAATCACATAATTATCCATGGCAAGGGCAATAACCCTCAAAATACATAATAAATAAATAATTCCCATATCCTTAATCGTGTCAAAGACAATATCTATCTATCCCTATAAACATACATATATTGTAATAATATATAAAATAATCGATATTGTTGTTATCGATGATAAGAGATTGTGAAGTATGAGACTCCGATGTAATCAAGCCCCACTGTTTGGGCTAGCCAATTTGTAATAATAATTAAATAGAATGATTGATGTGTGTGTTCTTAAATTGGTGTGTTTAAATGGTGTGACTCTGTAGGTTGTAATGTGCTTAATTGGTGTGGCTCTCGACGTCTTACTGGCCTGAAACACTTCCTTAAGTTTCCCAGCTGGTCGAGTCTCAATGGTAGCAAGACCGGTCGAGTAGCGTAATGTTGATGAAGAAATATATGTTCAGCTTCACCGAAAGTTTCAAAACAAAAATTATTGTTTTGAAGAAAATTAAAAAAAAAAATTATGTTTATAAAAAAAATAATTAAAAAAAAAATTTTTAATTTTATTAATTAATTAATTATAATCAATTAATTAATATAGGGCTGTGAAGTTTTAAAAAGTGTAATGCTCTTCTGAAAATTTTTATTAAAGTTTTGGTATATTTTAAATAAACTATCACCACTCATAAGATTGTCTTCAAACCAATCGATACTTGTTTACCTTTTTATTTTTTAGGTTATCTTCACTTATAGGTGGTAAAGTCCTGATAGATTATTAATTAGAATTATATTAGTGATAATTAGTAATATTTATGAAATAAAGAACTATTTAGTGTTGAAGAATATTAATGTTTTATTAATTAATAGCAATATTGACTCTTATCGATAAATATCGACTCTCAGGATATCGAAAAAGTTACAAAGTATATTATATAAAGTTCATATAGGGTTCTTTAAACAGCCAATTATTATCAAAGTCAGAGAAATCGGGCCAATATTTAAAAAGTATAACGTTACAACAAATTAATAATTATTACTAAATACAGACATTGAATAATAATTTGAAAATAATATAATTGTTTTCACCAACAGCTGATGTGAGCACGGAAAGGCATTGGAATTGTCAAAGAAAGATGGTTGCCGTCAAGTTGATCAAAATGTCGCTCGTTCCTGCTGCGTTCCAAATAATGTATTTTCTGGCAGTATTCATGTTCTGGTGTCTGCAAATCTCTTGTTAAATGTTGTGTAGTGACTGGTGTAATGTTTCTGGGTTGTATTTAGTATATCCGTGTAATTATAAGTCAAAACACTTTTCCCAATTCCGACACTAATTTGGTTAATGTATTATACAGTTTTCTGGTGTTGTGTGGTGTTTTTCGGAGTAGATATGTATTGTTTAGTGTTAATAAGTGTTTCTTGATTGTTTTTGTCACAATGTATATGTTCTGGAAGGATTTTATAAGTCACTCTCGATTTCACAGTAACGTACTATTCACCGCTCAACCAAACTGTTATAAGATATCTAACCGTTATAAGATAGGTTAGATCGTCACAAAACTCTCGTCATGTCAACCGTTCGAATACCAATAATCAACTAACTGTTTCCTCCAGTTTCAATTAAACTCTTAGCCCATATAATATTATCCTTAACATTGTTCAAATATATTTTCACATCCTGTGCACACTTTAAAGTTCACTATATAATTGCCTAAACTTTGGTTATTTGTCAATTTTATTCACTAGATGTTATTTAAATTAATCTTTCAGTTCATTCAGCTTATTTTCAGATTAAATAATGCCGTTTTATAGTGTTTTCTGTCCAAAATTAGTAATTTTACTTTCATTTTTGTTATTCTCTGAAAAGTCAAAACATCAAAATTTACTTCCTGTCATTATATAAAATTCATCCATTTTATCCGTTATATTTAATATTAATAATCCTATATTGTATTAAAAGGTTTATATTCCCTGATTTTCTGGTAATTAATTGAATTAGTTGTATTCTGAAACATTATTCTGGAATATATGACTCCCATGTCTAAATTTCTGAGTTTAGTCATTTTCATTTTTATTTATAATTCTGAATATAATTTATTAAAATCTTTCTAAATGGTATGTGCAATTACATGGCTTGATCTCAAGTTTATTTTGTCTAAACCCCTTTTGTTTATTTGCATTTAAATGAGCAATTTCTCTGTTTTGATGAAGTTTGGTTTCCATTCTTTTGGCCTATGATTTTTTAACAATTTTTCTTACAAAATATTTTACAAACAATATATGATGTGTGATACCCTCTCTGACTTTTACATATAGTATTATAAATTAAACATGTTTTCAAATTACACAATAACAATTAGTATTGGTTACAATACAAATAATAGTTAAACAAATAAAGAATATTTTTTTAAATAAATGGTTGTCTTCAAGTCAGACATTTTACAACAAAATCCTTATTTCTAACATGGAAATATGGTTTACAAAAAAGGTTTTTTACTAACTAACATCTTAATTACTCTCTACTATTTACAAGTAGTAACTATTTTTATAGTTCTGATGTTAGTTGTATCAGACCCAAACAAATGGCCTTATATCTAAAACATTTTTAAACATTCTTATACTATATACATAAAAACCTTATATTTATATTCTTATTTCTAACTATTATTATAAGTAGGATTCTACAGTTTTTATACCGTCTTTTACACATTGTCTTTGGGGAATTGTACCCTGTCATTAATAAATAAATAGTATGAATTGTTCGAAAAGTATTATGACATCTGTTTTTCTTTTTGCATATAAAACAAAATGTTATTTTAAACAGATTTATGTCTTATAAACAACATATTGTCACAGTACACATTTCAAGTCATTGAAAATTGCATATTTCATTGCATTCAATGTTTGTGATTGCCAAGAATGAAACACAAGGTTCATTTTTTATAATACCCAAAACTATCACTGGTTCACTTTGCACTTATATATTATGTTAATGCTAAATGGTCGTACAGTCTTATTAACATAATAAATTGGTTAGCGTTTTTTCAATGGAGATTTGTTCCATGGGTACTATATTATTGTTTCATCTTAGTTCACAGGCAACTTTTACTTTATACACTTCTCTCTCTTAAATTTATATACATGTGGTTTTTATTTCGTTATACTTTTATTTTTAAATATTTATTTTGGGGATATAGGGATTTGGGTGTCTTTTATAAGAGCATGACATCTTCTTCAGGAGGCTGCCTTCTTCTTCTTTCACCAGTCTTCTTTTCTCCTGCCTTCTGGGACTGGTATCTTCTCCATCTTCTTCTTGATGCCATCAGGTTTCTTGGGATCTTCTCCATCTTCTTCTTTATTTCAGAAATACACCACCTGTATTGTTTGATCTTGGCTTATTTTAGGGTTTCTCTTCTATTTATTCTTCCTCGTTGTGGGTTTGGTCATATTCAGTCCTGCTTTGTTATTTACTTTTTTACCTTCCTGGGTTATACCTTGAAAACCTTTGGTTATGAGACTGGTCTTGGATGACTCATCACTAGTAACTCCTTTTATTTGAACTTGTATTTTCTTTATAATAATGATTTCTTTCCACAGTTGCTATGAATTAATCTATTTATATTAAACTTAATGCTTTCTTCCAAATTTAAACATTATAACTTCATTATTCTAATGATCAATTGCCATTCAATATTATGCGTATATCTGTCACGTTACAATATATATATCAGGCAACATTCTGTAATTATATAATTCCCCCCCTTGTTGTTACTAACACTTAACATTGACAGCACGTACAGAAACATAAAGACACATACACTCATAATTATATACACATATTATAGACACCTAATACCCTTAGAATACACATGTTCGGCCTGCCAGGCAGGCAGTGTTTCTGCAAAGCCCCAAGACCGGCAATCATAAATCTTCAACTTCCGGTCACTATAATTCCTTAATTTACATTAATTTAAATAATTAAAAAAAAAACCCCAAAAGGATGATAATCACTCACAAGGCATAAAGAGAGACCGGACTGCCCATATGTATAGATAGCATCTGATAATTGGCCCATTATGAGCATATGAAAATCTTTAAGTTCCTTAGACACCATATAAATGGGAAAAACCCTCATCACCTGATTTTAAGCAATTGGTATGAGTTTCTAAAATGTTAATTTTTGTTTTACAAATCCAGATGGATACATGTATCAGTATATGCTTTTACAAGGTCGAAAATTAATCAGTATATGCTTTTACAAGGTCGAAAATTAATCAGTATATGCCCACAAAAATATAAAATTTCTTTTCTGTTAAAGCCAGATGGCTGTGTATAAATGATTTTATAATAACCGACTGTTGTATCCTAGCAGATGTGGGAGCGCGCCAGCATGTACTCGACCATGTGTGACAGGAATCAAACCTGCCTTAAACTGAATGAACATGTGCCTGGCAAAACTATGTCCCCTTTTACCCCCAGAAACCAGCCCGAAAACGAAACCCCCCCCAGCCCTTACATGTTAAACCAAAATGAAATTAAAATATAAACCCGTTCTGAACCAGCCGGAACAGAACCCCTAACATGTGACTTAAATTTTGTAGTGAATAGTGTAATGACTCTTGTCTATATATCAAAAATATTTAATAGTGAAAAAAAACTCTGGCACGCTCCCCCAGTGCAGCACACAATTACAAACATAGTACTTAGATTTATGAAGTTAAATTATTAAAGTCACATGATGTTCATAATGAATGTTCAGCTGACACACCCCAGAGCAGACTGTCTAGCCGCGTGGGCACATGGTTTCAAAATAAATTTAAATTGTAAATCAGGAGCACGGCAGGCTCGGCCAACGAAAATAAAAAGGGTTCATATCACCTTAGTCATGAGCATGTGATGCATCTTGCGGTTGTTCACCAGACTCCCTCTTCCGAACAGGTGTGTGTGTGATGGCTCATGGCTGATGAAGGTGTAGTTACATCAGCATCGACCAGCATCTCCGACTTAGACGAGAACCCTGTGAATTCACAAAAATTAGAAATGCTGTTCATAAAAATGTCCACCCAAGTTCCAGGTAAATAACCTCAGAACGGGCCTTTCAACCAACTCAAGATAAATGCACAAAGTTTCGGTTATTATTTTTTTGAAAATTGCCTGAAGAGTAATTAAGTCTACCAGGGGATGATGAACTCACTAAATAAAAAAAGATATTATTAAAAGGTGTAGAGTAAAAGTCACTTGCACTAGATCTTAACAAGCGCCGACATAATCAAACAGGTTGGCCGCGCCACGTGGCCCACAATTATCTTAATTTGTTAGAAAATAACCACATTCAAGGCACTCAGAGTTGCACACAAATAAAATATTAATAGTGTTTCATCTAAGGGTGGTCTCACAATTTATTTTTACTGCCATAATTAATTAAAAAGAACACGCGTGCAGTCTGTTGCATGCACGTGCCTATCTTGCACAATTCAACTCCATGCATACGCACTGACTTTAGCTCATAAATTTACATAACGCTCTATGAAACAATTACAGTGACTCTTGTATTATAATAATTGAGAAAAGAATATGAGCTGTCTATACTGAACATTAAATAAATCTTTTAATACACACACTGCCAGGTCGCACCAAATACATTCGTCTTTCACATACGGCTGCATACATTTACGTTAATTAAATTTAATTATTTTTGACGCATACTATAAGATGCTATGATTACTTACCGGGAAGTCTCGTAAATTTAGCTTGCCATTAGTGCAGAAAAAACAACTACGTAACACTGTCTGTTCGGTTCTGGGAGTCTGTTGCTTCGATGCGTGCCGGTATGGAACTGAATTAAGTGTACGGGTGCTGCACGCTGACCTGATCAGGGCCAGCCCACAGCAAAGAGGGACAGAGAAGAAAGACGAAAGAAAATTTCGGGAGCTCCCTGTGTTCCGACCTCCTGAGGCTTGTCCACTCAAGCCAGAACACGACTGCCACCTTAACAGGGCCATCTGCCCTATATTCCTACGGGGGGGGGGTTCTCTAATACGACACCCATTTTAAACAATACCGTCACTGCACGGGACAAGGGAAAAGGGGAAATGATGGTCTCCATGATGCAATGGTCCCCACTCTGGACCGGACGGAAAGCCATGCTACCTGTGAATATGATACCTATCCCACATACAAATAAGTTTAACATGTGTGCTCTAAGGGTATGCCAAAACCTACAGGGTAGACGAAGTGCACAACCGCCCCCATCCACCCGGTAGGTTTCACTCCTCTCTCTAACTCCTTTTTTTTTTGTTTTTATTGATTTTCTAATTTTTTTTTCCAAAGGGAAGGTTAGGAAAATCGGAAGGAGGACGGTCAAGGATCATTGAAAGGTCAGGAGCTGGGACTAACGGTAAGGACATGGCCCCCTCCAGACATAAGGACGGATGGAGAAAGCCAAGGCTCGCGCAGGCAGGGGCGCATCCCTGAAGTAGACGAACCCCACTGGGATTGTGGGAAACATCTACCCGCTACCCTATCATTCTCGATAACACCCCTGGAGCACACCCTTTTAAAATGACAACATCACTACTCACACAGAGACCACCAATCATCCCCCCCTTGTCAGCCCGTTTACCCTTTTCTACACAGTTTCAATTTTGATATATGCGTAGTAATCTCCTTAGGATTACTACCCGGCTCTTCCAACCGAGCCGTCACTGGCGACGCGAACCCCAGGATACGATATGGCCCCGACCAACGATAACATAACTTAGCGGCTCTTTTGTCCACAGCTGAGCTGATCGTATGGCTTTGACAGTAGACCCAGTCGCCGGTCTGAAAGGGGTTAGGAATTCGCCCCTGATTGTATCGTCGACGGACCCGCTCGTGCGCTCACAGCAAATTCTTCCGAGCCTCCCTCCATCTCTCTGCAGTTCCATTATCGGGCTCCCGTGGTAGAAGATCATCAATATTCCACAAGTTAGTCAACGGGAGTGCGGGCGAGAATCCAAACATGATCTCAAAGGGCACGGCCTTATGACTGTCATGCAGGGCCGTGTTGAAAGCTAGCTGCAACCACTTCAGATTCTGGTCCCAGGTTGTCTGTTGCTCCGCATGATAAGCAATGAGAGCGGACCTGAGATTCCGATTGAATCTCTCCGCATGGGACGGCTGTGGGTAATACGGGGAAGTGGTTACATGTCTGATTCCGCTGGCGAAACACATCCGCCGGAACTCACCCGAAATGAACTGGGGGCCATTGTCGGAGACAATGATGGTCGGAAGACCGAAATGCTGAAAAACATGGTTCTGAAGCGCGCTTATGGTCAAACGAGCTGTTGCCTGCCGTAAGGGCAGTAGCCAGGCAAACTTCGAAAAAGCATCCACACAGACAAGTAGGTAAGAATTACCTGACTTGCTACGCGGGAAGGGTCCCACGTAGTCGATGAATAACTTCTCCATCGGTCTGCTCGCCACGTCCGATGACAACAACCCTAACTTAGTGTTCTGGGCAGGTTTACTCAAGCCACACAGATGACAGCTCTTAACCCTCGTAGCGATGTCCCTATCCATGCCCTTCCAGATGAAATGACTTCTGATACTGGAAATGGTCTTCGAAATTCCCTTGTGGCCTCCTACTGGGGAATTATGATAATAACTGAAGACCATGGGCACTAACTTGCTAGGCAGCACGATCTTAGGGGCACGTCCCTTTCTTTCTCTACAACACAGGACGCCCTTGGACAAGAAGTACGGGGCCTGTGCGTTACCCTCCTTTATATTCTGGATGATAGGACCCAGCTCTTCATCGTTCAACTGATGGGGCAACACATCAGTGAAGGCTAACGGAAAGTCTAGTAGAACGGAACAGGGTTGCTCAGTTTGGACTTCACTGGGCTGGGAAAACATTCGTGACAAAGCATCTGCAACTACATTTTGAGTTCCCCTAATGTGTTGCACCTTGAACTTAAAGGATGAGATCTTGACCACCCATCTACCAATTTTACCCAGCTGCCGGGGATGAGCAAGAAGCCAAGAGAGAGCCTGATTGTCGGTCTCGAGCAGGAACTCAGCGTGTTCCAGAAAACGCCTGAACTTATCTAGAGCGTATACAACAGCTAAACACTCTAGCTCATACACTGAAGACTTTCTTTCCTGCTGGGTCAATGTTCGGGAAATAAAGGCCACAGGCTGCCTAGCACCATCAACGACTTGGGACAGAACCGCCCCGAGCGCCACCGAACTCGCGTCCGTCTGCAAGATAAACGGCTGAGAAAAATCCGGCATCCGCAGCACCGGTGGGGAGATGATAGCTTCCTTCAAGGTTTCGAAAGCCTTCTGCTGGCTCTCACCCCACACAAATTTAGCCCCCTTCTTTCTCAATTCATTTAAAGGTGCAGCTACCTCTGCTGCATTAGGGATAAACCGTCTGTAAAAGTTAACCATACCCACGAACCTGGCGATGCCCTTGGCATCCCTAGGCGGGGGAAAATCCCGGATACCCTGGGTCCTTTCAGGGTCCACGGTAACACCTCGGTGCGAGACCAGATGCCCCAGATACTCTCCTGTGCAATTCGCACTTTCTCCGGATTAACCGTGAGGTCAGCGCTTCTCAGCCTGCACATCACCTCCCTTAGATGACATAGATGTTCATCATACGTTTTGCTGTAGACCAGCAAGTCGTCCAAATAATTGAAAATAAATTTAAATTTTACGTCTTGAAACACCAGGTCAAGCAGACGCGTGAGAGTTTGAGCGCCCACCGCCAGACCCATAGGGACCCGCGTGTACTGGTACAAATTCCACGGGACGCAGAACGCAGTGTAAGGTCTACTCTCCTTGGATAAATGGATTTGGTGATATGCAGCGTTGAGATCAATCACGGTGAAGTACTTGGCCTCACTAAACCAATCGAAAGCCGAGTGGAGATCCGGAAGGGGAACCGAATCCACCTCAATGTTAGCGTTCAATTTACGGTAATCAATCACCATACGGCTTACCCCCAGGCTTGGGTACCAGGAACGCTGGACTGGCATAACTGGAATTAGAAGGTTCAGTGACCCCTTGCTCCAACAGCTCTTGAACCTTCTCCCTCAGAACGGCCATTTTCGGAGGGGCGAATTTGTATGGATGTGACCTCACTATCTTAGAATCAGTCAAACGAATTTTATATTCTAGTAAATGTGTGAGTCCCAACTTAGGGGTTAATACTGAGGGAAATTCCTCACACAGCCGGTCCAAGGCCCTCTGCTGGGCGGGAGTGAGATGATCTCGTGCAGAATCGGGACAAGCGACCTCTTGGATACCTCCCTTAGCTCCCTGGTATCCAAGGAAAGGAATAACAACTCCCCGATTAAATTTGAAATAACACTGGTGCCCATGGATGTCCAGCACGAGACCACTTTTAGCGATGAAATCGGCACCCACAATACAATCAACTCCCAGAGCCGGAGAAACCAGAAAAGGCCACACCCAAGAAAAACCATCGATCTTGAATTTAAAGGAAATCACCCGGGAGATGGGCAGGATTTCCCGTGAAGCAGTCCAGCATACTACGGACGACCGATCCGACCCTTTTATTAAGCCCTGCTTTTCAAGGTCCGCACATACTCGAGCTGAGATGATAGATCGGGCTGACCCGGAGTCAACTAACGCTCTGAGTTGACCCTTCTTTACCTCGAGCGACAGGAAGGGGCATACAGAAGCCTTTTGCGGGACAGTAGCAAGGAACTTGATACCAGAAGAGTCAAGACCTATCCTTTGCCTGGAGGCACTTGAATACCAAAAAGTCTGAGGACGAGGGGAAGACAACCTCCGACTTGTCCTCTCCTGGTAACTTAGTTTTTTGGAGACCGGACCCTCGGGGGAAGCGTTGGACGCAGACCACCCTCCGTACAATCGCTGGCAACATGCCCCTGTCTTCGACAGCGAAAACAAACCACGCCTCTCAACGGTCCACCTCGATCGCCGGTGGTTCTTTCTGGTCGGGGTTGGGACTGAACGACCCGTCGTTCCACCACTCGAGACTCGCCCGGACTAGCCCGTACTGGCCCACGGGACTCATCAATTGCTTGTATGGCCCGGGATAACACACACATCTTATCGAGGTCTTCGTAGCTGCGCGGTCGCTCAGCAAAAATTAAACGCGACCTCTCGTGGGGAGTGACCCCTTCAAAGATCATCTGTACTACTTCGCTCTCGGGCAGCCCCAACCCTAAAATCCGGACAGCTTCGCGGATACTACGCGGAAACTCCGCAAAATTCTCACCGTGGGCTTGCACCCGATAACAATGTTTATGCTGCAGCTGCTCCCGCAATCGGCCAGGCACGCATGCGTCCAACACCCCCCGATGGAAAGACGTCACACTGCCGCCACCTCGTAGAGTCTGCGCGACCCGCTCAGCCATGAACCCCCGACAGTAGCGATACACGAGCTCGAGTAGGGTGCCATCCGACATCCCCGGGAAGTCGGACAGCTGAAACAAAATTCTAAAGAAAGCCATCAACTTATCCACGTCCAGTCCATCAACGACCGGAAGCTGCTGGATAATTGAAGAAAGGGGGTTAGGTAACTTGTTGTAGGAAACACTCGATCCGCCCGAGAACGTCGGCAATTGGGCCGGCGGACTCGGCGTCTGCGCTATGTCCATATCAGGAGGCTGGGGAGAGCTCACGGAAGGCTGAGACTTCACGGGCTCGAAATTCCGCAATGATTTCGCCACCTGTTCCGAAATCAGCTTCAGCGTGGCGCTGACTTCAGCAATCGTAGTTTGTGCGGACAAGTTCTCCAGTCGATGTTGCAGATGTTCCGCTCGTTGACGCACTCTCTGTCTCGCCCTGAGGCTGGAAGGGGCCGACTCAAAATCTTCCATCACCTCCCGCAACTCTCCCCACTTCTCCTGGCACAACTCGAGCTTCGCTGTCACATCAGTAATTTTCACAAGCGACGTCGCCCCTCCGGAAGAGAGGGCGTCCCTTAATTGCTTCCTCAAGGAAGCGACATCCCCTTGGGGCCTCCCACCCCGGGACTTAATTTCAAACTCTAACTTGTTTTTCAGAAATAGGTCGGGATTTATCACACTCATGCCGCCAATGCTCTAATTATTCGCACAACACACACAACAATCCAAAAACATGAAAACACCAAATACTGAACTGGGAAAACCCTGAGTACTGTTCTTCCATCAAGAGGACCCCCGGGTTCTCTAGCGCTGCGGAGACCTGGCCTACCTTGGAACCATCTACTAACACCACAGAAGGAGACAAGCAACAACCACAATACTGACCATACATAACATCAAACATCAATCCGACACACACGTCTCACCAACACATAACTCACAGACACAACTAGTAGTCAGTATTCTTAATTCAGGAATTTAGTCGGTGACGGTACCGACTTCCGATCGGGCCATACCGCATCCCGCAAATGTCACACGCTAAACTCCGACCTCGAATCAGCAACATTCTATCACCCAGGCAACGCTTGAGACCCCCCGGCAGTTCAACCTATCAAATTTTCCGAACACAAATACCCGCCCCAGTGGTGCGACCAGACTCACAAGTTATATGACCTAAACTAGCCTACACGGGATATACCTAAAAAAAAACAATGTCATAACAATAGCATAGTATTTCCGAGTTTGCAAGCCCCGTCACACCCAAGGACCCAAGGGTTCAACCCTAGAATGAACCACGCTCTCTGCTACCATTTGTGACCCCTTTTCCTTTTATGCTGTATATAAAAAAAATTTTTTTTTGTATTTATTTTCTTTTGTATTTATATTTTTTTTTGAAAGAGAAGCCACAAGTTAATTAAAACTAGGCCAGAGCCTAGAGAAGCCAAAAATGCGCTGGGTCCAGTATGACGGGACTTGCAATGAAACTCGGCTGTAATTTAACAATAACAACTTTTATTTTGCCCCCATAATTCGTTACATATAACATCCTGCAAATCACATAATTATCACATGGCAAGGGCAATAACCCTCAAAATACATAATAAATAAATAATTCCCATATCCTTAATCGTGTCAAAGACAATATCTATCTATCCCTATAAACATACATATATATATATATATATCAGGCAACATTCTGTAATTATATAATTCCCCCCCTTGTTGTTACTAACACTTAACATTGACAGCACGTACAGAAACATAAAGACACATACACTCATAATTATATACACATATTATAGACACCTAATACCCTTAGAATACACATGTTCGGCCTGCCCGGCAGGCAGTGTTTCTGCAAAGCCCCAAGACCGGCAATCATAAATGTTCAACTTCCGGTCACTATAATTCCTTAATTTACATTAATTTAAATAATTAAAAAAAAAACCCAAAAGGATGATAATCACTCACAAGGCATAAAGAGAGACCGGACTGCCCATATGTATAGATAGCATCTGATAATTGGCCCATTATAAGCATATGAAAATTTTTAAGTTCCTTAGACACCATATAAATGGGAAAACCCTCATCACCTGATTTTAAGCAATTGGTATGAGTTTCTAAAATGTTCATTTTTGTTTTACAAATCCAGATGGATACATGTATCAGTATATGCTTTTACGAGGTCAAAAATTAATCAGTATATGCTTTTACAAGGTCGAAAATTAATCAGTATATGCTTTTACAAGGTCGAAAATTAATCAGTATATGCCCACAAAAATATAAAATTTCTTTTCTGTTAAAGCCAGATGGCTGTGTATAAATGATTTTATAATAACCGACTGTTGTATCCTAGCAGATGTGGGAGCGCGCCAGCATGTACTCGACCATGTGTGACAGGAATCAAACCTGCCTTAAACTGAATGAACATGTGCCTGGCAAAACTATGTCCCCTTTTACCCCCAGAAACCAGCCCGAAAACTAAACCCCCCCCAGCCCTTACATGTTAAACCAAAATGAAATTAAAGTATAAACCCGTTCTGAACCAGCCGGAACAGAACCCCTAACATGTGACTTAAATTTTGTAGTGAATAGTGTAATGACTCTTGTCTATATATCAAAAATATTTAATAGTGAAAAAAAACTCTGGCACGCTCCCCCAGTGCAGCACACAATTACAAACATAGTACTTAGATTTATGAAGTTAAATTATTAAAGTCACATGATGTTCATAATGAATGTTCAGCTGACACACCCCAGAGCAGACTGTCTAGCCGCGTGGGCACATGGTTTCAAAATAAATTTAAATTGTAAATCAGGAGCACGGCAGGCTCGGCCAACGAAAATAAAAAGGGTTCATATCACCTTAGTCATGAGCATGTGATGCATCTTGCGGTTGTTCACCAGACTCCCTCTTCCGAACAGGTGTGTGTGTGATGGCTCATGGCTGATGAAGGTGTAGTTACATCAGCATCGACCAGCATCTCCGACTTAGACGAGAACCCTGTGAATTCACAAAAATTAGAAATGCTGTTCATAAAAATGTCCACCCAAGTTCCAGGTAAATAACCTCAGAACGGGCCTTTCAACCAACTCAAGATAAATGCACAAAGTTTCGGTTATTATTTTTTTGAAAATTGCCTGAAGAGTAATTAAGTCTACCAGGGGATGATGAACTCACTAAATAAAAAAAGATATTATTAAAAGGTGTAGAGTAAAAGTCACTTGCACTAGATCTTAACAAGCGCCGACATAATCAAACAGGTTGGCCGCGCCACGTGGCCCACAATTATCTTAATTTGTTAGAAAATAACCACATTCAAGGCACTCAGAGTTGCACACAAATAAAATATTAATAGTGTTTCATCTAAGGGTGGTCTCACAATTTATTTTTACTGCCATAATTAATTAAAAAGAACACGCGTGCAGTCTGTTGCATGCACGTGCCTATCTTGCACAATTCAACTCCATGCATACGCACTGACTTTAGCTCATAAATTTACATAACGCTCTATGAAACAATTACAGTGACTCTTGTATTATAATAATTGAGAAAAGAATATGAGCTGTCTATACTGAACATTAAATAAATCTTTTAATACACACACTGCCAGGTCGCACCAAATACATTCGTCTTTCACATACGGCTGCATACATTTACGTTAATTAAATTTAATTATTTTTGACGCATACTATAAGATGCTATGATTACTTACCGGGAAGTCTCGTAAATTTAGCTTGCCATTAGTGCAGAAAAAACAACTACGTAACACTGTCTGTTCGGTTCTGGGAGTCTGTTGCTTCGATGCGTGCCGGTATGGAACTGAATTAAGTGTACGGGTGCTGCACGCTGACCTGATCAGGGCCAGCCCACAGCAAAGAGGGACAGAGAAGAAAGACGAAAGAAAATTTCGGGAGCTCCCTGTGTTCCGACCTCCTGAGGCTTGTCCACTCAAGCCAGAACACGACTGCCACCTTAACAGGGCCATCTGCCCTATATTCCTACGGGGGGGGGGGTTCTCTAATACGACACCCATTTTAAACAATACCGTCACTGCACGGGACAAGGGAAAAGGGGAAATGATGGTCTCCATGATGCAATGGTCCCCACTCTGGACCGGACGGAAAGCCATGCTACCTGTGAATATGATACCTATCCCACATACAAATAAGTTTAACATGTGTGCTCTAAGGGTATGCCAAAACCTACAGGGTAGACGAAGTGCACAACCGCCCCCATCCACCCGGTAGGTTTCACTCCTCTCTCTAACTCCTTTTTTTTTTGTTTTTATTGATTTTCTAATTTTTTTTTCCAAAGGGAAGGTTAGGAAAATCGGAAGGAGGACGGTCAAGGATCATTGAAAGGTCAGGAGCTGGGACTAACGGTAAGGACATGGCCCCCTCCAGACATAAGGACGGATGGAGAAAGCCAAGGCTCGCGCAGGCAGGGGCGCATCCCTGAAGTAGACGAACCCCACTGGGATTGTGGGAAACATCTACCCGCTACCCTATCATTCTCGATAACACCCCTGGAGCACACCCTTTTAAAATGACAACATCACTACTCACACAGAGACCACCAATCATCCCCCCCTTGTCAGCCCGTTTACCCTTTTCTACACAGTTTCAATTTTGATATATGCGTAGTAATCTCCTTAGGATTACTACCCGGCTCTTCCAACCGAGCCGTCACTGGCGACGCGAACCCCAGGATACGATATGGCCCCGACCAACGATAACATAACTTAGCGGCTCTTTTGTCCACAGCTGAGCTGATCGTATGGCTTTGACAGTAGACCCAGTCGCCGGTCTGAAAGGGGTTAGGAATTCGCCCCTGATTGTATCGTCGACGGACCCGCTCGTGCGCTCACAGCAAATTCTTCCGAGCCTCCCTCCATCTCTCTGCAGTTCCATTATCGGGCTCCCGTGGTAGAAGATCATCAATATTCCACAAGTTAGTCAACGGGAGTGCGGGCGAGAATCCAAACATGATCTCAAAGGGCACGGCCTTATGACTGTCATGCAGGGCCGTGTTGAAAGCTAGCTGCAACCACTTCAGATTCTGGTCCCAGGTTGTCTGTTGCTCCGCATGATAAGCAATGAGAGCGGACCTGAGATTCCGATTGAATCTCTCCGCATGGGACGGCTGTGGGTAATACGGGGAAGTGGTTACATGTCTGATTCCGCTGGCGAAACACATCCGCCGGAACTCACCCGAAATGAACTGGGGGCCATTGTCGGAGACAATGATGGTCGGAAGACCGAAATGCTGAAAAACATGGTTCTGAAGCGCGCTTATGGTCAAACGAGCTGTTGCCTGCCGTAAGGGCAGTAGCCAGGCAAACTTCGAAAAAGCATCCACACAGACAAGTAGGTAAGAATTACCTGACTTGCTACGCGGGAAGGGTCCCACGTAGTCGATGAATAACTTCTCCATCGGTCTGCTCGCCACGTCCGATGACAACAACCCTAACTTAGTGTTCTGGGCAGGTTTACTCAAGCCACACAGATGACAGCTCTTAACCCTCGTAGCGACGTCCCTATCCATGCCCTTCCAGATGAAATGACTTCTGATACTGGAAATGGTCTTCGAAATTCCCTTGTGGCCTCCTACTGGGGAATTATGATAATAACTGAAGACCATGGGCACTAACTTGCTAGGCAGCACGATCTTAGGGGCACGTCCCTTTCTTTCTCTACAACACAGGACGCCCTTGGACAAGAAGTACGGGGCCTGTGCGTTACCCTCCTTTATATTCTGGATGATAGGACCCAGCTCTTCATCGTTCAACTGATGGGGCAACACATCAGTGAAGGCTAACGGAAAGTCTAGTAGAACGGAACAGGGTTGCTCAGTTTGGACTTCACTGGGCTGGGAAAACATTCGTGACAAAGCATCTGCAACTACATTTTGAGTTCCCCTAATGTGTTGCACCTTGAACTTAAAGGATGAGATCTTGACCACCCATCTACCAATTTTACCCAGCTGCCGGGGATGAGCAAGAAGCCAAGAGAGAGCCTGATTGTCGGTCTCGAGCAGGAACTCAGCGTGTTCCAGAAAACGCCTGAACTTATCTAGAGCGTATACAACAGCTAAACACTCTAGCTCATACACTGAAGACTTTCTTTCCTGCTGGGTCAATGTTCGGGAAATAAAGGCCACAGGCTGCCTAGCACCATCAACGACTTGGGACAGAACCGCCCCGAGCGCCACCGAACTCGCGTCCGTCTGCAAGATAAACGGCTGAGAAAAATCCGGCATCCGCAGCACCGGTGGGGAGATGATAGCTTCCTTCAAGGTTTCGAAAGCCTTCTGCTGGCTCTCACCCCACACAAATTTAGCCCCCTTCTTTCTCAATTCATTTAAAGGTGCAGCTACCTCTGCTGCATTAGGGATAAACCGTCTGTAAAAGTTAACCATACCCACGAACCTGGCGATGCCCTTGGCATCCCTAGGCGGGGGAAAATCCCGGATACCCTGGGTCCTTTCAGGGTCCACGGTAACACCTCGGTGCGAGACCAGATGCCCCAGATACTCTCCTGTGCAATTCGCACTTTCTCCGGATTAACCGTGAGGTCAGCGCTTCTCAGCCTGCACATCACCTCCCTTAGATGACATAGATGTTCATCATACGTTTTGCTGTAGACCAGCAAGTCGTCCAAATAATTGAAAATAAATTTAAATTTTACGTCTTGAAACACCAGGTCAAGCAGACGCGTGAGAGTTTGAGCGCCCACCGCCAGACCCATAGGGACCCGCGTGTACTGGTACAAATTCCACGGGACGCAGAACGCAGTGTAAGGTCTACTCTCCTTGGATAAATGGATTTGGTGATATGCAGCGTTGAGATCAATCACGGTGAAGTACTTGGCCTCACTAAACCAATCGAAAGCCGAGTGGAGATCCGGAAGGGGAACCGAATCCACCTCAATGTTAGCGTTCAATTTACGGTAATCAATCACCATACGGCTTACCCCCAGGCTTGGGTACCAGGAACGCTGGACTGGCATAACTGGAATTAGAAGGTTCAGTGACCCCTTGCTCCAACAGCTCTTGAACCTTCTCCCTCAGAACGGCCATTTTCGGAGGGGCGAATTTGTATGGATGTGACCTCACTATCTTAGAATCAGTCAAACGAATTTTATATTCTAGTAAATGTGTGAGTCCCAACTTAGGGGTTAATACTGAGGGAAATTCCTCACACAGCCGGTCCAAGGCCCTCTGCTGGGCGGGAGTGAGATGATCTCGTGCAGAATCGGGACAAGCGACCTCTTGGATACCTCCCTTAGCTCCCTGGTATCCAAGGAAAGGAATAACAACTCCCCGATTAAATTTGAAATAACACTGGTGCCCATGGATGTCCAGCACGAGACCACTTTTAGCGATGAAATCGGCACCCACAATACAATCAACTCCCAGAGCCGGAGAAACCAGAAAAGGCCACACCCAAGAAAAACCATCGATCTTGAATTTAAAGGAAATCACCCGGGAGATGGGCAGGATTTCCCGTGAAGCAGTCCAGCATACTACGGACGACCGATCCGACCCTTTTATTAAGCCCTGCTTTTCAAGGTCCGCACATACTCGAGCTGAGATGATAGATCGGGCTGACCCGGAGTCAACTAACGCTCTGAGTTGACCCTTCTTTACCTCGAGCGACAGGAAGGGGCATACAGAAGCCTTTTGCGGGACAGTAGCAAGGAACTTGATACCAGAAGAGTCAAGACCTATCCTTTGCCTGGAGGCACTTGAATACCAAAAAGTCTGAGGACGAGGGGAAGACAACCTCCGACTTGTCCTCTCCTGGTAACTTAGTTTTTTGGAGACCGGACCCTCGGGGGAAGCGTTGGACGCAGACCA
Source organism: Magicicada septendecula (assembly GCA_034769895.1). Taxonomy (NCBI): domain Eukaryota; kingdom Metazoa; phylum Arthropoda; class Insecta; order Hemiptera; family Cicadidae; genus Magicicada; species Magicicada septendecula. The sequence goes on along the minus strand of CM068373.1, from coordinate 140,079,452 downwards.
CCCTCCGTACAATCGCTGGCAACATGCCCCTGTCTTCGACAGCGAAAACAAACCACGCCTCTCAACGGTCCACCTCGATCGCCGGTGGTTCTTTCTGGTCGGGGTTGGGACTGAACGACCCGTCGTTCCACCACTCGAGACTCGCCCGGACTAGCCCGTACTGGCCCACGGGACTCATCAATTGCTTGTATGGCCCGGGATAACACACACATCTTATCGAGGTCTTCGTAGCTGCGCGGTCGCTCAGCAAAAATTAAACGCGACCTCTCGTGGGGAGTGACCCCTTCAAAGATCATCTGTACTACTTCGCTCTCGGGCAGCCCCAACCCTAAAATCCGGACAGCTTCGCGGATACTACGCGGAAACTCCGCAAAATTCTCACCGTGGGCTTGCACCCGATAACAATGTTTATGCTGCAGCTGCTCCCGCAATCGGCCAGGCACGCATGCGTCCAACACCCCCCGATGGAAAGACGTCACACTGCCGCCACCTCGTAGAGTCTGCGCGACCCGCTCAGCCATGAACCCCCGACAGTAGCGATACACGAGCTCGAGTAGGGTGCCATCCGACATCCCCGGGAAGTCGGACAGCTGAAACAAAATTCTAAAGAAAGCCATCAACTTATCCACGTCCAGTCCATCAACGACCGGAAGCTGCTGGATAATTGAAGAAAGGGGGTTAGGTAACTTGTTGTAGGAAACACTCGATCCGCCCGAGAACGTCGGCAATTGGGCCGGCGGACTCGGCGTCTGCGCTATGTCCATATCAGGAGGCTGGGGAGAGCTCACGGAAGGCTGAGACTTCACGGGCTCGAAATTCCGCAATGATTTCGCCACCTGTTCCGAAATCAGCTTCAGCGTGGCGCTGACTTCAGCAATCGTAGTTTGTGCGGACAAGTTCTCCAGTCGATGTTGCAGATGTTCCGCTCGTTGACGCACTCTCTGTCTCGCCCTGAGGCTGGAAGGGGCCGACTCAAAATCTTCCATCACCTCCCGCAACTCTCCCCACTTCTCCTGGCACAACTCGAGCTTCGCTGTCACATCAGTAATTTTCACAAGCGACGTCGCCCCTCCGGAAGAGAGGGCGTCCCTTAATTGCTTCCTCAAGGAAGCGACATCCCCTTGGGGCCTCCCACCCCGGGACTTAATTTCAAACTCTAACTTGTTTTTCAGAAATAGGTCGGGATTTATCACACTCATGCCGCCAATGCTCTAATTATTCGCACAACACACACAACAATCCAAAAACATGAAAACACCAAATACTGAACTGGGAAAACCCTGAGTACTGTTCTTCCATCAAGAGGACCCCCGGGTTCTCTAGCGCTGCGGAGACCTGGCCTACCTTGGAACCATCTACTAACACCACAGAAGGAGACAAGCAACAACCACAATACTGACCATACATAACATCAAACATCAATCCGACACACACGTCTCACCAACACATAACTCACAGACACAACTAGTAGTCAGTATTCTTAATTCAGGAATTTAGTCGGTGACGGTACCGACTTCCGATCGGGCCATACCGCATCCCGCAAATGTCACACGCTAAACTCCGACCTCGAATCAGCAACATTCTATCACCCAGGCAACGCTTGAGACCCCCCGGCAGTTCAACCTATCAAATTTTCCGAACACAAATACCCGCCCCAGTGGTGCGACCAGACTCACAAGTTATATGACCTAAACTAGCCTACACGGGATATACCTAAAAAAAAACAATGTCATAACAATAGCATAGTATTTCCGAGTTTGCAAGCCCCGTCACACCCAAGGACCCAAGGGTTCAACCCTAGAATGAACCACGCTCTCTGCTACCATTTGTGACCCCTTTTCCTTTTATGCTGTATATAAAAAAAATTTTTTTTTGTATTTATTTTCTTTTGTATTTATATTTTTTTTTGAAAGAGAAGCCACAAGTTAATTAAAACTAGGCCAGAGCCTAGAGAAGCCAAAAATGCGCTGGGTCCAGTATGACGGGACTTGCAATGAAACTCGGCTGTAATTTAACAATAACAACTTTTATTTTGCCCCCATAATTCGTTACATATAACATCCTGCAAATCACATAATTATCACATGGCAAGGGCAATAACCCTCAAAATACATAATAAATAAATAATTCCCATATCCTTAATCGTGTCAAAGACAATATCTATCTATCCCTATAAACATACATATATATATATATATATCAGGCAACATTCTGTAATTATATAATTCCCCCCCTTGTTGTTACTAACACTTAACATTGACAGCACGTACAGAAACATAAAGACACATACACTCATAATTATATACACATATTATAGACACCTAATACCCTTAGAATACACATGTTCGGCCTGCCCGGCAGGCAGTGTTTCTGCAAAGCCCCAAGACCGGCAATCATAAATGTTCAACTTCCGGTCACTATAATTCCTTAATTTACATTAATTTAAATAATTAAAAAAAAAACCCAAAAGGATGATAATCACTCACAAGGCATAAAGAGAGACCGGACTGCCCATATGTATAGATAGCATCTGATAATTGGCCCATTATAAGCATATGAAAATTTTTAAGTTCCTTAGACACCATATAAATGGGAAAACCCTCATCACCTGATTTTAAGCAATTGGTATGAGTTTCTAAAATGTTCATTTTTGTTTTACAAATCCAGATGGATACATGTATCAGTATATGCTTTTACGAGGTCAAAAATTAATCAGTATATGCTTTTACAAGGTCGAAAATTAATCAGTATATGCTTTTACAAGGTCGAAAATTAATCAGTATATGCCCACAAAAATATAAAATTTCTTTTCTGTTAAAGCCAGATGGCTGTGTATAAATGATTTTATAATAACCGACTGTTGTATCCTAGCAGATGTGGGAGCGCGCCAGCATGTACTCGACCATGTGTGACAGGAATCAAACCTGCCTTAAACTGAATGAACATGTGCCTGGCAAAACTATGTCCCCTTTTACCCCCAGAAACCAGCCCGAAAACTAAACCCCCCCCAGCCCTTACATGTTAAACCAAAATGAAATTAAAGTATAAACCCGTTCTGAACCAGCCGGAACAGAACCCCTAACATGTGACTTAAATTTTGTAGTGAATAGTGTAATGACTCTTGTCTATATATCAAAAATATTTAATAGTGAAAAAAAACTCTGGCACGCTCCCCCAGTGCAGCACACAATTACAAACATAGTACTTAGATTTATGAAATTAAATTATTAAAGTCACATGATGTTCATAATGAATGTTCAGCTGACACACCCCAGAGCAGACTGTCTAGCCGCGTGGGCACATGGTTTCAAAATAAATTTAAATTGTAAATCAGGAGCACGGCAGGCCCGGCCAACGAAAATAAAAAGGGTTCATATCACCTTAGTCATGAGCATGTGATGCATCTTGCGGTTGTTCACCAGACTCCCTCTTCCGAACAGGTGTGTGTGTGATGGCTCATGGCTGATGAAGGTGTAGTTACATCAGCATCGACCAGCATCTCCGACTTAGACGAGAACCCTGTGAATTCACAAAAATTAGAAATGCTGTTCATAAAAATGTCCACCCAAGTTCCAGGTAAATAACCTCAGAACGGGCCTTTCAACCAACTCAAGATAAATGCACAAAGTTTCGGTTATTATTTTTTTGAAAATTGCCTGAAGAGTAATTAAGTCTACCAGGGGATGATGAACTCACTAAATAAAAAAAGATATTATTAAAAGGTGTAGAGTAAAAGTCACTTGCACTAGATCTTAACAAGCGCCGACATAATCAAACAGGTTGGCCGCGCCACGTGGCCCACAATTATCTTAATTTGTTAGAAAATAACCACATTCAAGGCACTCACAGTTGCACACAAATAAAATATTAATAGTGTTTCATCTAAGGGTGGTCTCACAATTTATTTTTACTGCCATAATTAATTAAAAAGAACACGCGTGCAGTCTGTTGCATGCACGTGCCTATCTTGCACAATTCAACTCCATGCATACGCACTGACTTTAGCTCATAAATTTACATAACGCTCTATGAAACAATTACAGTGACTCTTGTATTATAATAATTGAGAAAAGAATATGAGCTGTATATACTGAACATTAAATAAATCTTTTAATACACACACTGCCAGGTCGCACCAAATACATTCGTCTCTCACATACCGCTGCATACATTTACGTTAATTAAATTTAATTATTTTTGACGCATACTATAAGATGCTATGATTACTTACCGGGAAGTCTCGTAAATTTAGCTTGCCATTAGTGCAGAAGAAACAACTACGTAATACTGTCTGTTCGGTTCTGGGAGTCTGTTGCTTCGATGCGTGCCGGTATGGAACTGAATTAAGCAGTTACGATGCAACAAACAGCAAAACTCTCCCATAGAGTGCGCGCGCCGTCTCAATAGTGCCGTCCGAATATCGTTGTGCTAACCGACATTTGTGTTCGCGTTATATTAAAACCCATTTTATAAAACCTTCGACCGCCGGGTTAGGCAAACACCGGCACAATTTGATTTTAAAATTTTAAACGGGTTTCTGTTGTTATAGTTTTAAATTGTTGTGCTTTAATTGCCACACCGTTTAGAAATGCACGGTATTTTAGATTCAAAAGTTTCATCTATAATGTCTCTTCCGTGTGCTTTAGTCAAGATGTATTTTGTATGCAAGCCAAACTATCCTTAAGCTAGTAGCTTGATAAAGACAACATACAACAATGAACACGGCTTCAACGCCGGAAAAGTAAGACTAATAATTAAGATAATGGATGTAAATTAGTGTGTTTGAACAAGCGTGATACATATATATTTATTATTATTTCAATGCTTCTCATGTCAGTTTAAGTCCGTCACAATACAGACGTAATCCATGTAACAGTATTAAGTACACTTTGTGATTTAGTGGTATGTAATAGGTAAGCATTATACTTGTTAATTTACGTAAATCTATACAGACAATTTGATGTACAACTAGACCCTCATTTTCTCTGTTGATTAGCAAGTATTATTAGCTTATTTACTAGACTAAACAACTGGATTTTATTGAATACAAAATATTAAAATTGTCTTATCTTATATTATAGTGAATAAGAATTGGCTATTTTTGAGTCGGAAAGATTATTCGTATTGATTATAACTGACCATCACGTATTTGAATGCGAATAAGTTGAATGTCAACTACGGAAGTGAAAATTAGAAGAAGAAGAAGAAGAAGAAGAAGAAGAAGAAGAAGAAGAAGAAGAAGAAGAAGAAGAAGAAGAAGAAGAAGAAGAAGAAGAAGAAGAAGAAGAAGAAGAAGAAGAAGAAGAAGAAGAAGAATTTAATAAAATATGTAATCCTCTAGTTTAAGTTTACAGTACGTTTAATTCTCTCAAAAATATTTAATTTTAATTGCAGATATTTATCTTTTTTGGAATGTTCTTTCCTTGTTATTTGGAGGGTAAGGTTATAAATCTACGGTGAGTGGGATCATTGCTCGTAGAGTGCAAATGGCGACGAATTATGTTTCATTAAGACACCACCTTAGCGCTGGCTGCAGACAGCTTTACTGTTATGTCATGTGCCGCTGGGGTTGTTGATAAGACTGCATCATGTCTTGCTGCTGCAGATACTGTTTCTGGTAACAAAAACTTTATAATTTTGCGTTTATGCCTCAAGTCTAAATTAAATCGTAACTTTTGTTTAGTTTTCCTACCGTACATATCTGCATACACAACGTCTCGCGTCGTCTTATATCGCACGCGTAAAAAAATATTACAAGTCTCTTGATGATGCAAAGTTGGAAAATTATAGACGTGAATAATGGCTGGAAGAAATAAGTTTGAACCCAAACTGAAGCAAGAAGACAAGGGTAACTTCATCGTTTACACCTTGTAATATATACATTAACGAAATGTTAATACACTGGCTCCAGAAGGGATCAAGGTTAATGAATTATATTTGTTGGATACAATGTTAGACTGAAGACGATGTGGTACCAAACGGGAACCATTACTTTGCAAGCAATCGTACAGAATAACTGACAGTTAAATGCGCACACACGAACTATTGTACGTAATGTGGTCTCTACTCTTTAGTAGGAGAGTGTCGGCTGTCACTGGCGGGATCGTGTGGTAAATTGCGTCGCCAGAATTTTAGAAGAGAAATCGGGGGGTATTTTAGTGGTTTTGATGAAGAAATTTAGATGATGCAACAAAGGTTTAAAAAAATTGAAAAAATGTTGTCTACCTTTAAGCGATATTTAAATTTATATTAACCCTAGACAGGCAACCTGATAAAGGTTTATATTTAAAACGCGTCGTTGTAAACGATTTTAAACAAATTCCCCAAACGGAGAGTAATCAGATGACTGCTAGTATTAATATAGTTGTATAATATTCAGAAAACCGAACGATTGTTCTGAAACACTCTGTACTTAGCAGTAATCGATACAGAACGATTTTCGTTAGTAGAAATCAATTCTGTTCAATAATTATATGTTCAGTTGTTTTCTAGGAATGGATTTAGGACGCTTTAGGCCTAAATGGTTTACCATTTATCTGATTTAGTCGAGGCTGCTGCTCAGCGCTTTTGAAATCACTATACATGGTCAGAATTTTTAGTTTTTAAAACTAGTGTTTTGTAATATTGTATCGTTTTCATGAGAAAACTACACTGTTCTGTGTTATTAATTAAAACATATTGTTACGTTTGCGGAAAAGTGTCACGCCATTGCGGAACGTTCCGGTACATTGGAGAACGTTGTGCTACTCTCTTCTCGTCTATTCTCGCAGCTGTAATGCGTACGTGACGCTTGACATGCGAGGCAGTATTACGTAATGCGAAACGCCTCGTGCGTTCGATGGTGTCGTTCTAGAAGCTCAGTTAGCCCAACGGTGCGTGTTTCTGCGAAGGTCGCGCTGAAGTGTCCTCTATAATTTTCAATAGTTTGTTAAGGACGCATATTATGGGACCTTCCAGACTATAAATAGCCCATACCTGCTGCTTAGTTTTCAGTTATTGTCGGGCTATTTACACAGTGCGGGTCGAAGTATTGTGGCAAAGTGTTATCTTTTTTATAGGCTAATTGTGCGGGACAATTGTAATACAATTGTGTTTTATATTAGTTGATATTTTTATTGCTTGTGAACAATTTTTATTTGATTTGTTGTAATTGACTATATTGTTGGTTACAAACTATTTAATTGTGGTAATTAAAGCAGGTGATTAATGACTTAATTGGTGTCTTGTATTTTGTTTTCCACTGTACCATACGACGATCAGTAGACCGTCGTAACACAATTTGTACCACAGTTTGATAGTATACAGAAATTAGTGATTGAGTAATTTTCCGTTTGTATTGATTTTTCCTGACAGCGAGGCGCGTGACCTACTTTGGATCCGCCACTGGTCTCAGTGCTTGAGATCATTAAGTACTGGGCAGATAGATGGGCAGGTAAATAAATATATAGACAAATTGATAGACAGAGATAAATAGGCAAAGTGAGAAAGAGTGAGAGAGAGAGAGAGAGAGAGAGAGAGAGAGAGAGAGAGAGAGAGAGAGAGAGAGAGAGAGAGAGAGAGAGAATGCAAAGAGATGAACAACCGACATTGTAATTGTACTTTACGAGATGTGTTGCAAACCAATGGCAGTTACACAGTGTAGCGCATTAATACCGGCAGCTTTGTTTCACTACAGACTGGATATTCCCAACACTGCACGTAATCCAGTGACTTAACTACAGGTAATTAATTGTTTTAATTGCAGAAAACCAACTGGAAATCGATTACCTTTTTGAAAGGTAATGTTAGAACAACTTCGTCGGTATTATTATCAGACATAGGTTTAACATTATTACAAACATCATATTATAGTTCATATTTTTTTTTTAGGAGGGGGCTTAATCTAAAATAATCTTTTTTCATAACATTAAACTTTGGTATGAAAAAGTTTGTTTGATACAATGATTGATATTAAAATCTATAAAAAAGATATTAAAAACTTTGAGGATCTCAAAAGTGAAACTACACATTATAAACAAGTGTAAAGAGATCGAACACAGGGGAAGACGCTTCGCAAAAACTGAACGGTGTCTTGAAGATATTATGTAGGTTATATAATTTTTAAGCATCCTGTAAGAACACGAAGGAAACACCTGACACGTAATGTATAAAACTATGAGTGGAACGATGCAGAGAAATAGATGAATACAAAAACATCTGATAACAGAAGAAAATATTATGAACGAGGGAAAATATATTATTATTTGAAAATATTATTATTGAACGATGGAAGTGAGTTCTCGCTTTTTACTAGACCGTTTGGAATTTGTCTGTCCCTCTGTCTATCTATTTGTTTGTTTGTTTATTTGGAATATATCCTATGACAACATTTAACGCTTAACCGATTTTTGTATTATGCATGCATAATACATTACGTATTACGTAATATATATGCATTTTCGATTACGTATTATGCATGTCCATACCTTTACCCTACAAAATCTTATTTTTTTGAGATTGAACCCCCCCCCAAAAAATGGGGCAAGAGACAAATATGTGAAGGGTCAAATTCGTGAAAAATTAACAAAATCCATGTTTCACATAAAATTAATTGAAATTTTAACCAAACTTTGCAGGTAGTCTTTCTTTTTTAATTTTAAACCTTTAGACTGCTGGCCCTAAAAAGTGGGTCAAAAGTAGGATAAAATTGCAAACATCCATGTGGAGTGTCAAATAAAGAAAATTATAACCAAATTTTGAATATGTCGGGGGTTTTATGACATTTTAAAGTCTTTGGAGTTATTTAATATTTATATTTTTCTAATAGTAAATGTATTTTGTTTAAAATAGGGAGTGAATTCTGGTGCTTACTAGCAGAGTAATGGCAGTACTTGTTCTGATCTACGTTAATGAAACCTGAAAGTTTCACCAGGAAAACCAAAGGTTTGTAGATTTTATAAATGAGATTGAGTTAGTAAGATTGTAACCCCTCTTTCAATTTTTTAGACTTTATAAAAAAACTTCCCTTTTTTTCTTTTTTTTTTGAAAGAGGGGCCACTAGTTATTTAAAACTAGGCCTAGGGCCTAGAGAAGCCAAAAATGCGCTTGGTCCAGTGGGACGGGACTTGCAATTAAACTCGGTGGTTAAACAACAATAACCAATTTTATTAGAAATTTCAAGTCTTGACATTCAATCTTGATACAAAATGTAATTTTTGTTTAATTTCCATAACACAATTTTAAGCTGAAATTACAACTTTAATTTCTGTTCAATACTAATGCAAGGTATAAGGTTTGGATCTTGATAATCTAATTCACGATATAAAATATAAACTTCAAAGTGTAATACCTTTTCCCAAATTCGCAATTAAAAAAAATTAACATCATAAGTGAGTACCCATCTCACCATTCTGAAAGCTTCATTTTATCTTAAATGTGGATAAATGCATAGTTTCATGAATACTCCTCACCTTGTAATTATAAACAATCATATTATTTCCATAACGCTTAATCTTATACATAGGGCGAATGAAATATGTAATTATATAGATTATCCTTAAAACTACTCAACATTACGACATCCAATCACACATAAAAAATACATATACACAAAACACATATCACAGTTATAGTACAGCATAACGGAATACAGCTGGTTAATTTCGACAGGCAGCCTGTACCTTCCCATTGCACCCATACCTGAATGGGATACCACAGGACCCGTCATCCTGTAGCAACACTCAATTAATCGTTTAAATGGCAAACACCTCCTTATATAGCCTCCAAGTAAAAAAAAACAAAACCCATTAACTCACAAGAGCGAGTAAAAGAAATAACGGAAAGAAAAATATTAGTAACCGAATGTAAAGCAACCTGAATAAAAGGTGGAGTCAGGAAATTACAAAATTTACGTGGGCAAGGTCGCCCCGCATATCCGTAATTACAAACCGAAATTCAGAAATTCCCCTTTTAGAAGCATGCCTTCAAGTAGTTAACATAGCTGTATTTTATTTTTATAAATAGTAAGTTTTTATAGAGATAAACATTCAGGCATTTACAAACTCCCAAGTAGACATGACCACCAGCAATTAAGTATAAAAAAAATAAATTGAAGCTAAAATTACAACATTATAAATCTGGTATGAAGTAGTAAAAATTCTCTTATAAGGTATAGAAATACTACACATTATTATAGCTTAACACAGTCTGAAATAATAATGGGAGTGATAAGATTTCTAAATCGTGTTATATGTTTCATACTTTCATAAAATTACAAAATACATTTACTTAAAGGAGCAAATAACTGGATATACATATGTATACATGCTGGTATATGGCTTTACAACCTGAATTGACCTGACCGAGTAGACGCGCCCGGCCTGATCGAACAATTAACAACACGCCCAGAACCTGCATAAAACTGCCCCTGCCGCAGGTACATGAATCAATTAAAGAAATCAAAATCCCTTAAGATCACCCGCTCCCTTATTAAAGAACGTAATTTAGTGTAGAATAAAGAGAACTAGACACCGATACAAGAAAGAATTCAGAATGGTCACAACTTTTGCAACCTCAAATTTCGCTACCCCAAAATTATTAAAAAATTTACTTGAACGCCGGGCACGTCCCTTCGGCAAGTCCTACATAAGATTGGGACGTAATTACATCAAGAAATTATTCCAGTAAAGTTCATCACCCCGCCCAATTATGTCTAGTTAGCCGCGGCACCATAACGTAGAGCTCGTTAACGGCAAAATGTCGCACACAGGAGGTTTGCTACAGAGGCCAAATGTGTATAAAATATTAAATTTCACCTTATAGTTCAGATATGTCTTATGAGGGGCATTTTCGGCATGACGTGAGACGCTCTTCCAGCCGGACCCGCATCGAGTCTGTGATTGTTGCTTGTGGCCGCTGTATTGCCAACTGCTGGAATGGGTTGGATCTCCCGGCGGTGCGAAAACCCTTAAACATTTTTAAGGAAAAATTACTATGGTTACTCATACTTTCTCAACACGCCCATCCAACAGCCAAAACCCACTCAGCACATCACAACCAGTTTTAAGCCCAAGTTTCGTTTTAAATTTTTGCTTTTGGCATACTAGAATACACTCACGTCCCCCCATTGCTTCAATATTAATAAATATCTCCTCATAACTGACAATACGCATTGCATTATAGCCCAGAAAATGATGACACTACACAAACTGACAAACTCGGACAGGCATGAGTACATAGAAGCACGTGCTACCATATAATAAGACTTTCTCATATTACAATTATAACTCATCTCTCTTTTACATCCCAATAATTATAGTTAATTATAGTTACAATAATTAATTACAATAGCAATTGTCATGCTGTACAAGGTCAACAAAATCAAATCAAACATTCGCCCATGAACAAGCCATTCACGCACCACGCGGCAACACGCAATTTCAACTGGCCTACAATCCAGTTAATTTCAATATTACGTTTCCCAACTTTCATAAAATAGTTAACAATATAATTTAAATGGGACTTACCGAGGATCACAGTAAAATCTACTCAATCATAGTAGATAGTTTTGTACAATCAAGCAACAAGGTCGGCTGGCAAGAAACGTCTGATCCAAACGAATCAGCTGTCCCGTCGAAACTGAAACGTAGCTACAAATTACAAGTTGGAAACCGCGACTCCGCTCCCCTCCACCAGAGAGCAGCATTAAGCAGGCCCGTTCAAATCACGGCTGCAATATCGTCCGCATGCGCGCACTAACCAAATAACAATATCGGGAGTTAGACCCTTTTATATATATATCTTTTTTTTATTCCGTTTATTGCACGCCGGGTTTTTAGCAAAACACGGCACAAGATTCGGGGCAGAATTAATAGTGATATGTCTGCATGTCAGGACATTAGGAGTCCTCGCTGCACTAGATGTGCTCAGGCCAAGCTCCACCCGTCGTATCCTGTGTTGTGGGACTTTTACCTTCTGGTCGCTCTACGCCTTCATATCCGTTTGTTAATGTGGACACCGATTATGAGGGACCAAGCTTTGTAAAAGGGATTCCGTTTTATAAAGTAGGATCAGGGGATGTGCGTTTGCTCTGCCGGTGAAGTATAATTTTGTACATTTAATTGTAAGTTTTATTGTATGTTTATTTCAGGTCTCGGATCTTAATCTACTGTACGGTGCAATAATATCTTGTTGTATTGTCTATACATGTGAATATGTGCGGTTGATATTAAATTTTATAATCATGTTATGGTCAGTTGGACATCGGTGTTCCTGATGAACAAAGGGGGGCGGTATTCTGTATCTTGGGACACATAATTTATTACGTAGTTGATCTCGATTATTTAATGTATCGATCGACTCATGCGCCCTATCGAATGTTTTGCCAAAGCAGTGACTATCACCTAAACCACACGTGACCAGAAGAATGGAAACAGCAGTGCATGTTGTACATTTACATGACGGAAGATCGGGGAATAGATAATTTTTAACAAATTGTAAATCGACTGGGGAAACATTGGGTTGCAGTGAAGACAGAGCATGCCATTAAGCCTACTCAGTGGATTGTCTTCAACTACAAGGAATATTAAACAATATAGGCACTGTACTTTCCCTATAATCGTTGGAGGAGGAGGAGAATGAGGAGGAAGGGAGGAAGACGTATTGATGTAGCGGTGGTGGAGGAGAGATGATTAGGAGGCATAATAACACACACACACACACACACACACACACACACACACAGAAACATACTTAAAAGTTACAATTTAAACTGCATGGGGTTAATAAAACAGTGGCCCCATGGTATTATAGCTAAACACATTTTACTATTCTATGTTGACTGGTATATGTACGTTTTCTGTACTCGTATAAACGTTTTCTGTACCAATTCTAATATATCTAATTTTTGAATATCTAATTGTGTATCTAGATCATATAACAGTGCATTGAAGGAGCAACTCCATATCGTGCTGTACTTACCACATTCTCGACCTGACAATTCATCTGAAGGTAGACATGTATACATAATTGTACCACACACACACACACAGAGAAACATACTTAAAAGTTACAATTTAAACTGCATGGGATTAATAAAACAGTGGCCCCATGGTATTATACCTAAACACATATTACTATGCTATGTTGACTGGTAGATGTATAAACGTTTTCTGTACCAATTCTAATATCTAATTGTGTATCTAGATCATATAACAGTGCATTGAAGGGGCAACTCCATATCGTGCTGTACACCCTATTTACCACATTCTCGACCTGACAATTCATCTGAAGGCAGACATGTAAACATAATTGTACCACACACACGCGCGCGCGCGCGCGCACACACACACATAAACATACTTAAAAGTTACAATTTAAACTGCATGGGGTTAATAAAACAGTGGCCCCATGGTATTATAGCTAAACACATTTTACTATGCTATGTTGACTGGTATATGTATAAACGTTTTCTGTACCAATTCTAATACCTAATTGTTGAATACTGCTTTTATAATTAATTAAAAATCCGTTACATTATGAGTAATTTAAATTATAATTTTGTGTTAATTAAGTTCTGTGATATTATAACTTTCTCGTTGTCTTTAAAGAAAACATTTAAGATGTAAAACAAACTATCTCAGCTCCTTCGCATATATGTTACATGTTACATATATGTGTATGTATGTATGTATATACGTTTGTTGTGCTTTGAGCCTATCAAACTATGTAGAGGTCTGCGAATCTCAAACAGTTATTTTATGTAATCTCACTACGGACTATAAGTGATATAAAAAAACAATTAAAATAATAATTAAATAATAATTACCAACTACTTAATGTAAGAAAGGTGAAAATAATGAAAATAACGGTGATTAATGTTACAAAGCAATGTATAGTGAAAGTGCATAGGAAATAGACCTGGTTATAATATAAACAGTGAGTAACACATGTAATTTATATAAAATAACTATGTAACTAATCTAATAAGATTAAGCAATGTATACAATACTTATAACTAGTAGAATATATCTTTAGAAACTAATTATGTACATCAGGGACAAGTAAAAATAAGATTAGAATAAATCATGTTAATTCTAAAGGTATAAAAACAACCCTGTGACCCATAAAATGTGCCGTGAAGTCAAGAGCTTTACCAAGCAAATCAGAGATTAAAAGAAGAAAGAATTATTGAATTGTTGAATTTGAAATAAGCCAGAACAGATATAATTCGAAGCTGAACATTTTTACTAAAAAATAATATCACGCAGTAAATTAATGAAGGAAAGTTCCGGAAATAATGAGAAGTACCCTATATTGGGCTTAATATCAAACACGGAAAAAAGGCCAGAAGAATTATAACACGAAAATAATCTGTAAAACTAAACAGCAATCTGGTGAGATGGTTCTATTAAGCTGAGACATACATTAATATTTGTTCAATCATTATTAAATTTAAAGAAACTATAACAGTGAACTGACATAACAAAAACACTATAAACATTATAACTACACATTTTATTTTCTCATTGTACTATTTTAGTTTGTTATGATTAGATTAAGTTGTTTCTTTTGTAGAATCCAAAGAACCCATGACACACACATACCCAACATCACATTAATGAAACTGATTTATAATTTTCATATTTTCTATAATATGTATGACATGTTGTTATGTATGACTTTGACTGTACATTGACTTTAATATTTTATTAACCCTGAGAAAGAATTCTCATGTTATTGATTCTAAAGGATCTACCGAATGAAGAGAAGGGCATTGCATGTCAATAAATTTTAATGCATGTAAAAAAAAGTAAAGAGTAATAAAATAAAGTTGAGAATTAAGACAAGACTGAACAAGAGTTAATTTTTTATTTCACTTTACATAAATTGGCACCAACAACTTTGAGGTATTGGATATAATTACATAAAAGAGTAAGATTTACAATTAAGATTTAAGACTTATATTATAAATAGAAGAAATACTACGTTACAACATAAACAAGTATGTTGTAACCTTATAAACGTCAGCATACGTTGTATACAATTAAACTGTCTGTGTCTTCCTTGGCATGACGTTATTTGTTATAGTATTTACGGGTTAGGTTTAGTTTATCTCTCGTTGTGAATGAAGTAACAGATACTAAGTTACTTTGACCTTCAAGCCATTAATCAACTGTGCGACAGGTAAAAAGCTCAGTATTAAGGTAGGACCGGCCGTATCATAAAGCCTGAAACAATTGCTGGAGACAATTTCCCAAGAGAAGACAACTTCGCTGTATGAAGGCAATTCAATCTTCATTGTTCAGCCAGGCAACGTACAACTGGCCCCTTCTGTATTTGTCTCTGTTTTTGTTTGTCCAGTAGTTATTCCGACCACGCGCGCGCATGTGTGTGTCTGCACGTGTACACAAATAGGGCTGTGAATCTATGCGTTGAATGTACAAAACATTAAAATAATCCGAAAATAATTTATAATCAAATAATAAGATTGAAGCCAGTTAGTTCTGAGTTTGCGACAAGTGACGTCTTTCTCTGCTTTATTCTCCTTGTTTATTTGTTTCTTTCCCTTACAAAGATTAACGTTAGCCCTTGGTAACAATTAAGTAAACAGGAAGCAAACAGTAATAAAAGATTATAATTTTAGGCTTAAAATACATTATACTTAAAATTCTAATAAATAATTACAAACGTGTAGGTAGTTTACTTAGTCTGCACGTTCAAAATGAAACTTCTTTCGCTTTTTAGCGTTATAATTAGAATTAACTGGAACAGCAGAATACTTAACATGGTCTGTCACTATAACCCAACGGGAAGATGATCTGTCGGTAGACCCAGAAAGCGTTGGGAGTAAGGACACCTGAAAACAAATCTAGGTCTTCATTGCGTGAAAGAGAAGAAGAAGAAGAAGAAAGAGTAGAAGGAGGAGGAGGAGACGAGGAAGAAGAAGAAGAAGAAGAATTAGACCAGCATTAGAAACAAGTTACTATTATGATAATGAAGTTACTGATAATTGTTTTTTTTACGTGTGAGCCACTGTGGACTACGTTTATTTCAACTGGTTCCTCTTTTGTTCTCCTCTCTCTTCCTCATCTCCCACATCTCCTTCATTCTTGATCGGGAGATTGATCTCCCTCCTTTCGTCAGTACAGATTGCACCTGTCCTTGTTTTTTTCTGAAAACCTTGGGCATTTTTAATTTCTTTTTGAGTGGCAAACCGAGAGCGACTCAAGCAAGTCATCGAATTCTGGAGAACTGGCACCAGCATGCATGAAGGACAAGGTCAACCACTGTTTTTTTTTATTATTATTATTATTGTTGTTATTTTAAAAATATAAAATATATAATATATAACCTTTGTTTAACTAAGATTTGGAGTTTTGACTATATCTATTTGTTAGTAATAAATTTATCTTTTTATTCATTTTTTGATCGCCAGAAGACGACCAAGTAATAATACATTTTTTAATTAATTAATTTTTTTTGAGCGGCTGCTTATAATTGTTGTCGTTGTTATTATTATTATTATCATCACTATTATTATTATTATTATTATTATTATTATTATTATTATTATTGTTTCTCGGAGAAAGCCGCTAAGGTCGTTGCTGCGCTGAGCAGGCTAATGGCAAATGTCGGAGGCCCAGCTGCAGGAAGACGGCGACTGCTGATGTCGGTGACCAACTCGATTCTCCTCTACGGATGCGAGGTCTGGGCCGACGCACTGAAGCAAGAAAAATACCGCAAGCAGATGGCCGCGGTACAACGAAGAGGAGCACTTCGGATTGCAAGCTCCTACAGAACGGTGTCGGAACCAGCAGTGTTGGTCGTCGCTGGAGTAATGTCAATAGATCTGATGGCTGAGGAGAGGAGGAGGGTCTACACGACCAAGGAAGACTTGGGGTTTGTAGAAGCAAGAGCAGTGGCCAGGGCACACTCCATGCGGAGCTGGCAACTACGATGGGAGCAGGAGAGTCGAGCTAGTTGGACGGCGAGGCTGATTGGGAACCTCCCTGAATGGGTGGACAGAACGCACGGCGAGGTAGATTATTACCTTACTCAATTTCTGACAGGGCATGGTTATTTCTGTGCATACCTGTAAAGGATGGGTAAGATGGAGGATCCGTCGTGCGTGTATGGCGACTCAGACTCTGATGACGATCATCATACTTTTTTCGAGTGTCAACGGTGGGTGCTGGAGAGGCGAGGACTGGAATCGGAGATTGGCCCCATGACGCCTGATAACATCGTAGGCGTCATGCTCAACAGCAAAGAGAACTGGGACATGGTTGTGACCTTCGTGAGGATGGTCCTGCGGCAGAAGAAGGCTGAACTGGACCGTCTCACAGGTCGATGATATAGATAAAGCTGTAGAAGCCTAGTAGGCGCAATACGAGGTGCCACCCTGAAGCCATACGAATAGTTGTTCCAGGGGGGGGGTTCCCTGCCTGTAAAGTGGAGGTTTTTTAGTGGGTGCGAGTCCCACACACCGGGAGACCAGTCGGGTGTCTCCTGATGGTGCATAATGCATTTTTCCTCCCCCGCAAAAAAAAAAAATTATTATTATTATTAATACTATGCGTGTCTGTACAGTACTGGAAAGGTGAAAGACCCGTTGTGTGTGTCTCTGATGACTCAACCTTCAACGATGCCCACCACACATTTTTTGAGTGTGATCAGTGGTTTGGGATGGTCGGCGGTTTCATGACGCCTGATAACGTGACAAGCGTCATGCTCAGGAGCACAAAGGTCTGGGACAAGTTACCGACCTTTGTGAGGACGATTCTGCGGCTGAATATGCCGGTATTAGGCAAACCCACAGGGTGAAAGAAAACACAAAGCTATAGGAGCCTAGTAGGGAGCACCATGAAGTAATAGAGTCTACGAGCATTAGAGCTGGGGAGGGTTGCCTGCCTGATAAGAGAAGAGGTTTTTACTGGATGAGTGTCTCACATACCTGGAGACAGTTCTGCGGGCTCCCGATGATGTATAATGGACTTTTTCTCCTCGGAAAAAGTTATCCATCATCAACTTCAGCTACGATTAAACCAAAAATGGGTTCTTCCGGTTGCAAGCAGACAGACTAGAGCTGGTCACTCCAACGCTTCTTCGGGCACCCCACACCTCTCCACCCTATCGGATTATAATTCTATAGATTTTGGGGGATGCGGCAGTCATCCATTCGTGTAAGACGTTCCAACCATTTTAGCAGATATTGGGGAAAAATTATTATTATTATTATGTTCAGTCACTGTCTGCTACAGTCCGTTTCTTGATGTATATAATACATTTAATATTTATAATGAATTTACCTCAAGATATTTTTTTCCCTTATTAGGAACATGTTTCGGGTACCATCTTGTACCCATCCTCAGCCTTCCGGTTTTTGTTTCTGGTGAAGTACATATGTGTTGGTTGACTATTATTATTCTGGCTTCCTGTTGGCTTCTGGTACTTCAAATTGTTTTTTTTTGTGTGTGATTGTGGTGATTTATAAATATATAAATCCAATTTAACCACACATGCAATAAACACAGGACATGAATTCCCAGACATAACCAATCTGACACTAATAAAACATATACCAAACAAAGGCACCATAATGAACATTTGGGAAAATTTACAAATATACAAACATAAAACACAAAACAAACTAATACCTGAATAAATACAAATCAATACAAAACATGACACAATATTCAAAGCATTCAACATTGAAAATACATAAAAAACTAACACATACACCACCTTGAGGTAAATTCATTATATATATTAAATTCATTATTAAGTTATAATGCAAGTGTTGTTCGTAACAACGCCACTATTGAAGATTAGCTGCAGCAAAAAGGGTAATAAAAATCAAAAGACAATATGGTTGAGAAGCAGGAAACATTATTTACTGAGCACGAGGGGATACAACATAAGAGTAATGTAGACGAGACGCAGGATCTTGCCAAGTAGACTAAAATATTTTGATCTCACACATAGTAGATTGAGCAGTATTTGAATTTCAGTGAGAGGCAGCTGATCTCCCGACTTCACAGAGATTACGTAGTATTTTGGACGCCCTCTGCAGTAAATTTAAATCTGGTTTGGCGGATTTAATTCGGGTAATCTTTGTGTTACCAATCCAGCAAGGAGAAAGCTAGTAGATTGCAGAAACACATTATTTTAGACTACATAATGAGACCCATTCATCTGTTAGTACGCTTTGCTCTGTGTGACAGCATAATTTTTATATCAAATACAATCCCAATCGTTAGTAAATTGATCTACCACATGCACGCAAGTTTTATTGAAATTCAAAAACAAAGCTCAATCTTGACTTTATGACTGTGAAGTTAAATTTTTACCACAAGCTAGATTACTCTTTACTAAAATTCAAGTCATACATTAATGTTATTTTTTTATTAAAATTAGAAATTTCTACAACAATTGTAATTACTAAAACTGGAGTAAATAAAAAGAAAAAGTATAGAGAAATTTAGACTAAAAGTCGGATAATACAAAGAAAGTAATACGATCTCCAAAGACTTTTCATAGATTTTATACATGTATAAAATTTTATATATTTTATACATTTTATATATGTATAAGCATTAACATAGAATAAACACGAATAAGTTATACAAAGGTATGAATAATTTGAAAACATTTCAGAAACAAATAAGTAAGGGGGCGTTGAAAAGTTCGCGGATCGAAGTTCTAGCTTAGCGGTAGAAAAAATATTTCGTGTGATATAAGTTTCATATTTCGTGTAAATATCTGCTGCATTGTCAAATCTGTCTGTCAATGACACTGTTTATCAGTTGTTTGAAATTTACGTGTCATGCGTGTTTTGAAAAATTGACAAAATCAAATATCGTGCGTCGTTGTTAAAAATGGTCTTGCGCCAATAAAAATTCTCAACGATATGCTGAACGTATTAGGAAATGCTGCGCTTTTAAAAAACAATAGTTTCTAAGTGGGAACTCAAATATAAATGTGGTCGTACCAGGATTGAAGTTGATCCCGCGGTGGAAGCTTAAGAAGTGCAACTACTCCAGGTGTCATTAAAAGAATGGCACACACATTGGTTGAAGACCGGTGACTGAGCGTGCATGATATTGCTGAGATCATAAGCATTTATCGTGTATGTGATATTTCCAGTCAAGAAATTTGTGTTAAAAAGCTTTGAGCAAGCTGAGTGGCGCATTTCGAATTCTCGCACATTTTGTGCCTCCACGCGAGTATCATCTTCTGAGCTCGTACGATCACATTTAAACACAAGTTCCGACTTACAAACTATTGTTTTTAATGTTAACATTATGTTAAAATTTTTTAACTGCATTTACCATTATCTTGTGAATTTCTATTGGCGCTAGGCCAATTTTAATAAAGGATTCGTGACCACGACTGTTTGCTGTATTGTTTTCAATATCTGTTTGGTATTAATCCCGAATGCCATATTGGAGTCACTAAGCAAATAGGCGAAAAAGATATTAATATTACATCAACGGTATATAAAATTGACGACGCAACATGCGAAAGGGCGCTAAATCTTTACCGAATATGCCATAAAATATTATAAATACGGTTAAGCGACCATAATCTTCGTAAGTTTATTACTGCATTTCCTCAGCGCTCTGCGTACTGCTAATGAGACTAGTGATGCTCTAACCTCGAAGATACATCCGCTGGTCGCAAAGGTTGTTTGCCGGAACAAGCAGCATCTTGCCTATGCCGCGATGTGATTATGGTGATGATGATGATGATGAGGAGATGACTACGCTTTTTAAAATGATCGAACTTTTATGGTGACCAGGTAATATGTGTTGTGTTTTATGCAAATCAGTAATGGACAAAACGATTTATAATGTCACTTTCATAATTAATGTATAATAAATGTTTCTTCTATCCTTTCCCTAGAACTATTGTATATTCTCACTGTTTTTCGAGTTTACGTCTGTGATAGAGATACAAACAATAATCTGTTCAACTATTTTGCTTTGCTGATTTACTATTGGGTTTAGAAAATAGCCAATTTTTATTTGAGTGAATATTCACAAAATCGCGGTAATTTGTTTTCATTATTTAATTAAACGCTACTGGCGCTGTAGGTTTTTCAGGTTTTGCTATTCGTGTTTAATGACTACTGTTAGGTGTGTTTATTGTTAGCAGAACAATTTATTCCCGTATATGTATGTAATGACCGTAATAATGAATTTTGAGCTAAATCCCAATGTGTTTTGCTTTATTACCTGCAGCCAAATAACGTGCGAGATTCATTGTCGATTGCGGACATTTGTTCAATCTATTTAGGTATTTTAATACTGTTAGGTTTGTCAGGAAAATTAGTGACTATAACACAGCAGTGAGATAATAAAATTGTTGTAAATTAAAAGATTTATTTAATATCTTCTCCGTCACTGTCAACTTGTATACCTTTTTTACACAGTGAAAACGAGTGTCAAAAGATTTTGTAACGTGATTTTATATTTAATTTTTGTTAGTAGGATTTTTAAAAGAGCAGTATAATAACGGCAAAAAATATGAATTAAATTTTAGAAAATTGTTTGTCGGAAAAGTTGGTCAATTAATCTTTTAGAAATTAATAAAGATTAATTGCATGACCAAGGGTGTTCTCAGTGTTAACTCGATCGTTTGGAAGTTGTATTTAGGGAATGTTTCACGAAAATGTTATGACTCCATCAAATGATTTTCATAAAATTTAGCATGAGCGTCCGTATTTTTACCGAATAAACTCTAAATATTTAGATTGAGTTTCTAAAGAGAGCAAGCGGGAGGCATAACGTAAGGGATCGGAATTTGCAACATTTGGTAATATTACAAAACTCTATGTTGTGTATAATATTAAAAAGAATTTAAAATACAATCTGGGAGTGGTATTCAGGTTTGTAAATTAAAAGATATTAGGGGACACCGAAACCCATAAAAGCTACTAAAAATTGTAAAAGTTGTACCAGGTATTAGGCTAAAAAAATTTTAATCGAAATAAGAAGCAAAAGTTGTCTTTAAACATTTTGTAATTTTAGAGACACTACGAACCAAACATGGAATAAAATTGTAAAAAATCTTGAACATACGTATATGTGGACTATCATTATTCTTATATTAGAGGTATGTGCCGGGCTGTTTGGCCGTGGTCCAGGGTTTACAAACAAATCAAACCAAACGTTTCAACGGCACCACTGGCTGCCATCTTCAGTGGAATACGAGTCTACCTGAACGCGGGGTGTCAAACGTCACGCCCACAGTACTGTGGTAAAGGCTGACTGAAGGCTGAACGTCACACAGTACTGGACGTTACAGTAAACTCTGGACTACGGCCAAACACCACGGTACATACTTCTAATATAACTGGCACCAGCCGTGAAAAGCCTTAGAACAATATTATCTTTATTCTTATTTCTACTGAGACTTTCTCGTATTTTTAAACTATTATATGCGAGATAATACCGTTTTATTTGTCTGTCACATTTTGCGATTATCGTTTATCTGCTGCGACGCCAAAGTTCCCGCGATACTGGTACAACAGTACTTGTTTGACCATAGTTTCTTTAATGACTGATTTTATACCTTCTTTTGTGCCAGTAATTACGGTTAGTTTTGATTTACTCATATTAAAGTTTCGTACATTTCTCTTACTTTTCTAAGTTCTATGCATTCAAAAACGATTCATATAATTTGCGATTTGTGCGTAGTGGTATTAACTGGTTTATTTGTTTTATCTCTGATCAGTAAACGTAGTGGCTTGATGATTTCAGTTGTTACTCTAAAAAAATATAAAACTGACTTTTGTATAGATTTAGAGAATTATGTCTGCTTTGAATTAAATTGCAATTGTTTTACTATTTCTTATGTTAATTTAATTCCATCCCTTTTTAATTTCCCGCAGTAATGAGGATTGTTTACAGTACTTAAACAATTTTTAAGTTTTTACGATATTGATAGACGACTTCTTGGGCAGTTGGTGAAACATATTAATACAAAAGTTTTTAAAATATATAAACACTTGGTACGTTTCACAGTTTTTATTTAACTCTTTGAGTTGTTCGTTGATTCTCTTTGTGAATAGTCTAATACGGTGAAACAACTGTTAAGTAAAACTGTGAAACGTAACAAATGTTTATATATTTTAAAAACCTTTGTTTTAAGTTTTTACTGGGATAAATGTACTGCAAGGGAAATATGTAGAAATAATGAGAGAAACTTGTAGAGACAGTTGTTTACGCATGGGGAGAGACAGTTGGTTTGATACAAAAGAACAATGTCAAAATTAATTAAAAAGACTATGACTTTGCTTCAATTATGTACGGTGTATTTAATATTGTTTGAGTTCTCTTACAGGTAATATGTAAACATTGGTGGCAGTCAGTTACGGAAAATTACTTATGGAATATTAACTATTGTAAATATCGCAGTACTAGCGATTGTTATCAGAAACATGAAATTACAAATTTGTTTCACGTTATCTAATTCAGGCAATTTTGTTATCTGACAATGGAAACTTTATTGGAGTCGAAAGAGTATAGTAAGTAACTATACTTAAATTGTCATGTTCATTTAAAAAATATATTATTGAAAAAAGCTGTATTATTATTTATAATAATTGAGCATTTATGTACGTATATATATTTACACCCAAGAGTATTTTTCTGTATAGCTTTGTCTATTATGTACAAATTTTTTCCAGTAAACTGGCAGTTTTATAGTACCTTGTTTTACAGAAATTTGTTGCACGTGTTTGAAGATAATTGCTTACGAAGTGTTCCAGTTCTTCGTTACTGGAAAATTGTTTCCCACCTGTCTTTTTTCGCCGTGTCCAGAAAAATAATAATTACGTAGTTATAAATCTAGATTGTAGGAGGGACGTTATCCTAAAGTCTTTCAATTTTTTGTACGTAGCAGCAGCAGTGTAGACCAAACCCCTTATCGTAAAGTAGCAAGATGCTGCCTATTGAAAACTGTAAAATCCTTGCCAGGAGACAAATGTGTTTTCTTCTTCAGTGGAGTTATTTCACTTTTTACACACTACTCCATTCCCCGCCCTCTGGGTTTCAAAAACACAGTGAAGCACCTACAATTCATTACATGTAAGAATGCGCAACAGAAATAAGACTCCCAAAGCGACTCAAAAGCGTCTAAAAAATTTCACCTTTGCAGCCTCGTCATATACATTCAAAATTTTTGGCAACTAATGTACAGAGATTTTTGACAACTTTTAACTCTTTATAATAGTTGTCTCCACACGTCCGTAACTTACTGAAGTTTTTGTATAAACAGTTATTTGTCAATCATAGTGAGAAAGGTCTTTAACTTGTAAAATGTGCTAAAGCGTAATGCTGCATCTGGAACAGCGTCCGTGTGTGAGATTAGAAACTTCTTTCCGACCTTCGCAGAAGAACGTATGCGTTTATATACTTGAGCCGTCGAAAGCTTGTCACTGCTAGATTATGCACGCAATCTGCGTAGAACTTCAACAGATTCAACAAGTTTACGTATGAGAAACTCAATAATTACTCGCTGCGCAACGGACACTGTTCACTCATCGTGATAACAATTGAAAAAAAAAGATTTGCGTGTAGCGTTGCGCATATCTAGGCAGTACAGTCCAATGTTCACTGTTTCGGACATTAACAATCATCAAATAATCTTGTGCTAATTTCAAAAGTTTCACACACTTTTGGTCGACACTCGTAAATTAAGATTGCTCTTATACGGAGTGGTAGAGAAGCACAATTAGTTTGAAGTTACCAATACGCACGGTTAGTTGGTTACCAGCTAATACGAGCTCAATACGTCAATGCAAGCAATATTAAGTCAGGGAAATAAACCGTCTCCAAACAGTATCTGGTGTCTATATCGCTGTGTAAACTGACACACAAAAATGTATTATTTATTTATATTATTGTTCATGTGTAGTATTGCATTTCAAACACAGTTTAGAGAGTGTCACAATGTTCATTCGTCTAATTTGACACAAAGGTGTGACGCTACTGCCAGACGACTCCATGTGTTTCAGATTGATATTCAGTAAATCTACGAAGACACAGAAGGCTGTGGTGTTAATTTAAATCTGTCCGTTGTCATCGACGCTGTGAAGGATGCACAACCACGCGACCACAGCGACAGCAGTTGCGAAAAATCGAGTCGCAGTGATTGGGAATCACAACTGCGGTTGAAATCAGATTACCGACTTCCCATGGAAACCGTCTCGCCTACTTAACGATACAAAAAACAAAGTAAAAATTATTTAATAAGACGATAGATTTGTTTCTACTTTGTAGTGTGTATTTTATATTGTTCGCGTTTTTATACGAGTAATATGTAAACTTTTGTGGAATTCAATAATGCAAAATAACATAATTTGTAATATCGTACGTAGTAAATAGTCTTAGCTACAGCTTTATATCAGGGGCTCTGCAAATGTTATCATGAACTTACTGACAAAGTGTAATGAAGTAGTAGGTATTGCAAAACACACCTTCCTTAATATACTGTAAATGGTGACATTAATTCTAAGCACTGGGCTGGGAAATGTTAAATGTTAAACGAGGAGTGAACTATCTTCAACTGCCAACGAAACCATTACATTCCATGTTTATGGATATTTATTATCTGTTCATAAGCTCAGTGTCAAGACAAAGACAAAACTCATTTTTCAAAGCGCACTGTTCTGTGGACAATGTTCTGTTATAAATATTTGAGTAAGCAATTATGCAGTTTCAGGTTTTCTGTTTCATGAACAGTGTAGTAGAATAAAAATATAACACTCCAATCGACTCTGCAAGTGTAGCGCAGAATGTTTTTCATAAAATTTGACGTTTTTATATTTCGGCGTCACTTATGTTCTTCCGCCAGTAGCATGTTCCAGTACAGTTTGTAACGTGTTGCCAAGAAGTCGGACAGTGATCCCTGTGCAGGTAGACACAATATTCTTGCACAATGTCGCAAATTTCAGAAACCGCTGATAAATGTAAAAACATATGAAAACGTACAGCCTGAATTTAACTGAGTACAGTAATTTTCGCGTACGGTATTAGGGCAGGTCGATGAAATGCCTCATATAAGGGGGACACGTAGAATTACCAGATAATTCTTGTCCCAGAAAGGTGATGAACTGTGTTGCAGGTAGAAGAAAGAAAAGAGGTAGACCTAGGGGAAAAAGACTCAGGAGATAACGGAAAATATTGTTACGACGGTCTACTGATCGTCGTATGGTACAGTGGAAAACAAAAGACAAGACACAAATTACGTCACTAACCACCAGCATTAATTATCACAATTAAACAGTTTTTTAATTAACAAGGCAGTCTGTTACATAAATCAAATAAAAATTATTCACACGCAATAAAAATGTTAACTGATATAAAACACAATTGTATTACAACTGGCTCGCACAATTATACCGTAAAACACGTAATACTTCGCCACAGTATTCCAAACCGCACTGTGTATATCGCCACTTAAACGCACTGTATAATCACTGTGTAATCGCCCGACAATAACTAACTATATTACTACTAACCGCATTCCAATAAATCGCAACTCAAACTGAGCTGAGCGTCGCTAAGTACTTATATTTATACCCCGCCGAAGAACCAGGAACATCCACATACTACGCAGCAGCGCTACACTAGGACGTAATTGATTTGCGACCTTGACACACTCCCCGTGGCTGGCGACGTCTAGAAAAGTCTCGCGAATGCATATGAAATCACGTTCGCACACAACATTACGGCAGGATTCTTCTGGAACATTCGAGAAACACGTAGATTGTTCTGTAATGTCGTAACATGTATAATGTAACATGTAACATGTGTAGTGTTGTATCTACGATACAATGAAAGAGCGGGGAGAGTTTTATGAAAAGTTTACGAAGAGTTCTACAACAAAGAGAATGAAAAGAACAAAACACCTTGCGAGCAGAATGTGAGAAACAACAATGGCTGTACATGGATAGATTCGTCTTGCCTCCTTTATCTCCCTAATTTTTCTTTAGTCTTCTACTTTTGATATAACATTATCATAATCAGTACAATCAATTTCATCAGTTACTCTAAGCTCACTGTGTCGTATATGTGCCCAATGTTCAAATTCAAATTCATATTCACGACAATCTCTGTAAAGCAGTTTGAATATCGTAAAATATAGGGTAGCTTCGCAAAATCTGATAACGGAATGCTTTAAAGTAACAAATAGAGCTATTTCAAATTGTAAAAAGATAAATTTTCCAAAATCTTTTGTATGTAACATAAATAATTTGACATTTTAAAGAATCTAACATTTTATTGAATTTAACTATAATAATTATAACCTTGTATCTAGTTAAGCAGGTATGCTAAATTGTGTAATTAAAAACTAAATCAAATTAAAAAACCGTAAACAAAATTTTGATGCAGGAGAAATATAAAATAAAATAAGCTTTTTTTATATAAATATTTTAACAACAACAACAAGTATATCCTACTTTGTTGGTAACTTTATCGCTCTGGGGTTTACAGTTATCCAACAAAAATTTCTAACTTTAAAACGAATGAAATAAAATAAGGTACATGTAATCTTTATACTGCTACAGGTTTGTCTCATGTATGTTTACTTATATTATACTAAACCTTGCTGTATAAGCCATTTCGGTTTGAAAGTTTTATAACGAAATATAACTGTGTTTTACGACCGCGTTAAAACGTCTCTGTGGTTCATGCGGATCTCTATTTCTTTAGCATTGAAAGTTACAGGTGCATAACTTTTTAAGTAACTATTTCTTATTAAGTACAGGTGCGTAGTACACACACGCCATAGACGAGAGACGATTCTTACTCGGTTCTCAATAGTATTTATATACATACATACATATCTGGCACTACAGTCTAGGCTAGACCTTGGCCTCCCTAATGATTTGTCTCAGATAGTCCGATCATGTGCCTTGGTCATCCACGAGCCGACACTCATCCTAGTCAGAAGACCTAGTCAGGTCTTCTTCCCATCGTTTTCTTGGCCCGCCGCGTCTTCTGCGTCCATCTATATGCCCATTGATTATTCTTTTCGGGAGTCTTGGGTTTTCGATTTTTTCGACATGCCCTATTCAGCTAATTCTTTTGAACTTTATAAATCGGACTATACCTCCCTGTTTTAGGATAGAGTCTATTTCTTGATTAGATCTTATCGTCCATTTTCCATTACAACATACTGGTCCAAAGATTCTTCTAATAATTTTCCTTTCAAAAGTACGCAGAGCCTTCTCATAAACTGCTCTTAATGCCCAGGGTTCCGACCGTATGTCACAACATGCCTAATCATTGGTATGTACATTTTCAGTTTAGTCTCTTGGGTGAGAAGACTAGACCTTAATCATTTTACTAGACCAAAGTAAGCTCTATTCCCCTCCATTATTATTTATATATCTAAAAAATGTATAGTTCTTTACATAATGTCACATTCAATCACATGGAAAATCGCTGATTTTAAGTCTCTCAAGTTTGCTTGGTGTAATTTTACTATTCCACAGGGCGGAAATTAAGTAATTTAGGTTTCAGGTTCTGGTATTTAGTGCTATTGGTGCTGTGGCATCTAATCTCTTCTTTCAAATTTGCTACCTGGATTTTCTGGTGCGAAATAAAATTTGGCGTGTACTACGGTAGGCATCAGTAACGATCCTTAAAACGTTTTGTTTTGAAAGTCCATGTACAGTTGCATGTTGTCTGTGTCCGAAACAGTTTCAAGACAATATTATAAAAGAGCAATTGGTTGTCTAGAGATAGTTTAGACTTTCTCTTAAGAAAACTATGTTATACTAGTATTATGTTATAACGCGTGTGTACCAGGTAAAATATCATTTCTTCAATGTAGATTAATATTTTCTTATGCACGTCTCTGTTCTGTTAATCTCATCAATACTAATCTTGGCGCATTTTATGAGGCTACAGCTTCATTTCCAGGACGTTGTTTCTACTTCTTATGCATGTCTCTGTTCTGCTAATCTCATCGATTCTAATCTTGGCGCATTTTATGAGGCTACAGCTTCATTTCCAGTACGTTGTTTATGAGGCTACAGCTTCATTTCCAGTACGTTGTTTACGAGGCTACAGCTTCATTTCCAGTGCGTTGTTTCTACTACTTATGAACGTCTCTATTCTGTTAATCTCATCGATGCTAATCTTGGCGCATTTTACGAGGCTACAGCTTCATTTCCAGTGTGTTATTTATGAGGATACAGCTTCATTTCCAGTACGTTGTTTATGAGGCTCCAGCTTCATTTCCAGTACGTTGTTTATTAGGCTACAGCTTCATTTCCAGTACGTTGTTTCTACTTCTTATGAACGTCTCTGTTCTGTTAATCTCATCGATACTAATCTTGGCGCATTTTATGAGGCTACAGCTTCATTTCGATTACGTTGTTTATGAGGCTACAGCTTTATTTCCAGTACGTTGTTTATGAGACTACAGCTTCATTTCCAGTACGTTGTTTATGAGGCTACAGTTTCATTTCCAGTGCGTTGTTTATGAGGCTCCAGCTTCATTTCCAGTACGTTGTTTATAAGGCTACAGCTTCATTTCCAGTACGTTGTTTCTACTTCTTATGAACGTCTCTGTTCTGTTAATCTCATCGATACTAATCTTGGCGCATTTTATGAGGCTGCAGCTTCATTTCCAGTACGTTGTTTCTACTTCGTTGAATTTTTTTTTTTGTTTCTGATAAACAACCAGTTATCACTGTTTCAGGACGGACGTATATTTTAGTATTCGTCGTCATCCTTTACGGCTTAGGCTAGTAGCCTGTTCCACTCTCAATGGAAGTCATCTAACCATCGCTTACGAGGTCTTCCCACATTTCTTCCCCCCCTTGGAAGATAGTAATGATACCCCTTGGTTGATAGTTGGATGATACCCCTTGACTATCATTTTAGTATTATGTTCCGGTAAATAATAATTACTCATATTCTGTTAGCTATGATATTAGTTATCAAATAAGTTAGGCATATAAGCATATTAAATTATGAAGTTTAGAAATAAAAAGTTATATATTATGGCGCCCTTGACACGCCGTAAGGTTAAGTTGGTTTTTTTGTATGTTTCTAAAGAGGTAACATTTTTTTGTGAACGCATGGAATCTCATACTTATTCCATTTTGGGCTTTTCTCGACTAAAACTTGTCGACCTTCCCTTTAGCAGTTAACAAAACGTATCAGCCGTATCACCGACAGACACTAAGTTAATCTGCCAAAACTATCGGACTGGAGAAGATGCGGCCTACATTCACGCCATAACAGGTGCAGCGATTCTAATCTTGTGTCTTTCTTTTTCGACATATCAAACTTTCTTCAACACAGCAATTAAATTTATTGTACGAGGGAGGTATAGTCCGATTTATAAAGTTCAAAAGAATTAGCTGAATAGGGCATGTCGAAAAAATCGAAAACCCAAGACTCCCCAAAAGAATAATAAATGGGCATATAGATGGACGCAGAAGACGCGGCGGGCCAAGAAAACGATGGGAAGAAGACCTGACTAGGTCTTCTGACTAGGATGGGTGTCGGCTCGTGGATGACCAAGGCACATGATCGGACTATCTGAGGCAGATCATTAGGGAGGCCAAGGTCCATCCTAGACTGTAGTGCCGGATATGTATGTATGAATATAAATACTATTGAGAACCGAGTAAGTGTATACTCGTATATCATGCTTCTAAGGAAACAAACAGAAGCTTCCAAACAGAATTATCACTGCTGCACACCACTATAGAAAAATTATTCGGATCAGCGCTTTCAAGTTTCTCAGCTCATCGTCAGATCGGAGATAACAACAACAACAACAGAATACTAGACTCTTCACACCCCCACCCGCCCCACTGTCCACTCACACCCTCGCAAACAAGCTATAAGTCAAATGTCCCTTCCCAACTTTCGAGCCCTGTCACCCCCGTCTGTACAGTTACTTATTTTTCTAGCACATTCCGTGTGTATGTGTGTGTGTGTACATTCTTTTCAAAACCTAACATTGTAAAGCCTTTCTCATTCACACTTTTGGGTGCGGTCACTCACCCTTATTTCTAAAACAATTGTAAAATAAAGCTCTTATTTTTTAAATAAGGGTGAGTGACCGCGCCCAAAAGTGTAAATGAGAAAGGCTTTACAACGTTATGTTTTGAAAATTTGAAAAGAATGTACACACACACACACACACACACACATACACACGGAACTTGCTAGAAAAATATGTAACTATACAGACGGGGTTGACAGGGGTCGGAGGTTGGGAAGGGACATTTGACTTATAGTTTTTTGCGGGTGTGTGTGTGGACAGTGGGGTGGGTGGGGGTGTGAAGAGTTTATTTTATTGTGTTGTTGTTGTTATTCTCGATCTGACAATGAGCTGAGAACCTTGAAAGCGCTAATCGGAATATTTTTTCTATAGTGGTGAGCAACAGTGATAATTCTGTTTGTGATTATAACCACTAACACAACTTTCTTAATTAAAGAAGCTTCCAAGTCTTTGATGACACACGCTCACGCAGTAACTCATTGAGGCTTTGTGACGGGCTCGGTCAGAACACGAACATCTACACATTGTCCAGCATTAGTTCAGAGGCAAAGTAGATAAACCTACCGAATGCATTAATCCTCCGCGTACGTGCTTAGCAACAAGTGGGCACTTGTTCCCTTGACGAGATACGTATGTGTGACCATTACTTGTCCGCTCCAAAATTGAACATCCTATATTCAGTATTTATGTTTAGTTGTAGTTAGGATTTAAACTTTCACAGTAGTACAATAACAGTTATATGTTTATGTATGATCAATGTTCTAAGTGTTAGCGGTACAACAATAACATTTTGAAACTGGTTTTTTAAAGGCAGGCCTGCAAATCTTTTAAACTACGTATTGTTAAAAAAAATATTGTTTTAAGTCGATTATTCACATTACTTGTCACAGGTTTACTTACACTTAATACTAGCAATAAAAACTGTTATAGAACTTTACTGTTAGAAGCAGTGAAAATTAGTGTAACGTAACATGGAAAGAGTACACACGCCAGCCTCCCGTCGAACTATCGCCCGATTTCTCTTACCCCTGCAATCTCCAGGCTTTTCGAGAAAATCCTCGTCGCCAGGATACATCCCCACCTGCAAACTCGTAGTGTCCTCCCCAGTACCCAGGGCGGATACCGCCCTGGCTACAACATATATGACCAAATTGTTCGGGTTATCAGCGCCATCCAGGACAACTCGGCCCGCAAACGCCCGACCATCTTGCCCTACTCGACATCTGCAAAGCCTTCGACTCTGTCTGGTACAATGGACTCCGTTTTAAGATCCTCGGATGTCACTTTCCCCCAACCATCATCAAATGGCTCTCCCAGTTCCTGGATGGACGCACTGCACAAGTCCGAGTCCGCCAGCATCTCTCGGCACCCTTCCACCTCAATGCCGGTGTCCCCCAAGGCTCCGCCATTAGCCCGTTACTATATATCATTTTTACTAAAGACACCCCTTCCCCCCGCCAACTCTACCCTACCCATCAGCAGGCCTAGCCCAGTACGCAGACGATACAGCTTACTGGGTTTCAGCAGGCGCACACTGGCAAGTCACCACCAAATTACAACAAATCCTCGAGCCTTTCTTCGCCTACTGTAACACTTGGCGAATAAATGTAAACGCGGACAAAACCCAACTCTGTGTTTTCAACTCTACTGGACGCAACATGAATCATTTCTATAATACACCAGTCCGCGTAGGCCTATCGTCAGTACGCCCGAAGCGTGATTGCCAATATCTGGGCGTCACGCTTGACTCCAAACTTACCTGGCGACCACATATCAAAAGAACAACGACCATCGCCCGTACCCGCCTTCGTTCTCTCAGAACCCTCAGCCGATTAAACCACTGCTCCAGCGACTTACTAGGCCGCATCTACACTACCTGTATTCGACCCATCGTAACGTATGCCCACCCAGTTCTCCTTACCGCCTCCCCTGCCTACCTAGATCTCCACCGAATCACAGAACGACGAGCCTTAAGACTCATATACCGCCGACCACGCTTCACGAAGACCTCCAACGCAGCCCTGTATGCGCTAAACACCCGTTTCCCAGACCTAGATTCCTTAC
Organism: Magicicada septendecula; assembly: GCA_034769895.1. NCBI lineage: Eukaryota > Metazoa > Arthropoda > Insecta > Hemiptera > Cicadidae > Magicicada > Magicicada septendecula. The sequence continues at coordinate 140,046,368 of CM068373.1, read as the reverse complement.
TCGTTAAGCTCAACTGGAAGTATTCCCGAACAGCCTCCCGCCGCACCTCCATACAGTCAATAGTCTCTTTAATTAATAGAAACACCCGCAACACAAGCAGACCTTCCTACTTACTAAATCGCCTCCTTACAATAGCCAATGGCCCTTACCCTCGCCTCCCCCTCCGCCGGCGTCAAAGACACAGACACACTTAAACAATGTATACCTTTACCCCGCCAATGACTCATTTCTCCCCGGCGGTAGCGACTAGACACACTAAAGCAGCCTAAATACTCAACACACTACTAAATTCCCCCACACTCTAAAACTCTAAGCTCTATCTTCGCTTCACCACATGAAAACACACACTCTAGTTCCTCACACTTACGTCCCCGCTTATAATCCTCAAATCTGTTCCTTCCGCCTCCCTTGACGGCACCCTGTCGCCGCCCAACAGCTTAGGCGACCTGCGTCACACGTCCCTGTCTTGGCCGCCCCCCCAAAAGAACATCGAAGAAGAAATAAACAAAGCAAAATGAATGAATAAAGATGCCACCAAACAACTATAACGGCCACATCCATCTACCTCTCCCGCTCGCGTATGGCTACCCACTACACTCGCATACAATATAACTCACAAACAATACTCTCCCAGCTATGTGCCTCCACCTTCTCAACAGCCCGGTCAGCTGGCGTACGTCTCTCCCAAAATCCCTTACCCACACGGCTGAAGGGAGCTAGTCTCCCAAACAGCCCGAGCCCGACCATATTGGTTGGTCTCAAACAACGAAAAAATAAAAAAAATGAAATAAAAACACCCCACATATAAATGGGAGAACTTGAAATTCTCACACTTAAATCTCTTTTAGTTTCAGACTTTATTAACTATAAAAAGAATACTAATTTTTTTACATTTATTTTACATTTCATTTACATTTATTTATTTTACTTAATGTACATATTAGTCTAATACGCAAAGGATAATTCTGACGTGTCTTTGATTCAGAATAACTTAAAAGAAGCTATATTCACGGAGAAAGTTTTTCAAAGCGCACAGAAAGCTATCTAAACGCTTGTCAAGTTAAAAATACATATGGTTTTGTTTATTTAAACTGTACAGCTACATTGAACAAGGTATAGTAAACATATCTCTGGGCACAGGACAACAGTGTGAGCATGCTTAGAGGATTCTCCTTGGTTGAATGTTAATAATATAGGCACTGATATATCCGTGTTCAGACAGCAACTGGGTTAGGTAATAGTTAATCTCATTTTGGCTCCAAGTTATCCAATTCTTTACATTAGCACGCGCCCGTGTATACGTTTGTGTAAAACTGCTTATCATCGCTACTTGCGTTTCTGTTACTGAACAAAATTACCCCCTTCCCTTTCAACTAACCTTTTCATTTACCGATACTTCATCAACCTTCCTATAGTGGATTATTATGACCTTTTTTTAGGATACTTTATTCATCAAAATTAAGTAATTTACTATTGTTAAAACGTAAAACGTTGCAGGTACACTACCCCTTCTCCTTAACCGTTCTTCACACAGATAGACAGACAGCCAAATACACACACACACACACACACACACACACACACACACATTTCGGAAAATGATTTTTTTCATGTTTTGAGGGTAGTACAATCAGAATCTGCCCTTATATCGAATACGATTTTTTCGCGATCACCATACTTCCATTTCCTTACGGAACATTGTATTCGTATTGGACTTAGTCACCTACAAAGTACTTGAAGAAGAGTAATAACTTAGGTAATATTTGGGTACGTCCTGATTGGATTTGGACATTACAAACCAAAGTTGTTGCTGATACACACAGGCTCTCGTGGGAAGTTCTTTCCCACGGAAGACTCCTTTATTCTATTTGTTTATCTTTGCTAATATTATTTTCCTAGAATTTAGCAAGTGCAGTGGTTTATTTAAGTGGTAATATTTAATGTTAGACACTTAATAGTTCTGTTTTTTTCTGGTGATGTTACTATGTAAGAAATAAAGGAAGCTTTGGAAAAATCTGCAGGGCCTGGAAATATCCCAATTGAATTGATTAAATATGGACCAGATAAATGGCTTGAAATTGTAGCAAACATATTTAATAAATACTTGTTACACGGTGATGATATCCCAGAAGACTGGAACATAGAATATATTAGCTCAATTTACAAAAAGGGCGATAAGAAGGCATGCCAGAATTATAGAGGCATAAGTGTAACATGTGCAATGGGGAGGTTGTACGGGAGAATACTAAAACATAGAATTAAAACGAATATAGAAGACATAGAAGAGCAGACCGGATTCCGTGCAGGACGATCATGTATTGACAACATATTTATATTACAACAAATACTAGAAACACGAAAGTCTCGCAATCTATCTACGCACCTCGTATTTGTCGATTTAGAAAAAGCTTATGACACAGTACCCTTAGAAAGACTTTTTGAAACATTAACAAAGTTTGGCTTGAGCAAAATTTATGTTTGCGCTGTCTGGAACATATATAAGGACTCAAAGAGTTTGGTGAGAGTGGGAAATGTTCTGTCAGAATTGGTTCCTACCACAAAAGAGGTTAAACAAGGGTGCAGCTTGTCACCTACCCTGTTTAAAATATATATCCAAGAAGCCATCAGTAACTGGAGAAGGAAAACTTCAGGAATGGAAATTCAAATGGATGAGCAGTGCTTAACAACTCTCCTATTTGCCGACGATCAGGTAATTGTAGCGTGTTACGAGGACGACACAGACTACATGTTTAGAAAATTGAAAGAGGAGTACGAGAAATGTAGTCTAAACATAAACACTACTGAAATAAAATATCTGAAAATAGGAGACATGCAAGAAGAAGAACAAGATCTGCAAATCCATAGAATCGGAAAGTGTAGCGAATTCAAATATTTGGGAAGCATTATTTCAGAAGATGGAACAACAAAGAATGAAATAAAAACTAGGATACAACAGGGAAAAAAGGTTATTTGTTTGCTAAACTCGTTACTTTGGTCGAACAAAATGAAACTTCAAACTAAACTGACAATCTACACAACTATTGTGGAGCCCATTTTAACTTATAGCTGCGAATGCTGGCAACTTTCAGATAAAGAGAAAAAGATGATAGAAACTGTGGAAATGGACTTCTTAAAAAGAGCGTGTAATATTTCTAGAATGCAACATGTTAGAAACAAAGATATAAGAAGGAAAATAGGGCGCATATTTACAACAACAGAAAGAATAGAATCTAGACAGTTGCTATGGTATGGTTACGGAATGAGGATGTAGCAGTAGCGTTGGCCAAAGAAAGCATTGACTTACACACCACAAAACAGGAGAAGGAAAGGAAGACTGACAACACAATGGAGAACAGGAATTAGGAAAAACATGAGAGATCGAGCTATTGAAGACGATGACTGGAAAGATAGGGAGAAATGGCGATCGAAATGCGGGATGCGGCATAGACTGTAGGACCTCCGCTAATAACAAATAACTATGTTATATAGATAATTACTTGCCAATAAAAAGAACAGCAAACTGGTATTGTAACAAGCACCGGGAAATTTTGAAAACTTAATGTAATTGTTCATCATTAGCAATGTGTTTTCTTGTATAAACGGTTGAACAGTCGCACTACAATTTATAGACATAGAAAACATACGATTATAACAACCATACATCCAAACGAAACAACTATATTTACTAATATTCTTGCTCTAAAAACCTAATTTCTCTCTTGAAAATCATCATCTTCACTTTCAGGCATTAGGTCATAGACCTGTTGCGCCCTCCGGCCGTGATAGAACTCACGCCCCACCCCAACCAGAGAGATATTAGTCAACCTTTAACCCACGCCCGCGGGCAAGCCATGCGGCGTAGGGGAAGAGTGTTGTTTATGTGTGTAGTATATTGTGTGCTCTTGTTACTTACCTGGCCCGGGTATACCAGAGAAGACGTACGTGCGGGTAGACGAGCAAATCGAGCCGTGACCTTGACTCGATCTCACCACATCGGCAGCACAGCAACGCTGTGATTGTGAGTCAGAGACGCTACCACTGTGCTGGCTCGCCTACTTCTTGCAAATCCGATACAAAAATATTTTGTAGGCCTAAAATGTTTTTGTTTCTCTAATAAAATTCATCTTACTGGCTGTTAATTTAAATTTGGTTAGTAAAAAAATACGCTAAAAAATACGCGTGATGTTCTACAAAGTGATGGCTTTCTCCTCACTTCTGTATAGGTCTGAAAATTTGACTTTAACGGAACCAAAGGCCAGTTGTATTCAAGCTGCAAAAATGAAATTTACTGAAATTTCTCAGGTATGTGGCAGGATTTACTTTTCAAGATTGCAAAAGAAATGCATATTGTAGCATGACAGATAAGCCCATAAAAATGAATGGTAAAATGATCATAAAAAATAAAATAATAACATTGTTAATTCCGAGAAAGCAAAATAATATAAAGAATTAATTAAGAACCACCGTGGAATACAATTATTGATTAAAATAAAAGTTCATGTAAAACTAAGGTTACAACGAGTGATGAATCATCAACATAAATTTCAAAACTAAATATGAAAAAAAAAGGTAATAACCAGGTAGGATAGGGGTAGGTAAGGAAGAAACCTAGAAAATGACTAAACCCACAACAAGAAAAGAAAATATATTGCAAGAAACAAGAAGAGTAGGTGAGGAAGAAATACAAAACCTGATGACATCCACAAGAAGATGAAGGAAATAATTTTATAAGAAACAAGAAGAACAGAAGGGATCAATGAAGAAACAAGAACAAGACAGCATCCACAAGAAGAAGGAGTCCTCTTATAAAGAAACCCAAACCCCAAAATAAACTAATAAATATAATAATAATAAAGGAAAGTATAACAAAATATCAAATGTAAAAACCACATGTAAAATAGATGTAAGCCAAAAAGTGTATAAAGTAAGAATTGAAAGTGAACCAATGTGAGATAATAATATAATACCAAAAAACAAACCTTCATTATATTCTATAAATAGATTTCTTGATTTTAGTAGAACTATATAACTATTTAGAATTAAAATCAAGGAATAAAAAGAGAATCAGTGCAAGTTTTAGTGTTATAAAAAATAAACCTTATGTTTCAATATTGAAGTTCACAAACTAAGTAGATGGTGAAATATTACAACTTTAAAGTGCTTTAATTTGTGTTCATGAATAGTGTAAATAAAGTATTATCATGACCGATAATACATGTGTTTTTTAGATAACTGCCACTCTTTTTATATAACATTCATTAGAGTGACAAAAATAAAACAAGAGCAGGCTATAATAAAAGTGAAGTGACTAAATATCATTACACCAATAACAAAAAGAACTGATAGAAACTGATATTCGAACCTAGTTTAAGAAATAGAATAAGATTATAATAATTATGTTTTGTTTATATAGAATAAGGTATTAGAAATAAGCAAGTTTAAAAAATGTCAGAACAACATCATTTATTTATAATATATTTATTAAGTTAATCATTGAGTATTAAATGTCTGATTTGGAAAGACAAATGTTAATTTGAATTGGGTGTTATGTATTAATAGTATGAACCATATACTAATTGTTATTTTGTTTACAATAAGAAAATGTTAATTTATGTCACAATAGCAATGAAAGTCAGAGAGGGTATAAATCAATATGTATTATTTAAAAAACTTTGTATGTAAAAACTGTTAGAAATCTAGGCCAAATGGTAAAAACTAAACAGCATCGAATTTGATAAAATAAGTACAGAAAGACAATTAAACTGAAGGAATTTATATAAGGTAAATCAGTAAAAAAGTCATATCATTGGAAATATAAGTAAGGAAGATTCAGTAAAATTATAGCCAGAATTATTGTTAAAAATGGAACTATAAAAACTCAAAATTTAGAGAGGGGAGTCATATATTACTGTATAATATTTTAAAACATAACCAATTAATCTAATTGCAAGAAATTAAGGAAAGATAAAACTTTTATTACAATCTGAGATTTAATATAATCATTTATATAACTTGTAAAATGGCTTCATTTGGAAGACAAGGACAGGAAGTGATTTTACAAAATGAAGTAAAAAATACCATTTTAGATCAAAAACTTAATAAAACTGCATTATTTGGTATCAAATTACGCAGAATGAACTGGAGAAGAAGATTAAGTATTTACTAGTTAATAAATTTGAAGAATAACAAAAATATAATCAGTTATATAATGTAACTTTCTAACATGCACAGGATGCAAATAAATTTGGAACAATGGATTGAATAAGATTGGTTTGGCTAAGACTTTAGCCGAAGACGAAGGAAGTAAGTTAGTTGATTATTGAACGTTGAATGATACGCTCGATGCGATTACTTTGTAAACCTTAACCTAATTGCTAATACAGTAATGGCGAACGTCTTATAAGCCTAAAGTGAAAAAACGAGAGTTTCGGTAAAAACACATTTTTAAACGGAAACCCAGTGAAGTAAATATCTACAGACATTGAATTAACACTACACAGAACAGAACACCAGTGAATATAACAATTAAACAGTTAAAACAGTAAAAACACTTAACCACACAAAAGTGCGAATATCGGCCTAACAGACAAATGTGAGATTGACTTATTACTACACTATTTTTCAAAATACAACACTAAAACTGAACCAGAGACACTCCACCAACACAAGAAGGAAGAATTGCAGCCACAAGGACGAAAATTCAGAGGGAAAGCATCTTTTATTGAACTTTGAAACAGTGAAGTGAGACCGTCTTGCAACTATACACGAGGAGCAGCCATCATTGATTACCCACAATACAACGCAACACTGCCTTTACAACGGAATGGTTTGAAATCTGCTCACTTACCATTATATATTAACAATCATATCTGTATTTTAATCTTTAAGGTGATATATTTGTAATGTTATACTTTATAAACTTTGCCCTTATTTCTCTGACTTTACCTAAAATAACTGCTAAAAGAATCCTAATATAAATAACTGAACAAATTAACGATACCCTGAGAATCGATTTACATATCGATAAAGAGTCGAATGATAAATAATTGTTAATAAAGTTTCTTATATATTACATAATTGAACATTTTTTCATTCCTAAAATATAATTAACTTAATAGGTAAATTTAATAGAGTTAACTACCAGAATCTCACCACCCGAAGGAAGATAACCTCCGAATAAGAAAAATATACAAATCGATTGTTATTGGAGACAATTCTATCAAGTGGCGAGAGGATTTTAAAAATCCTGAAAAGGCATTAAAATAATGAAAACAAATAACAAAAGATTCGTAACACGACAGAACATAATTAATTAATTGATTTTAATTAATTATAAATTTAAAAAAAATTTTAAACAACAAATTTTTTTTACACAAACATAAATTAATAAATATTAACAGATTTACATATTGGTAAGTATCGTTACAATATATACGACAGGAACTAAACATTATGCGATAGCATTATCAAATATTGGCTAAAATTGTATTAAAAGTGTTTACCGGGTTGTTTGGCCGTGTGTAAGGGTTACAGACAAAACAAACGATTCGACAGCACCACTGGATGCCACAATCAGTGGAATTCAAAGAATTCGAGACTACCTGAACTCGTTTTTATTTTGATTGGCTCATGGTGCAGTCTCTACCTGTGCACTATTCTGATTGGCGGATGGTGTAATTTTTTACCTGTACGTGGGACTTGGTGAATTTATAAGTACAGGTAGCATCGCGATGCATCTTCAGCCTTCACCACAGTACTGTGGGCCTGACGTAAACAACTCGCGTTCACGTAGTCTCGAATTCTTTGAATTCCATTGATGATGGCAGCTAGTGGTGCTGTCGAAACGTTTGGTTTGTCTGTAACCTGTAGACCAAACAGCCCGGTAAACACTTTTAATACAACCGAGACCGGCCGTGAAAGCCTTGGAAAAATTTTATTGGCTAAAATATTTAAAACACCTAAACCAAAAGGATGATTGCCGCATCCCCAAACAGCTGCTAAGTTATAAGCCTAAATGTGTGGGACATTCAAAGAAGCGTCGGAGTAACCAGATATGGTGTATCTTCTTGGGACAGTAATAAACCATTTTTGGTTTAGTCCTTGTTGGAGATAATGATGTAGTTACTGACTAAATAAAGGCATAATAAAATGGTGTCAAACGTTTGTAGCCATATCAAAGACGCTGGAGACACCTGAAAATACAGCTAACGTCTAGCAAATCCGAGGAAATCTTGAAAAAACTGAAATCAATTGTTAATAATCAGTAATGCGTTTCGTTATTAAAACAATTGGAGCATGTCAAAAAGAAAAAAGCAGGAGTTGAATCTAAAGTTCAGGGAAACGTATTGGCTCTTGGGAAGACAATCCCAGCTGTCAATACATAATAAATTGCTGTTGTATAAGCAAGTGCTAAAGCCTATCTGGACCTGTGGGATACAGCTCTGGGGCTGTGCAAAGAAATCAAACATAAATATAATTCAAACATTTCAAAACAAGGTGCTTCGGTGCATTGTTAATGCACCGTGGTATGTAAGAAACGACAACTTACAGAGGGATTTAAAAATTCAACTTGTCATTGCGGAAATGAAAAAGCAGGTAGTGAAGCATGGGCAACCCGTCTTGCAGCATGTACAGCCTGGGATACGGCGACTGCTGGATACAACTAATGCAGCTAGAAGGCTGAGACGAACTAAACCACTTGATCTGATGGATATTAGTTAAATGGGGAGATTATAGCCAATGGGTTATATCTCTTGATTAGTGTCTTTAATTATGAAATGTAAATTACTAGATGGGTAGTACTCAGTTGTAAAAAAAAAAATAAAACAATTAAACGCTGACACTAAAATTTATAAAAATATTAGAGGAAAACAAATTTAACAAACATACAAGCTAATAATACAACTATATTAACTGGTATTTTTGTCCTGTAAACTTGTTACTGAAACATTTACCGACCATAAATTTTAAATAATTTATTTTATTGTTACTACAACAATTTATTACAGACCGTTTCCCGCAGCTACTATTATTGTCATCGATAAAATTTTACCACATTAAATTAAATACAATATCATTGTGTAGCTCTGTACACTGCATTGTTAATGATATTAAACCGGCATTGATTGCCGATAGCTGATAACATAAAACAAATTGCCTTTACCTACCGCTCACAACAATAACTGCCAGCTACAGCAATTAACTCCTTACGGCACAACACAGTGCATATTTTGCGTTAAATGATGCAAATGCATTGCATTTAGTCTGCTCAGTATCACAGACTAACCAATAGACTATTCAATGGGCAACCATTGAACACATCGTACACACACAATCCATATGCTACAATGTCTAATACACTATATTAAAAAACACTTCCTTCTATCTCGTTCAGTCCATGACTGTCTGTCCGTCTCTCTCTCTCTCTCTCTCTCTCTCTCTCTCTCTCTCTCTCTCTCTCTCTCTCTCTCTCTCTCTCTCTCTCTCTCTCTCTACATCACCATTTTCCTAACTGGCTTGTTTTGCTCTTTCTAGCGTGACCCAACCTCTTCATTAGAGTTTGTCAACCTAACAACATACACACCAGAATTAGTAAAACACGCTCTCTTATTCAGAAAGCATGTTTTCTGTTCTATTTACAGTAGCTTCTTCTGTTGTTAACAAACAAACAAAAACTTGTAAATGTTATTCTTAAAGGCTTTTATAGATATGTTTGGGCAAATACCCATTGCGAAATAAGGTGGTATTGGTTAAGAAGACTGTAAAACACGTGTCACATTTCGCTATCTTACATGTGACATCACTTATGACGTGGATCATAATCATGATGTTGAGGATAATTTGGCCATTTTTCAATCAATATAGGGTTAACTCGTCACGACTTGTCGAGAAAAACCAGCAAAGAGGCTGACTGAAGGTTTGTAAGGTAATGGCAGTGCCAGTGCCAGTGTTGTACGGTTTGCGAAACTTGGGTTCCTGTGAAAAATCATCTGAGTAGTATTCGAGCATCAAGGCTGACAGTTTTGTGATGTGTTAATGGCTCTACACGAACGTTTAAATCTCTGAAATTATAGCATAGGCAGAGAATTGAACATTTTAATATCCAAGATTGTATTGCAGAAAGATGGATTATTCATCTGGACAGGATGCCGGATGGCAGGTTGCCTAAGGAAGTTTGGCAATACAAGTCTGTTGGGCAACAAAGTGTAGGAAGGCCTAGGAAGCGTTGGTGAAGTGGATGTATTCTTTTGGAACCTTACTAGGTAATTCGCCTACATTTCCTGATAGAAGAAGAAAACTTTTGTAACTGTCAGTTCTTTTCCTTCTTCTTCTCCTATACTTTATATTTTATAGCGGGGCGCGGTAATTTTATTATTCAACCTACCAAAATTCGTTCACCAAGTTTCAGTTTTATCGGCTATAAAAATATTTAAAGAAATTATCGTACTTTATATTCCTTAGTGTTCGATAGTTTATAAATAAATTATTGTTTTTATATTTCAGGTATACCTACAACTTTTTCAAATACTTATTTTTTCTCTCCTTTAGACGTAATTTTACGTCATTTAAATCTGGATATTTATGAGATTTGTTGTCAAATTTGTAGCCAAATTTGACTCACATATGTGGTTTAATATATGCGTTTCTTTTTAGTTGATATTTATCTTTTAATTGTTGTTGATTTGTATTATATAATATTTATACATTTTACATGTACGGTATTGGTTAATGCTGTGGGTATAGGTGTTGTTGTTTACAAGATGCTTCGTGATGATGTGTACATGGTTAGTAATAGTAGCAGTTTCACCACAGTAATTGGTAACAATCATTAATAAATTTTTCTAAAGTATAAAGTGATCCTTTTTTGTTTCTTACTAATAACACATTTTTTCTTAACGCAATATTATAATTTGCCTAACATCTTTGTACCACAAAATAAACTGTCGTACTCGCTTGCGAGGTGGTACTTGAACAATATTAACACAGCCTAAAGTATAAAATCAGCCTAGAAAACTAATCGACAGTGGGCAGTAAAGTCTAGACATGATTTGTCTTGAAATTTCGATAGAGAGCATTGTGCGTGCGATACAACCGATAATGCAACATAGCGAGTGTGCACTGTAGCATACAGCACATAATGTGTAATGTAGACGGTTACCGATAAAGTGCATTATAAGAAAACGATACTGTACTATTCTGAGTATTTTGTTACTCACTGCCAAAGGAAAACGGGAACTTACTGTAGGTATGTGTCAACAGCGCGTCAAAGTGGAGAATAATGTATGTAGGTTTGCATTACGTACGAATTCATGCCGGTCAAGCTGCAAAGCCGATACCTTCTAATCCGAGAGATGTCTTCATTAGAATATTTGATTGGCAAAAAAAGTCAATTATATTTTTACGTTTGATTACGTTAATAAAGGCTAACGGTGAGTGCCGGCCCAAACAAATGTACGAAACATCAATTTAAATATTTCATCCTACGTTGTTTAGAGAGAACAGTCATTGTAGTGAATTTTATATTAACTTTACAAAAACATGTTAGTTTTGAATACCTGGGGTACAGTGTGTATAATGCAACCAGCGACGTCGTGCATAAGTTGCCTAAGTTCAACCTTATGTGCGGGACCATCAGGCGAACCCTTAAGTCAGCAAGTAAAGGAACACGCCTAAAATTCTACAAGGTGATGGCTCTTCCCACACTTCTTTATATGTCTGAGAATTGGACTTTAACGAAAGGCCAGGTCATTTGCATCCAAGCGGCTGAAATGAGATTTTTCAGGCAAGTGGCAGGGTATACTCTCCATGATCATAGAAGAAACACAGATAGGCCTATACGGCAGAAACTGAATATTATGAGTATACTTGACAGTATCGCCCAGTATCGGCTGAATTGGTGAGAAGATCTTTTCCGAATGAATGACTGCCGCATCCCCAAACAACCATGGAACTATAAGCCGAGGAGAGGGAGAGATGTGGGACGTCCGAGGAAGCGCTGGAGTGACCAGCTGTAATATTTGCCTACTTGAGCCCGGAACAAACCATTCTTGGTTTAAACCTTGAGGATGAAGAAGAAGAAGAACATGTTAGTTTATTAATATCGATTTTTATTAGCCGATAAGGCAAACTAAACGGCATAATCTGTAGAGTTAACGCTACTGATCACGTTTAATCATCATTGTTGGTCGCGTTCATTGTTGGCAGATGTTTACAAAATATACATGAAACACTGTATTTCCATACAGTTAACGGCCGTAATAGTGAGCAACACTATCGATTGTAGCACAATTGTAACATAATAAAGTTGTTTCACAATAAACTATTATTAAAGTAACCATTCGTTTACTGAAAACATGATATTGTCTAACATTTTTGCTACACATTCAACACGAGTTCACATACTGTTTTCGATATTATGATAAACGTAAGCTAGAAACAGATGCATAGCGCCACTGATATAAGAACTTAGCGCTGCAGAGGTAGGGTAATAGAAAGGTGTGAAAGGTGGTCTCAATCAAAAGGTGACAGGAATTCTATTGCACCATATACGGAAAGTCATAAGATTATCTCTAAAACATACGACAATAAAAATATAGGAAGTACGATTAGTTTAGTTACTCGTTTTGATTGAAGTAACAGAGACCCAGTTAATTTTGACCTCCAAGATATTAGTCAGCAGCTAGGTAGACAAAGAGCTCAGTATTAAGGTAGGACCGGTCGTATCATAAAGCCTGAAACAATTGCTGCAGACGATTTCCCAGGAGAGGGCAACTACGCTATAACAAGGCAGTTCAATCTTCATTGTTCAGCCTAGCAATGTACAGCTGGCCCCTTCTGTGCTTGTCTCTGTTTCTGTTTGTCTGATAGTTATTGCTGTGTGCGCGCAAGACTGTGAATCTAAATTTTGAACACACAAAATATCTGAAAGAAACAATGATTTACAGTAAAATGATAACATAGGTACAGATCAGATGTGTATTAGCCATAAATGTCATCTTTATCTTTGTCTCTTAAGACGGTAGGCCTAGAAATCGCTGAAAGTAAGGAGACCGGAATACGCTACTAGGTTTACATTCCGTAACCGAGAAGAACAAGAAGGTGTAAAAACAGATGATATCATTATTATTTTATTGTTTCTAATATTATTATTAATAAGTTGTGATGCGAATTTGCTTTGCAACAACAGTAATAAAGATTAGTTACAGGAAAAGACAGCAGAAATCGACCAAAAAATGCAGGAAATGTTATTTATTCAGAACAAGAGGGTAACCTAAGATTAATATAGACAGAGGATCGAGGCAAAGGGGACTGAATTATCCCGATCTCACGCACAATAGATTGAGCCACATTTGAATTTCAATGAGAGGCAGCTGATCGCTTGATTTCGCAGAGATTAAGTAGTCTTTTGAAGGCCCTTCGCAATGAATTTTAACCCGCCCCCGCCGTTTTAGGGATTTATTGATGTTTTTCCATTACCGAAATGGCAAGGAGGAAACTGTTGGATTGCAGCAACTCAGTCACATTACATTCGACCAAGTAATGACAGCAATAAATCTTTAAGAAATAAATTATATTTTAAACATCAGTATAACTTTTATGTTAGTAAAAAAAATACAATACTACACTGAAACCAATTGACCTTTTTTTTACAGCTACTATAATTGCGCGCTTTTGAGTAAAATTTAGGAATGCAGAGACTCGAATATCAGGCGTGTACACTCCGACAGGCTGGACCAATCGTCAGTTCAGGTGCAGATCACACACAGGTGCAGATCGTCTCGTCTTTACTAAAAAAACAAAGCCACTGAAGCAATTATGAGTATCAGTAAACAAATAAATTAAAGAAAAAATTACGGGAATATTGTTTCTAAAAATGAGATAAAAAAGAGAAATGAATTAAGTTTTCTATTTAACAAGAGAGTTAAAGGAAAGAAACCAGATAGTTTTAAAAACAATTTGCAAGTAACATACAATGCTACTAATATTTATTTTAGAAGCCAAAATTTAATAAATCACTGTAGTGCATGAGAAAATGTAATTCTTAGGAAAAACGTTTTATTTCAGTCTTTCAATCATCATTATCATTTTTAACAAGAATGAAACCAAAAACGGGGTTTTCCGGTACCAAGCGGATAGGGTATATCTGGTCACTTGAAGGTTTCTTCAGACGTCCCACACATATACGGGACATAAAAGTTAACAGTATAACACTAAAGAGAATTAAAAGTCATGATACAACTCGCAAGTTATTTTTTAAGATTTTGCCATAAAATATAGAAATAATAGAAACAATAATCACCCCTCCATGATTCATTCAATTCCCACAATTCTAAAGCTTGTTCTGAGTAACTGTGACGCAACGATTCGTTTGACGAAACTGTTATGACCATATGCGAGGACGGCTTCTGCCGTCTCTCATATCCTGCATGCCTGAGGTTCTGATGTCCTAATCTTCTGTTGTAAATTTCTTTTTCCATTTCCCTTATACATGTCATATTTTACAATCTCCTGGATGCACCTCATTTGCCTTTTCTTCTATTTGGAACCCAGTTTAACAACTTTGTAGGTAAGCGATCGTCGAGCATTAGTATCACGTGATCATACCACATAGGACGGGTAAAATTTAATATGTTTAAATTTTCTTTGTCTAACAGCATTTGCCTCGTGACGTCTTGTTTCAAACAAATTGACGCCTTGACTCTCTACAAGACGTTCCCTAGCAGTATATCTCGACCGCTTGTATAGCCTTTGGAAGTTTGCGCGATTTATCTGCCAAGCTTCAGAGCACTACGTGCCTACGCTTTCTAAGACAGCCCAGTAAGGTATCTAACTGCTATGACGACACACTAAAATCTATAGTGTTTTGTATAAAACAGTGCCTTAGAAAAACCTTGTAATATTAAATGTGAATTGTTCCCGCATTTAGTGTCTTAATATAGTGTTTATCTGCGTCTATTCTACATTGTGCCTGTCATAGAACTTTCAACTTTAGAGCTGAAAATAAGTATTGTGTGTTCACTGATTTATTATTGGGTTTAAAAATCTAATTTTAACGCAGATATGCAGTCTAAATATTTATATTTAATGTTTTATCTAACACATTATTCATTTACTTAGACAGTATGTTTTTATGCCTGTATAGTGTTAAAATTTGTGTTCGTGCATGAGTACATGTGTGTGTGTGTGTGTGTGTGTGTGTGTGTGTGTGTGTGTGTTGTTACTATGAGCTTTCACGGACATTTTGTTTAAACAGTGGAGACCAGATAACTGAACACAAAAGAAATTAATATTGACAAGTAAAATTTAAATACAACAAAACAATAAAAATATTTAAATAACAAACTTGTGTTATTGGTTATAATCACAAACAGAAATTACGCTATTGCACACCACTGTGTAAAGATTCCGAATGAGCGCTTTCATGCTTCACAGCCAGATTAGCGGGACATTTGTGTTGCATATTTCCGATCTGATGTTGAGTTGTGAAGCTTGAAAGCGCTAATCTGTAATTTTTCACGTAGGGGTCAAAACAATAAAAATCACTCAATCAATGCAAACAATTATTCAAGCTCATGACTGTCCAACACTAACTTTAGAAACAGTAGATGTCACCTGAACACTGGCGCACTAAATAATACAAGTTTTATTGTCTGCACAATACAAGATAACACAAGGTACATGTATCTGTTTCAGGATGCGCCTTATTACAGGATAATCTATTATTATCTAGTAATAATTCAGAATTGTCACTTATCACTTTTACAGAATCGATGTATGAAAAGCTGACTCGCTGCTTCGGAAACGGCGGTTTATACTTTGTGTGATGTAGTATACGACCAGATTGGTTTGGTTGCCTTGGATAAACGGCTGGGAGATGAGTCTGAAAATATCGAGAGCAATGCGTTATACTGACGGTCTCAAAAATCGTACAAAATACCACATAGTGGCGTTGCTTATCTATGTCCCCAATAAAGTATACACACACACGCATACACACACACACGTGCGGGCGTGGTCACGCCCGTGTGCGCACGTGTTGTACAGTAGGATACCTTTATATACACTTACCATTCAGGGGAATGCTATAAGCTTTAAACACAATTCATTAAGCCTTATTTTGTATTACATTAATGCAGGCTGCAGGTGAGTGCCGCGCAAACAATTGTAACGAATATCAACTTGAATAATGAATCTTATGTTGTTTCCATCTGTTGTATGGAAATTTATATCAACTTTCCAAAACCGTGCTAACTTGTCTGAAATATGTAATAAAACATTCTAAGGTAATCTGTTTAGTTAACGTTACCCTTGTTGCGTTCATTGTTGTCAGGTGTTTACAACAATATACGTGAAACACTGTATTTCCATTTAGTTATTGACTGTAATAGGCAATTAATAACTAAACCACACTGTGTTTTGCCTTATCAGCTGTGGTGATTTTGTGTGCGAATTTTATTGGCGATTACAGAAAATCGTTTAATTTATTTATGCAGCCTATTTTAATGGTGGCGCTTTATCAACAACAACGGTGATTGTAACACGTTAGTAAGGCAATAAAATTGTTGTGAATTAAACGATTACTAAAATAACTATTAACTGACAGTAAACATGATATTTGCTAGTCATTTGTCAAAAAAAACCCAAGGTAGAAATTGTCAACATTTGTCACATGTTGATATTATGTAAAACGTAAGGTAGAAAGGAAACCACTGCGTCGATGACATTAGCACTGCAGAGTCAGACCAATTGCAAGGTAATCTCAATTAAAAGGTGATTGCAGTGTCAACTGCACGTTATACGTGGTGCTATGAAACCCTGTCTAGAAAGTAAATAACAAAGAAAACAATTAGAGAAATTGTTTTATTTTGAATGGTAAAAGCATATCAGTATAACTGGGCTAATGTTATACTGTTACTATTTCACGTTTAGTTTTTTATGTTGTCACAGCCAATAGATTAACTACTTTGCTTTGTAAAGAACCCTTCTGGTGTTCAGAGACGTGTCTCCGGAAGCCACGAAGAAATTTATAAACAGTTTCATTATATGCATATATAAACACCACATATATATGCATATATAGCTCGGAAAACTGATCAAAGTGGATTCTGAGCAAAATGGATAATAGCTACCTTGAAGCTTTCGAGATGTGGTGCCTTAAGAGAACGCGGGGGGGGGGGAGCTTCTAATAATGAGCTTCTGCAGTGAGTGGGTGAAAAAAGGATGTTGACCTTTTGTCATCTGCTTCACCATTCAAACTCGTACACTACACTAATCAAGTGGTGTAGTGGGGGGGGGGGGGGTCTCCGTCAGAAGTAGGCCTACATGAATGAGTTTAAAGAAGGAAGACGATATGTCGTGATCAACATGCTGTTTATGGAAAGGAAGAAATTGCAAAGCCTACCAAGCTCTGGGTTGAGAAGAAGAAGAAGAAGAAGAGAGTTTGGGTGGTACTTTCTTATAACGTGTAGACTTTAGACAGAACAATTGTAGCAATACCATCTGTTAGAAATAGATAGATGTTCAGATAGATCGATTGACAGACAGATAGATAGATAGGTAGAGAGACACAGAGAGAGAGAGAGAGAGAGAGAGAGAGAGAGAGAGAGAGAGAGAGAGCCGTTGTATACGCATACATGTTGGTGTAAATGGCAGAATTATTTTCTGTACCAGGCTACTCTAATTAGTTGCAGGAATGTAACTTTGCTGTGTGCAATCCCGCAGAGGCAACTGTGTACTGTGTAAGCATTTAATTGTTTTTGGCGTCAATATTGTTACGATACCAAAAGCAGCCCCAATACCAGAGTAGAAATATAAAGTAAAAAGCATGGAAATAAAGAAGAATTAACAATTTTAAATAAAGAAAAATAAAAGGACTATAACGTATACGAGACAAATGACAATGACCCAAGTGATTAGCCCAATGACAAAAGAAATGAAATAAACACATGAATTAAGAAAATATTATTAAATGTACCATTAATCATGTAAAGTACAAGCCCAAAGAAAATATTGTAATAGCAATTAAGTAAATATAGAATAATAAAGAATTAAACAAACAATATAACACACAGACCATGATACAAAGAACAAAAGTGAAATGTAATAAATAAAAAACCAATAATCAAACTAATATGAACCAAGTGTGCATGATAGGAGTAAGAAGTGATTTACCAATTAACATTATAATAAGGGTGATTACACCAAAGTGAATTAAGGTAAAGACATTAAATAATATGGAATAACCACTGTAAACACTAAAAAGTACTGTGAAACTTTACAAAGTGCCAGTGTAACCCAAAGATAAACAAACATAAATAATTATAAGCAAGAATTCATCTAGAAGTGAGAGTGCATAAGGAAAGTGGATAACTAGAATTAAAATTAAACCTCAAAAATTAAATATAAAAACACTCAAAGAAGTGAATAATTAGAGAGTTTAGTGGGGAAAAGGAACTAATATCATTAGATTAGATTGTTAGTCAATATAAAAAACAAATTAATGTTAGTTAAAGTAATATTGTTTTTAGTTAGAAGTAATAATTAAAAAGAACTAAGCCAAACTTTACACCAATAACATGGTATAAAGGAAGGGTAGATCAAAAAAGAGAAATGAATGTTTAAGTGCTAAAGTTATGTGTTAAATGTTTAAAGTTATTGTAATGATGTTATAAGGAAATGCTGAGAAGACGATAGTGATAGTAGAAATGTTCAAATGTTAAAATTGTTGAAATAGTATTAAGAATAAGTTATATTAATGGGGATAAAAGCATAAGGAACAGATCATGTTAAAGTTATAAAATTAGTTATAAAAAGCAGTAAAATGTCAGAGAAACTGTAATAGCCATATACCAAGGAATGCAAATCAATGATTAATGTAAAATACCTAAAACAAAACGATAAAAACTAGTAATAAGAGTAAAAATAAGATAAAAACAATGTAACAAGAATAGGTCAGGGTAGGCCTCAAACTATGTGAACCAAAATTGTAAAATAACCACAAATAACAGTAAACAGTGATAGAAAAAGATAAGTAAACATAAAATAATAAAGCAAGGAACAATACAAATACAAAACAATTGCATAAAACAACATAATAACAAAATTAAGTAAAAAGAATAGTGATAGCCAAATGTTAAAATAGGCCAGAGATAACAAAACATAATCATGTTTGATGTCTAAATAAACTACATCAGAAAAGGTAGTCAATGATAATAATAGTAATCAGATTGGTAGTAAGACAAGGAAAATATCTTAATTAGAAAATATTTATTTATTTTGAACAAAAACACAAGCTTTATAACAATGAGTACAAAATGCTATTAACCAATAGAAAGTAGTCTGGTTACCATGACAACAAAACATTATTATATAAAAACCGTTAAAAACGAATTAAGAGTCCATTTTTAGCATCAGAAGAGGGCAGATGACAAAATTATCGATAAATAAAAATTAGTAAAAATAAACCAAACAGATGAATGAAAATAATTAATAACGATGAAGAGACAAGATTGACAGAACGTTTCAGCAAAATTAATCCAAATTAATCGAGAATTATAAGAAATAAAACCAATATAAGAGAAGGACGACTCGAAAACTAGAACTGACGAAAATAATCCATCAAACAGCAATGAATTTGTAAAGTATAATACTAAAATAATTAACTACACCCACAAGACTTTTCACAACACTTAAAGAATTTATGCACAATATCCAAACTTGGTTCAAATACTATAAACACTGAATAACTATTCAAATATTCAATAATTAGTATTGAAAGATGATTTAAATTCATTATTAACACTTTGAGAAATAAGAAACGATTTATGCACAATTTCGAACTTAACCTATGTTGTAAAGTGAACTCACTATTGTTTCAAAACATAAGAAAACTGTTGTAAAGAAAGATTATAATATTTAATTAACTTGATGTCAAGGATTGTACTTTCAAAAATCATTTTGTAAACCTTTTTGCCGTAATCAAAAGAACTTTTTGAATGAGCACATGTCTGAATAAAATAAATTAGACATCTTAGTGTGTCATCAACGACCCAAGTCAAATATAGCCAACCGCTGAGTGGTAAATTATTTATAGCCGGAGCATAACAAGCAAAAAAGTAAACTATTTTTATAATTTCATGTTATCGTAATTATTAACAGCAAATCTGACCATTAATAAGCCAATACTTATTTTAATACCTGTTCATTATTTCACTTATTAATCTTTATGTGTTTACTTCATTAACATAGCACCGTAAAAATTCTTTCTACAAGAAATACAGGTTGGTAAGACTTCGCGGGAAAACAGATTTCAATTTCTCCGACTACAACCAGTGAAAAATACGGTTACGCTAAACGAAGGAATTATACAACATTTTAATTGATTTGGACAAACAATTTGGCCCCTAGAAACGGGAAAATCACAATTAAGAATTAAAACAGGTAAACAGGTATTGGCGAGGTCAAATACGACCCAAGAAGTTCGTTACGTAATTACGACGCAACTTGAACTGTAACGAAATTTAATACTTTGATCGTTACAAACTGACGACAACTACGCGAGACTTAAGATCGTACAGAGTCTAGTTGTTACAATATTAATTTCCAAAATCCCAAACACGTAATTTACTGCACATTTATTGCCAATAACATTAATAGACTCAATCAACTTTGTAGCATGACAGATTATCCACATTATAATGAATGAAAAATGATCATAAAAAAATATAAAATAAAATGAAATCAAGGAAACATCCAAATAAAAACAAATAAGTACCACAGAAAATGCAATCATAATTTGAAGAAATAAAAATAAATTGAAAACAACTAAGCAACACCTATGAGTAATGAAAAATAAACCAAAAAACTAAAAGTAAATAAGGAAACACCCAGGTAGGATAGGAGTAAGTAAGGCAAAACCTAGAACAAACCGACACCCCAAATATAAGGACTAATTTGGAAGAAACCACATGGAAGAACAAGATAAAATAGGGAAATACCCAAAAGTAAACCTAGTAATAAAGGAATAAAACCCCCTAAAGTATAACTAATATATAACTAATGAAATATATTAACGAAATAATGAATATAACTAATGAAAGTATAACACCCAAAATAATGTGAAGTAGATATAGACAAAAGTGTTTAGAGGTATAAGTAAAAGTGCACCCACGAAAGTTATTTTATAATGGAAAAAACAAACCTTCATAATCCTCTATAAACAAGATTCTTGATCTTGAAATACTATAAAACTTATTTAGAGATAAGATCCTAGAATAACAGAGGACCAGTGCGAGTTATCTTACTATAATAAATAAACTTCAAGTATCAGTGTTTTAAATGCTTAAACTAAGTAAATTTGTGCCTTTACCCAACTTTAAAGTTTATGTACCAACTACGGAAATAATATTTTTTAGAATATTATGATAAAAATAGACTACAAATGTTTTAAGAAAGTGCCACTCTTTATCTGACTACATTTTATAAATATCGGTATGGAGAACCATACATGACTTCCATATTCTAAGATTTATTTTTAAAATCATTTTCGAAATGAAATATTACCATAGAAACTACTTCTTTCTACTTACTGCTTCAGCCTTAACCACAGTACTGTGGTCACTAACATATACCACCTCACGTTATCGCACTCGATTTTCACTGCTGATGGAAGTCAATGGCATTGCCGAAACGTCTGGTTTTGTAGAAAACATTGGACTACGGCCAAATATCCCGGGAAGGAATTTTAACAAAAACTACTTCTTTGTTGCCGATAACGTTGTACAATATATATATAAAAAATATGCATAAAATTAATGGCTTGTATAAGTTAATGATTGATCTCCATTAAGTAGTGCTCAAGTTTCCAAAGTTTTAATATTATGATGTCCGTAATTAAAACATCAGAGCTGGTTTAATGTGTATGAGGGTTCACCGTGGACAAAAATTTTCAACATTTCCTATTGAGCGTTGCTTAGAATAAATCTGCGAATCTACAGTGTACGTTTCACAGAACAAACACGCGGAAAAGAAGGAGCGCTCCGAAGTCACTCGTGGACCCTCAGCATCTTGCAGAGGGTTCATTCCCTAAAGACGAAAAGTCTGTCTATGAATCGTTCCTCTGTAAACACGTGCAGTTACACTGCCCAGCGATCCACAGGAAGCAAATCGCTATCCACGCTGGACACTTTTTCGGCTTGCATGCGTTATGTTGGTATGGGTTCGGCACTTTCCATTTAAAAACCGTGCAAATGTAAGAAAATAAACATGAATGAGGCCAGAAATAACGCGAATTGTGTGTGTGTGTGTGTGTGTGTGTGTGTCTCTTCCCTGCCTTTTTATTGCGGTAGTGATAATAATAAAATGGAAACGTAAACAGTACATAACTAAGATATGCTTGCCTGCCACGCACGATATATTTTCTCTTATACATGACTAGCAGAATACCCGTGCTTCGCTACGGAGTTTCACGTTGTACGTAATGAAAATGTTAGTTTAATTAATAAAGTTTAATTAAAGTAGGCTTCTTAAAAATAAATAGCTGTTGCCCACAACTTCGTTCGCGTGGTCTTCAATTTAATGCGATAATATATTTAGAACAGAATCTATTCTATTGGGTTGCCATAGTAACCAGATCTAATAGTTTTTTAAGACCGCAAAGGACCCCCCAGAGGATCGTATAAAAAAAAACACCTGTCCTATGTTGGTTCTCCCGTTGCGTAAAATATTTGTGCCAAGTTTGGTTGAAATCGGTCCAGTGGTTTAGGAGGCGAAGTGGAAGACCCCAAAGAACCCCCAAAAGGACCCCATAGAAAAAACACCTATCCTATGTTGGTTCTCCCGTTGCGTAAAATATTTGTGCCAAGTTTGGTTGAAATTGGTACAGTGGTTTAGGAGGAGATGTGGAAGAAACCTTCGCGGACGTGCGCACAACAACTCACCGAAATTTCATCGCAATCGGATGAATGGTATAGGAACGCATACGGGATAAACAAAGAAACATTCATTTTTATATATATGATGTAAACTATACCACTTTCTTGACATAAACCGTGATAGCTAAGCTAATGAACAACATATATGTATTAATTATACACATAAATGTTCCTTGATAGACACTCTACCTATTGGCGAAAAATTGAATAAAATCCGTTCAGTACTTCCTGAGATTAGCGATTTCAAACACAGAGAGAAAACGGACCGACTTTACTTTATACTATGTACAGATTTACATTAAAATGAAAAAATTATAATTTTATTGCCTGGCAACAAAATTATTTTATTTTTAACAATTAACATTGTTTGAAAAAGTTTAAATGAATTTTCAAGTACTTTACTCTTGTTAAAACGTAAAAGGTTGCAGATAAACTACCCCTTCCACTTAACCGATCTTCACCAAAATCAAAAGGCCTTGAGTCCTCTACAATTCAGTGACGTATGTAAAAAATTATTTGATTGTTTGAATTTGCGGCAGTTATCGTTTGCCATAGAAAATACGGTTGATAAAAAACGTTGCAGGTAAACTACCCCTTCCCCTCAACCGATGTTCACCAAAAACAATAGGTCTTGAGTACTCTACAAATCACGGCAGTATGCAAAAAATTATTTGATTCTGTTTGAATTTGCGGCTGTTATCGTTTGCCATAGAAAATACCCTTGATAAAAAAACGCTGCTGGTAAACTACCCCTTTCCCTTAACCGATCTTCACCAAAAACAAAAGGTCTTGAAAACTCTGCAATTTAGGGCTGCATGCAAATAATCTTTTGATTCTGTTAGAATTTGCGGCTGTTATCGTTTGCCATAGGAAATACCCTTGTTAAAACATAAAACGTTACCGGTAAACTACCCCTTTCCCTTAACCGATCTCCACCAAAAACAATAGGTCTTGAGAACTTTACAATTCAGGGCTGTATGCGAAACATTATTTGATTCTGTTTGAATTTGCGGCTGTTATCGTTTGCCAAAAAAAAAATTTCCCTTGATAAAAAAAAACCGTTGCAGGTAAATTACCCCTTTCCCTCAACCGATCTTCACCAAAAACAACAGATCGTGAGTACTCTACGAATCAGGGCTGCATACAAAAATTATTTGATTCTGTTTGAATTTGCGGCAGTTATCGTTTGCCATAGAAAAAAAAATCTACACATAGATAGACAGACAGACACACAGACACACACACAGACACTTTTCGGAAAACGACTTTTTTTCATGTTTTGAGTGTAGTACAATCAGAATCTGCAATAATCTCGAACACGATTTTTTTTGCCATCACCATACTTCCATTTCCTTAAGGAATATGGAAGTAAAATGAAATAGATAGAATAAGAGCAGGTAATAAATAAGTGTAGTGATAAGGGGTACATCCCCAATATAAAATAAAAACAACTAAGACTGCACAAAATTAAATTTAAGAAATAAGTTAAAAAAGAAAGGACATATGTGTTTTGTTTGTGTTAAGTTCAATGAACTCAAGGCTGAAATGTCTGAGTTTAAATACTATTTCTTGTTATGAAATATTTGTTAGGAGTTAATACTTATTATCAACGCTAAATGTTCAATCAGTTAAGTAAGATAATTTTCATTAATATTGTATTAGAATAGAAGGTCAGAAGGGGTATAAACAAGCTGTATTATCCAGAAACTTTGTATGTAAAAACAGATAAAATCTAGGCCAAATGGTAAAAAACAACATTATAATTGAGAAATAAGTCTAGTAAACTAGTTAAACTGATGAAATTTGTATAAGGTAAATCAGACACAGTATGTTATAAATGAAACTATACTTTAGAAAGATATTAGAAAAAGGTATGAAAGATTATTGGAAAAATGCAAATGTAATAACTGAAAAATCCAAGGGGGGGTCCCAAATTAAAGAATAATATTTAAAAAGGATAACTAATTAATAAGATTACAAGGAATTAATGGAAAATAAACATGTTATTTCAATCTGAGATTTTCTGAGATTTTGTACAATCATAATTATAACATAATACAAATGGCACCCCTTTTAAGAGGACAGGAAGTAAAATTTTAAGGCCTACCGTTAGAAATACAGTAAATATGGCATTTTTAGATAAAAAACTTTGTAAAAATATCTTATTTGGTATCAAATCAAGCATAATGAACTAAAGAAAGAGATTATGTATTTAATATTTAATAAAGTTAAATAATAATAAAAATGTATTCAGTGGTATAATGTAAAAATCAGTTATGTAGCGGAAATGCTAAAAATTTAGAACAATGTATTTTTAATATTAACTTGGCTAAGGCGTTTCGGATGAAGAAGGAAGTTAAAAGAGTTGATTATTAGACTTTGTCGAGTACACATGAGACGAGCTCTAGCTCAAATATTACCGTATATCGAAGGAAGAAAAAATGGCTTTCATCAACCTAGCCTATTCAAAGTAAAAATCGCAAATTTTGAAAAACTTTAAAACTAAATTAAATTCAGTGAAACAAACAATTACAACTAATGAATTAACTAATATTGAACCGGAAAAGTGAATTAATTAATTTAAACACATAAAAACGATAATACTGAATATAAAGACGGAACGTGCCATTTTCGACCTTATTGACTAAAGTGCACTACAAACATTATACAACACTAATCAACGAGGTGAATCCCAGAACACTGAACAAGGACAACTCCACTAACACCAGAAGGAAATATTACTACTGCTGAGACGAGGAAACGTGGAAAAAACTACTTTTATTTGAAGAGAATTCTGTCGTGAAGTCGTCACTTTAACATATGCAGTCCTGAAGCAGCCATCTTTAACTCCCACAATTCAAAGTATACCACAGTTAGTTTCGTCGTCAGCGTCAAATGGTTCGAAATTTTATTTTAATAAACATTATATATCTTGAATGAATCTTTGTATTTTTAATTCTTAAGTTATTAATTGTAAGTGTTATACTTTCCTGAACTTACCATTTCTCTGACTATATAATATGACCGTTTAAAGAACCTGAAATTTAATATTAATACTGTATGTAAAAAAAAATAATTTAAAAAATTAAAAAACACGACTGCCAAAAAAATAAATGAATAAATTGATAAAAACACTAAATAAAAAAAACTAAATAAAAATAATATTTAGTAAAAATCACAAAATCTAAATAAAGTCGATTTAAAAAGCCAAAAACAAGGTACTGAAAATCAGCTCTGATCAGATTTAACGAAAATGTTATGAATGATTAAACGCATAGTAATTTTATTAGATTTAAATTACTTTTCGATGTTGAATATATATCAATGCATCATATGAAGACTACAATTATAAAAAATATTGCTGACAAAATTTTGCTCTTCAATTTTAATTTTCAATGCAGTCGGGGGCTGTTTCTAAATAGATTTGTTCTTTTCATTAAACAGCCCCCGACTGCATTGAAAATTAAAATTGAAGAGCAAAATTTTATCAGCAATATTTTTTATAATTGTAGTCTTCATATGATGCATTGATATATATTCAACATCGAAAAGTAATTTAAATCTAATAAAATTACTATGCGTTTAATCATTCATAACATTTTCGTTAAATCTGATCAGAGCTGATTTTCAGTACCTTGTTTTTGGCTTTTTAAATCGACTTTATTTAGATTTTGTGATTTTTACTAAATATTATTTTTATTTAGTTTTTTTTATTTAGTGTTTTTATCAATTTATTCATTTATTTTTTTGGCAGTCGTGTTTTTTAATTTTTTAAATTATTTTTTTTATTTTATTCCTTTTTGTGTTTAAAAAGGGTATAATGGGAATGTGCAGTGTGTGCGTGCGTGTGTGCGTGTGTGCGTGCGTATGTGTGAAGTGCAAAAAAAATTTCAATTTTTACATAGTTTTATTTAGAAACTTTATTATGTACATAGTATAATTAGCGTATGAACTTATAAACTTATAAATATAGTATAACTTTATTTTATATACTATTATATAACTAGTATAATAAAACACATTTCGATAAATTGTTTTATAAATTATATAATTAACTAAATAATTTTCTTTTATTAGAAATGATAAAGAAAAAGCTTTGGTCTACAGATTTCTGAGTCGATTTAATTCCTCAAGTGAGTTTTTATCGTGCGGTTCATGCAACAATTTTCGTGGATCCAGACAACTTATTGCTAATCCCTCTAATGTTTTCACACGACTTAGTGCGACGTATGCCTGACCCTTGGCAAAAATATTACTACTCAAATCAATGACTGCTTTGTCTAAAGTAGTGCCTTGGAGTTTATGTACTGTTATACAGCCCAACACAATATTAATGGCAGCATACGTCGTTCTACTTTGCCCTGGCCTTGCAAAGCATCATATTCAACAGTGGTGGGCTCTATCTTTACTCCAATACCAGCAGTATTTCCCCTAATTGATCTGTCATCAAATTCTACAAATACGGCTTGTGGAAGCTCACCAGGTTGAAGCTGATCTCGACGTAGTGCAGGCCACTCAATTTTTCTAATGATGCCTATTGCTCCGTTGACCAGACCATGATTAACATTAATGTTTTTTCGCAACATTACCCTAGTTCCGACTCCGATTACTAAAGAGTTTGGAATACCTCCAGTTTTGTTTGGATCCGTTGGTATGAAGTCTTTCTTTAACTTTTGTCCGTAATTCTTAGCTTCGACAGACACATCCACCGCTGCAATATCGTAAACTTTAGATGATGTTTTCAACTTTTCAGTCATCATAGCATTATATTCTTCTACCTGTTTAGTGGTTGGGAAAATACGCAGACACTCGCCATCAGCAAATTCATCTGTCAAAGGAACTCTTCGACGATCTAAAATTTCTAGCTGCTGCATGGTGAGTTGGCCGACTCGTATATTATTTAGAATGTCTATAAAAGTAGTGTTGTTAGCTTGACGCATATTTTGAGGTAATTCACAGAAACTAAACAGTGTCCACAAATTAATTTCAGCTGATAAGTAATGAGGCTGCTTGAAGCAGTAGGTACCACCAACTGGTTTTGATACAGGTGGCAACTGCATTAGATCGCCAAACAAAATAATGTTGATACCCCCGAAGAGAGCATCATTCCTTTTAAGCTGTTGCAACCTTAAGTGAATATTTCTTAGGGTAGTATAGGGTACCATTGAGATTTTGTCAATGATTAGCCAATTAATATGCTTCCACCTTAGCCGTTCCCTTTGAAGACGCTCATCAGTAAGAGGGCGAAGAGCTGTCACCTTGCCTTTTTCGATAGGAAGGGCAAAAGTAGAGTGCAAAGTGCTACCTCCAATCAATCTTGCAGCGACACCTGTGGGTGCTGCTACCGTAACAGCTCTGCTTGCAGGTAAATGAGAAAGACGGCGAATCTGTTGTACAATAATTTTCAGAGTAAAGGTTTTGCTGGTGCCTGCTCCTCCAGTAACGAACACACGTAATGGCTCAGTATTATTTTCACTTGGAAGCAATCTGTCTGAAATCATTTTGAACAATTGGCGCTGCTGAAAATTCATTAAGTTTACTGCTGCGGCATATTGTTGATCCGTCATTTCATGTATTTCAGGTTCACCATATATCGCAGAGAGAAATATATATAGCAAAAATATATACTTTCAGATCAGCTGTTCTCTGTTTCTCACGGATTGCACATCTATACTCTCACACAATAGAGCGCTAACATAGTATTAGTGAGCGTGGTCTTAAATCGCGAGCGCTATATGGAGTGAACTTTACAGAATACCTTCCACTAGCGCCACCTGATGGACCAATAAACGAACAAAAAAAATCCTTAGAACCGATCACTTGCATTCACTTCCGGTCAAAACCGGAAGTCAACTCACGGTGATATATAGCCTATGACACTTCTGGTGAAGTAAGGAAACCATCGAGCCATCGAACATCAAAATCGGTAAAGCCGTTAAAAAGTTATAGTGGAACAAACATACATACATACCCTACCACTGAAAACAACACTCCTTTTAAGCAGTCGTGTAAAAATAATCTATCGCCCTGAGATACGAGTCGATACCAACTGTTGAAAAATCGATTTAATATCGATCTATTAATATTTGTTAAATAAAAACTGGAATTTCATAATTTTGACTTATATTTCTTTCAAAAATTATAATTAGCATAACACAATAGAATATTTAACCAACGGACTACACGAAAAGCGGCAGATACCAAGGAGAAAGGAGAATACTATCAGAAAAAGAAGAACCGCTAATCGATCAGTGCCGTAGACAATCTGATTAACGCAGAACTTAATTCTAGTTACCAAAAGGTGATATAATTGTCAAAAACAGTAATAACATATTTAAAATTTTACACCAATACATTACGAAAATGAATTACTAAATAATAAAAACAACAAAACCATTCACAAAATATTTTCAAAAAACAAACAAATAATTCTTTTTTGTTAATAAACACGAAATTTACATTTTGTTACAACTTCTGCAATTTATTGAGCACTTAATAGTATAAAGGATAATTAAATAAACCAGTTTGTAAGCGTTATCTTGACATTTTGAGACACATTTTAAAAATAATGTTATTTGTTTGTGACTTTTGTGGCTCAATAAATTGTCACAGGACGTAGTAAAAATATAAAAAATTAGAGGAGTTGAGGATAAACTGGTGATTTGAGAATTTTTGTGATCAGGGCAATAGGAAGAAGCGACTCCAAAGAAAGATCGTAGAATGTATTACCTTGTATAATTCAGAACAATAATAGAGGGTTTGACAGAGGAGCTTTACATTAATACGGATGTGGTCCAAGACTGAAACATATCTCCAGAATATATGGAAGAAGAAGACAATAAGTGAGGAAACTCACTAACAACCAAAGAAGAAATCCGCAAGCCTTACAGTAGGACGTCCTCATAGGAAGTCACGGAAAATCGAAACTTCAAACACAGCCAACAGCAGACAAATATAAGAATTTCTGGCATTTTCCATTGATTTTTCTGCTTGTTCTAGTGGATACAAGTCGCAGCTACTTCATTTGTAATACTTTAGCCAACTGTAGCCAAAATTGGTTCATCCCCAGAAGTTGAAGACAATGATGACAAAAAACACAAAATTCATTTATAATTACAAGAACAATGTCCACCATTTAGGAAAGCCGACGGTAACTTAGCGTTAACTTGTGTACAATGACTTACAGCTGTAAGAAAGGGACCTTTATACAACAATTAGTATCATAACAAAGCACGTGGGCGTTGCGTCAGTTTCTTTGTCAGTCCAACAATAAACCGGGCTGCAGTGATTTACTGTCATTGTGCCGCACAACAATGTGCCTGGTATGTGCGTTATGACTATCCAGTTCTAAGCTAAAGTGTAGAGTATCTAATTATAATTATAAAACCGGCAGACAACAAGATTATATTAAACATGTACTTTGTTTCTATAATAAACAAAATACGGTTGAGTGGTTAACATATTTTCAGCGTTTCGTTTTTACATATTCTGATAGAAAGTGATATAAAGTGCAAACATTACAAATTCTCTGAAATCCAAATGTTTTTCCGTTGTTTATTTTCGTCGACACACTGAAGCCGACAAGATTGACTGGAAAACACGAAATTCACATCGCGCCGACACGCGCTAAGTCACGTTTTGCATGCACGCTTTAAATTGAATGTGAGCTGAGCTGAGAATGTGAGGTGAGTGAACTGCTCACGCGCGCAGCCGATGTTAAAAATAAAAGTGTACTGTATACTGTTTCCGTCCTTAGCTTAATCCTGATGTAAACAAACCGGCATGGCACATCTGAAACGGTATTTGCTACTTGAATTAGAGGCGTGTCACTCTGACAGAAGGAGTACAGACAGTGTACATATAATATTGATACTGTATAAACACACGTAAATTGTAATCACTTGTCCTGACCAAAATAAAATTTGTGTGGCAGTGTCAGACCGACAGTGAAGCATTTTATAACACCAGTTAATGGCTTTTTTTAATTACCCGTTTAAATATCGCAACAAACTGAAACTTCCCCCAAAAAATTGTTTTATTAGCAAACATTTTTTTTTTTTTTTTTGAGGCTCGTCCCTTAAATATTAAGAATAGACACATGGTCTAGAAGGAAGCATAAAATGCACTGAGCTCAGGGTGACAGGACTTGCAAAGAGACTCCATTATTAACGTAACACCCTTTTATTTAGTGTTTGATATTATGTGTGTACATCTTCCCTGCATGTTATACAGGTAAATGTCAAAATCTTATATGGCCACTTTCCAATTAACACTAACACTTATAGCGAATTCCACGAGTGATATATCAGCAATTAGTTGTTATATGTTGTAACAAATTATCGATTTGTAACAACTAACAACAACAACAAATTCTTGTTGTCTGTAAAAAAAATTTTTTTATTATTTATTATATTACTTTTTCTGTTTTTATTTTATTTTAAATAATTTAGTATTAATTATTTTAAACTGTTTTGTTGTATTTGGAACTTCTTGTTGATTGTTTTTGTCAAATTATATCCTTTTGTGTAATTAGAATTCTTGTACTATGTTAATAGGATTGTCTTCAGGAACAATCGATTTGTGATCTTTCCTTATTTGAAGTTTGTCCTCCTTTAAAGTTGTTAAATTCAGCTATTCTGGTAGTTATGTCTCAACTATTGTTTTATATTATTCTATTTATAAGCTAGAAATAAATAGGATTCAAAATTATAATATTCAATGGTTTTTATTGACAATTAGTAAAATAATCGATTTTATATCGATTGATAAATCGACTCTCTCAGGGCAAATTAATAGATTATACAAATTATTAATTCTCGGGTTCTTTGAACTGTTATTTTATATAGTCAGAGAAAAGGCAAAGTATAGAAAGTATAACGTTACAAATTACAAGCTTATTAATTAAAATACAAACCTATTATTAAATATATAATGGATAGTAAAGAAAATGTTTCGAACCATTCGAAGGCATGTTGGCTGTGGCGCATAGAATTGTGGGAACTCAAAGATGGCCGCTTCGTATTCAGATGTAGTAAACGACTGCACCTCGAAGAATCTGCTTCAAATAAATGTTGATTTTCTAATGGTTTCTCGTCCCAGCGATAGTGATTCGTTCCTCTAGTGTTAGTGTGGTTGTCCTGGATCAATTGTTAGTGATTCCCTTCGATAAACTGTGTTGGTTAATGTTTTATTTCACTCCTGCCAATAAGGTAGAGAATGGCACGTTCGTCTCGATATTAGGAATTATCGTTTATAAGTGTTTAAATGGTTATTATCGGTTTACTGTTCAACAGTGGTTCACTTTTATTGTTTAACTGGTTTAAATCACTGACTTTAATCGTTATTGAACGTTTTTTCCGAAATTTGAGAGTTTAAATTTTATAGGTTTGGGCTGATGTACGCCATGCTTCTTCCTTCACTATACTGTATATTAATATTTTGGCGAGAGCTCGTTTGATGTGTACTGCTCAACGTATAATAATCAACTCCACCTTTTCTTCTTCATTCGAAACGTCTTAGCCCAGTTAATATTAGCAAGACATTGTTTTAAAATTTTATCGTTTCCGTTACATGGTCGACACTTACATTATATTACTTAATACATTTTTATTATTATTTGATTTTATCAAATAATAGTTACATAATCTTTTTCCTTAGTTACTTCTGTGTGATTTGATTCCCAATAAGATATTCTTACAATGTTTTTATCTCAAAATGCCATATTTACTGTATTTTGAAAATGTAGGCTCTAAATTTTACTTCCTGTCATTAAACTGTTTGCCATTTTTATTATGTCATAATTATGATTGAACAAAATCTTTGATTGAAATAAAATGTTCATTTTCCCTTAATTCCTTTTAATTTTATGAATTGGTTGTCTAAATTAATTATTATCTTTAATTTAAATAATTCCCCTTATGTTCTACTGTTAATACATTTACAATTTTTCTATTAATACTTCATATGTTGCTTCCTTATCTTTATAAAGTATTGGTCTAGTTGTAATACACTGTGTTGGATTTATATTATACAAATTTCATCCGGTTTATCAATTTACTTTTCTTATTTATTAATTTTAATGTTGTTGAGATTTGCCATTTGGCTTAGATTTCACATGTTTTTATATACTTGGTTTTTCAATATTACAGCCTGCTTATACCCTTTCTGACTTTATTTTCGTATACAATCTTAATTACAATTCCCTTACTTAGTTATATTAACATTTAACATTGATTAATTCGATTAACTCATAACAAATATTTTATAACATAAAATGGTATTCAAGCCCAGACATTTCAGCCTTGATTAATACTATTAACACATAATAAAAGTTTTATACTAAAAGAATTGTACTCAACTCTGACATTTCAGTCTTGAGTTATTTGAACTTATTATAAATAAAACATATCTGTCCTTCCATCATTTATACTATTTCTTATAACTATTTTATTTGCTGTCTTAGCTGTTTTTGTTTGATTTTTGGGTATTTATTCTTGGTCACTTCACTTTTATATGGCCTGCTCTTGTTTTATCACTGTCATTCTAATGAATGCTGTTAGCTAAAGAGTGGCAGTTATTTAGAAACACTTGTATCCTATTTGTCATTATAATATTCTATTAAATATTATTTCTCGACACAATATAAAAACTTTAAAATTGTATAAATGCATAATTTACTTAGTTTATGAACTTAAACATTGACACATTAAGTTTATTTAATATAATATAATAACTTGCACTGGTCCCCTTTTATTCTTTGATTTTATTTCTAATCAGTTTTATAGTCTTATTAAAATCAAGAATTTTATTTATAGAGGATAATGAAGGTTTGTTTTTTCCATTATATAACTAATTCACATTGGTTCACTTTTAATTCTACTTTATACACTTTTGTTTATATCTATTTTACTGGTTTTCTAAATTTGGGTTTTTGTTTTACTTTCATTGGTTATTTTTACTTTCTTTTGGGGTTTCGTTTTGATTTCTTTTAAGAGCATTCCTTCTTATCGTGGATGTTGTCTTGTTCGGGTTTCTTCCTTACTTACTCCTATCCTACCTGGGTATTTCCTTACTTTATTTTTAGTTTTTTGGTTTATTTTTCTTACTCATCATTAATTGTATATCTGGTTTTAATCAAATTCTTACTTCAAACTATGATTGTGCTTTACGGTGGTTCTTAATTAATTTTTAATGTTGCTTTCTTGGATTTAAATTTGTTTTTATTTTATTTTATGATCTTTCTTTCCATTCAGAACTATGGGCATTATCTGTCATGATAAAATGTACATCATCCTTATGTGCCCTTTCACAATTAAATAATAATATTTATGGTAAATTGTACAAATGACATCTCAGCAATTAATATTTATGTGTATATTAAATCGCATATGGTCTCTCAACAATCAACATTAACCTTTATAGTAAGTTTCACAAGTGACACATTAGCAATAAGTAGTTACATTCATTTAAATCTCCATGTGGCCTTTTAACCATTAACAAACAACATGCATATTAAATTTTATAAGTAACACCTCAGCAATTAATAATCCTTTTCATATTAAATCTTTATGTGCCTTCTCAACAATTAATAAATAATATTCACAGTAAACTTTACAAGTGGCATACCAGCAATTAATAATTATATTCACATTAACCTTTATGTGCCTTCTCAACAATTAATAAATAATACATATATAGAGTAAATGTAATGAAATAATTTAACAGTGACAACCAAGCGCTCACCAAGGTTGCAAACATGAACAGCCCGACTGGAACCCGAAAAAAAACTCTTAACAATAAATGTGACCAAATGAATAATAAAAAAAATCAGTAAATGCCTGTTTCTTATATACAATTTACTATTGTAGTTAAGCCCAATTCCAAATATGGCCGACAGCACCCCGTATGCTTCAACTAAATCTTGCACTAACGTGTACCGGTGGAATGAAAACATTTTTGTGAAATCAATCATTAATTACCAAAATGGAAAAAAACGGACTGTCAGTGAAAGTCTCCAGCTTAAGAAAACTATAAAGCTCGTAATAAGTAAGGGTGCACAACGTGGACCCTATAATTTTATCTATAGCACAACGTGGGTTTTTAAACATGAGCACAAGATACACAGGTTTGGCATATCATTGAAGCGCATGTTATATTAGGGCTACCAGATGTTTAAAAAAAAACAGTGTTTAAAGATAAAAGAATAATCGGTCTGAAAATGCTTGCTGGCCCCGCAAAACAATTATCAACATTATTAATAAAGATTACATATTAAAGCACTAGAGCCTAACTGGGTGCCTCGTGAAATGGCATGTTCAGTTCAGATCGTCGGTTGTGCTAACTTCAAATTAAAATAAAAAAACGGAAATGTAATTTTGCGTTTATCACAGTAATTATTTATTCACAGCAAAACTTGTGTCGCGGAGGTCGAGTCTCAATAATTAAAATCTTTCACCTGGAGTTATGATGTTACCGGATGATGCTGATAAATGGTTGTTGCAGCTCCATGGTTTTCAGCTGTCTGCTACTTCAGAAGTTGAGAGGGTTGATCTAGGTGTAATTCGGGGCCCGTTGGTGTGTGTTCGACGGCGAAAGGAGAGCCTGTCAGCATTGCTCGGTTGATGGTGAAAGGTGGAGTCATCACCATCAGATTGCTCCCAAAAACTCTTGGCTGGGGCGGGAACCCAGAGGCACTTTATAGTTCTACTTGCCCATGATAGAGGATGAACACATTATAAAGAACGATTTATTCCGCCGCCGGAACTTGAGCAGTCGCTGTCACGATGCCTGGATTCGGACTGCCCCGGTCAGAGCCGCGATGCACGGCGTGTTCAACGCTGAACAGCTGACCAGCGTTGTTTTGGCATTCGGCAACAGATAGCGTACAACTGCTATTCACGATTCACAATGGCCGCATGACAAAATTCCACAGGCCGGTAGCAGACGGCGTCAGCCCGCGCGAAATATGGACGGGTTAAAAACAATTAGCGTACGCCGTGGAATTCTATTTTAATTCCCACGGCACAAAACAAAAAAAGTAAAGTTTATTTAAAACGAAAATAGAAGCTGTGATAATTACCAGCGTACTGAATACTATCAGTTGCTGTCAGAGAGTAATTCAATGCCTTCCATATCTGTGTCTGAACTTGTATCATCACTTAAGTCAGTGTTATTACATATGCTGCATATAATGACTTCGCTTGTCCGCCGTTGTTTCATTTACCGCCTTCTCAACAACTGGTTTAATATCAAACAGCTAATGTTGTGTTGTGACGGGCAACATACCCTTTCAACTGGCTCCATATTAATACAATACGATTCAGAATACAGTGATAAGGAGGAAGTCTTAAAACGACGTGCCCCGATTTAAGTAACGATATAACTCTCACATGACTATTCAGACTCTCTGCCCATGCGCGTAATACATAACTGTGTGAACAATGTCAACGCCCCTGAAAAATAGCGTTTCAGATTTGCCACGTGGGTTTGTTTACATCAGGGTTAAAATAAGAACGGAAAGAGTATATACGAGTGGTTCATCCTCATCAGGACAAGAAAACGCGAATGGTTTGGAAAACATAATGTCAAGCAACCTGTATTACTTCGACTATGACACTCCAGTAGAAGTATTCAGTCTTCATATACTATGTTCAGTACGAAGACTGGTGGGTATATGTTCTTATATACTGACACTCGTAAATCAATAGTATCTGTGCTGTTAGTTTAACTTTGTCTGTTGCCCTTCTAGCTTCTGCGCCGTACAATAATATTGATTTCTTTACTGCCTTATATATTGTAAGCTTAGTATCCTATATTAAGCATTTTTAAAAGTAAAAATATGATTTTTAAGTTCTTTATCGGTTAGCCCAACACTTGCCAATATGATTTTGTATGTACACTAACGTGTTGTGTTTCATATCTAAGGATACTAACGTGCCGGCGCAGCATAACCGGTAGACTGCAGCTTACTGTGAGACATTACTGTACTGTAACTGTACGACAGTGGGGTCATAACAAATGTATAGATTTGAATAGGAGCAAACATGTCCAAAATTCTTACTGTATACACTCTATATTACTGTACAGCTTACTGTTAGAGTGAGGCAAGAACAAATTATTTTGTTTTGCCTCACAGAAGACAGCAATGTAGTAAGGTGGCGCGCTACCGGATTGGTTCACTGAATCACATGAGTTCCCTTACTCCATAGCGCAACTGAGTTTACGTGGACGCGTTCCTATCTCAACAGTTCATATGCGTTTTTCCTTGTGACTCCAGCTTTATAGTTAATATTTGTATTTTTAAGTATAAATGAAAGACGATTTGATTGACTTAGTTTCTTTGTCTGTCTTTATAAATATCTTTAAGTATAATGGTCACGTCTTTATATCTTTAAGTATAATCATCAATTCATATCTTTAAGTTTTAAAAGTCATAAGTAAGGTAAAAGGTTCGCTTTAAGTTAAAGGTGATTTCCTTTTCTGGATGGCAGATATATCAGCCTTTTAGTAGAAGAGTTTAATTTGTCGGTTTGTATTATAAATCAAACCTAGGCAAACAACGAACTATAATGAAGAAAAACGTTTGAGAATTTTGAAGTAAATCTAATAACTGCAGTGTCACATATTCCAATACTAAAAAACAATTTCTTTTTGCACAACGAAATAAACTGTTTGTCAGCTGACTTGTCGCGATTTTTCACAGTACAGTGATGTCTAACAATAAGCATAAACTCCTCGGTAGGTTTGTCAGCTGACCTGTCACGATGTCTCACAGTAGAGTAATGTCACACAGTAAGCTTCAGTCTCCCAGTAATACTGCTTCGGCAATTTCTTACTCTAATTCATATGTGAACTCAAAAGTAAATTTTTCAAATTTTACCCTCAACATTAAATTACATTGGCGTTTCGAGATAAAAGTAACACGTTAAGTTTAACAATACAGAACTTTACCCTGAAGTATTATTAAGTAATTCAGTAGTACAGTATCAGGAACAATAATAAACATTGTCTACAAACTTTTGACACGAGGAAATTAAGTTGAGTTTATGTCGTTGAAGTTACATAGTTAGTTTCTTCAAACAGTAAAGTAGCTGGTTAATAAAGGAGTTTATAGTTTGCATTCATTCTCATAACTTTGTTAGTTTCCTTATCAGAGCTGCTTTACGGATGGCTGAGTTCTGTAAACTTCATTTACGGTTAATAGGTTACTGTAGTTTTTAAATGTACCAGAGGTTTTATCTATAGCCATGTTTTACGCCTTCATTCTTAAGTTCATAGAACTTAAATATTTTACTTCGCGTCTTTGTATCCTTGTACTTTGGTTTCCTCCTCGTCATTTTATTTTTCTTCGCTACAAGGTTTAGGTTACATAAACCTCTTCAGGCACCCATTTCATCCTCGGACGACCCACGTCTCTTCTGCCAATGGGTTTATACTTCAGCGCCACCGCTTTTGGCAATCGATTCTCCGTCATCCTTTGTAAACGATAACACCATTGTTTTGTACTTGTTGAAATTATTGAATTTGTATATTCTATGTATAGTTCCGCTTTTATATCCTTTTCCTATCTTGCAATGTATAATTTAGAATGTTTTGAAGAAACTGCATTTTAGCACACCGAATCTTGCCGTATTAGAATTGCCGTATAATATCTTCCAGTATTAGAATAACAGATAGACAGCCACCAAATCGTATCTCGGAAGAGAAGGGTTAGGGCGAGTCTCCTGCGCTCCAAAACGGAGCTCTTCGGCTCAGGTATGGTAGCCCTAACAGAATAGTCTCTAGTCCCTCGGGACTATGCCCTAAACGGTTGGACGCCGCAGGACGACTTGGGTCTCGGTCGATGAAAAAGTGGAGTAAACTGTTTGGCGACCGGTGTCATGCAACACCGCGTTCCGAACTACCTAAGTGGACAGCAGCGGTCTCCTCAGTCAATTACTGTTAAGGCAAAGTGGCGTTGAGCCGTCGATATGACTAGCAGGTAATAAACTGTGTTCACTGGGTATTCGTCGGTACGGGTCAGAGTGCAGACTTCGGGTACACGAAAGGCTTAAAGCATAGAGAAGGTCTATTGTCTCTAGAACTTCCTGGACCTTGGAGTGCATGTCAAAACAGTTGACTCGAGGCCTGGCCCCTCACAGAGTCTCAGCTGTCAGAGGTTCGGTCACTCAAGCCTTTTCTTGCCATCAACCCCCGCTTTGTATGCGGGATGCAGAACCCCACCGAACCTGTGGCAAGCCTAAGTTGGGATTCACGCATATCTGGGCCACCGGAGCCCTAACTTGTCCCGTAGACGGCGCCCCCGCGGCGTCTGC
This sequence comes from Magicicada septendecula, assembly GCA_034769895.1. Lineage (NCBI taxonomy): Eukaryota > Metazoa > Arthropoda > Insecta > Hemiptera > Cicadidae > Magicicada > Magicicada septendecula. Next base: position 140,007,124 of record CM068373.1, on the reverse strand, counting down.
CAGAGCTCCCGGTCTTCCCTACACAGCTGTGGCTGCTACTCCAGCCCAACGTTTTGCTCTACAGAGTAATAAAAGCACACTCGTCGTTGCCAAGAACCCCCCGGCCGACAAGTTTTGCAGAATACGTACCAGGTACTGAGTAATATTATATTACTAATTTGCGATAACCTTTACTAAACTGCAATCACAACATTTGAACGCTGACATTTCGCCCGTGTAACTGAGTAACAAAACTGAACATTCAAGCAGTATTCGTTATTGTGTAATATTAATAGTGTTTATTACCTAATAAATTAACTAATAAACAATTAATTACCTAATGTTTAATTAAAAATAAATCGTGTAAAATAAACATTCACGATTATACTTTAGTTTGATGTTGGCCATTACAGCAATCGTATCCACATGTAATGTTTACAAAATGTTCAACGGCTCTGTCCCTTGAAGTGAATTGAAAAGACTGTTCTGAGTCTGCCAAATTTTAAAACATTTTAAACCGACTGCCTTTAAAAAATTTTTATAGTAATTTAATTTAAAAATTGAATTGTACTATTTGTAAATATCTGTTTTGTATTATATGTCCTACATGTCCTGAAACTAAGAATTCATATGAGCATGCTTTAAAATAAAAACCTAATTCACATCGAACATTTTGTTTGATAGTAGTAGCACAGTATATAGTACAGTTTGACATAATCGCCGTCTACCTACAGGTACTAATTGTGTCAACGCAAAGTCTGTTCTAGTTTCTCGTTGAAAAACTGTGACACCAAGTCAAATACCCTGCCAAGATTCAACGCAATTAATGAGAGCTTCACTTACGTCAAAGCGCCAGATAGACGGATCTAAGTGACGGATTTAATCCGTCGGTGTACCGGTTTCGCTGAGTAGCCAGAAAGACGGATCTAAGTGACGGATTTAGTCCGTCGGTGTACCGGTTGCGCTGGGTAGCCAGATAGACGGATCTAAGTGACGGATTTAGTCCGTCGGTGTACCGGTTGCGCTGGGTAGCCAGATAGACGGATCTAAGTGACGGATTTAGTCCGTCGGTGTACCGGTTTCGATTCAGCCGCCGCCGACGGGACACGAGTACTTCGTTTGCTTCTTGCGTCTGTGAATTTCCCTGAAGATCGAGCATTTCAAGTAAGCCGAGTCTACGGTCTGGCCAGTACCAGCGCGTCCCCGGGAACGGAGTCGACCGCCTGATAGTCATATCGACGGCTTCGCTCCAGCTTATACAATTTAATCCGACGGTGATTGACCCGGACTACCGTCGTCCACACCGGGTCGTTTGGGGCACGTTCTCACACGACCACGACCCTCCAGCCATTGCATCCACTGAGAGCGTCGTCGTCCATCTCAGTATGGTAGGTCGGGGTACAAACAAACCCAGCAGACTATGCAACTTTTCAACAAATGCCACCACAGCTGGCGGGACAAACACCAACAGGCTCCATGTTTCGGCGGTTATTACTAGAACAGAGTAAACAAAACGGGTTTTCATGTAACAATTTAAAAGTATACCGGTCGGGCATGACGTGTTCTTGTGACAACCAGTTTATGTATCATACCATCCAAACGCAGGATAATTTTAGAATAGCTCTCGTACTAAGTATTTAAGATTTCTTCACATAATTTCTGTACACCTATACCTATAAAATTCATCTTTCAATAATTCTATTTCAGTAGCCTGTGTCTGTCTTCTTGTTGTTTTTGTTTTGTTAACCTGCAGGTTTTAAAGCTGAAGATGAAAACTGTATTGGTTGTAATGCGATTATTATTTCAAATTTTTTTTTTTTTAATTTTTTGGGTATTGCGAGAGAAGTACACCAGCAATTAGAGCCTGTCAGAAGTGACACATGTTAGCTTTGTTCGAGGGTGGGCGACGAAAAGGGACAAACCTTTCCTTTCCATTAAGACGTCGTAAAAACTATTCACGAACAATGAGCTGTACGGCACATGTTGCAGCGAACTGGACCATGCGTGGGAATGCTTGACTCCACAATTAGGACAAAAGAAGACTACCCTAACATCTGTCCAGTAGCGAGAAAAGCATAGAACCAACGGCGAGTGTATTTTGTTCAAAACCATGTGTGCGACTTCTCAAAGACAATAGTTTATGCACGGACAATGGAACAGGCGACTAAGTGACGCTAGTGGAGAGCACAGATGTTATGCCACCCGTAAGTCGACGAAGGAAGTCGTCAGCGTACCAACAATAAGGGAATTCAACACGCTACACCAAAAGTAGCAGATGTGATTTTGAAAAGTGGCCTTAGCACTGATTCCAGGAACAGAGCAACGGACGTAAGACAGCGACTCATCCAGTCCACGTGGACTACGTCAAATTCAAGTTGAGAAAGCCAACCAGCCGATGAAGAACGAGAATTTCGAAGGGAACTTCTGTAGGGGATGGTTCAGAGAGAAGCTTGAGACCAGAGAGCGAATCTCGTGTATGAACGTCCCTCTCCAAACGGCACTGGGTGGAGAATTCGTTGGAAATACAGACTGGAGGCGAGAAGACACAGGGAGGTCCATGGAATGAACCTATCAAAGATGATTTGGTGGGAAGTTTGAGCGTTCATCAGAATCATAAGAGTGGAAACATCAGAAGAAATAAAAACCGTTTACACAGGGAGACGCGCTCTCAGTGTACTACAATTTTTGGCTCAGTTTATTAAGATCTTTGCCTCAGTTTACTACAAATTTTTCTCTCAGTTCATTCAAATTTTAGCCTCAGTTTACTAAAATTCCTAACTCAGTTTATTCAGAGTTTCGATCAGTCTATTTGAACTTGTATTTCAGTTTCATAATAGTTCAATTTATAAGAACTTAATGCAGTGTATAAGTTATAACGTATTTCGGTAGAGACGATTAAGACGTTATTACGACTAAATGGAAGTGCGCGGATAAGACTCAGAACGCAAAACGGAACAGTAGTTTTCGCGATGAAGCGCGAGTAACAATCTTTATAAATTCCACGTAGTACACCGTCATAAAGATACTGACATTCTGCAGTGACATTCTTGAACCATAACAGAAAAGTAGTGATACTACAATGTTTCGTAGTTAACTCAAGTAAATAGAAGTGTGAACAAGTGCCTAATGAACTTGAAAACAATCTAGGCGCCGAAAAGAGTGGTCGTGCGGTATGGACAACTATTAGAAGCATACGGTATCGAACTGTGAACCGCGTAAATAGACACATACGCGCGTAAAACATAGCCGACCGAATTACGAGTACAATGCCACGACTTGTATTATAATAATCTCAAAAGCTCAAAGTGACTGTCGCGGAGTGCGGAAGTGTGTTCGTGAACGAGTGCCATATGGATTAACCTCACTCATCAACGCAGGGATACATCATGGGAGCGACACATCACGGCAGAACGAGTAAAGTACAAAACTAATCTCTTTTTATAATTAGTAATTTATCAGATACCACTAACCTGACACTTAGAACCAAACCACCTGAGAAAATTATATAAATATGAGTCAGATAGATACGAATCCATAAGTAGGGAATATTATGTTCTAGAATATTATACATGTCTTCTTGTTAATATATTTTGTAACTATGTATGTGTTTTGATGTGTCTGTTGCAGGAACAGGATTTTAGCTAGGTATATGATTGATATGTGTATTGTTAATAATGATTATTTCTTGCATATGAATGTTTAATGTGTTTTAACATAAAATAATTAATACAAATTATGAGCATACCACATTGTTAGTTAGTAACGTCATTACGGACGGAGAAGCGTCTACATTTGATTGTTCACTTAATTATTTAAATTTGTACATTTAATTATTTAAATGTGACATAGAATTTTATTGTTTTGTTGAAGATTTGTAAGTGCTCTTAAATTAATGTGATAACATGAATAAGAATGAAATATGATTTTAATAAATGTAAGTTAGAATGGATTCGTTAGTATTCTATTGATTTATGTAAAAACCTGACTCACAACTTAACCTTTCACTGAACAGTATCTATAATTTATAATTCAAGTTAACGATTATCAAATAAATTACTCAGAAAGATACACAGAATAGAAGTTTGGAAGACAGTTAAAGTCAGAAGTAATTTCATATGTAACAAGTTTGAATGTGAATAATTAATTAACTCTAATTCAATTCATACAATTACTTATTATTTAAAGGAATGAATTTGTTATTATTGTATATGGCATCCAACTACGGGGCTAGATACATGTAAATACGACAAAGTTCGTACCGGCAACACTTTCATAAATACAGATCAATTTTATATAATTAATGAATTAATTAATTTATGCAATAAATTAGCATAGATAATATTGTTGTATATGGTGCCCAACGCGTGGCATATGACTGTGGTACATGGTGCTCCAACATCACGGGGCAATATAAAATAAAGATTTACGTACCTATAAAAGTAATCAATCATAATTGATGAGTAATTAATTTATGCAAATAAATTTGCATAGATATTAACACTGTATGGTTGTTCTGAATATTCTTTACTTTTAAGTACCTGTTTACTAGTAATACATTATGTTAGTTTTCACTTGATCAGAACATTACGTTTAGAATTACGCTACATTACGACGCTACATTTCCAGCTGGTTAGTTGCAGTTATTAATATGTAATTAATAACCTGTGGTTAAGGTAATCGATTACGTGCTGTGCAAGTAATTACGAGGAGTGTCTGACTACTCTTGGGGATTAATGTAGAACTGGTCGATATTGGTTTTGTGTTGCAGTGATATGTTACAATTCAGCCAACTTCATTATCAACACTAATAAAAGTAAATCTTGTAAAATAAATCTTTTAAGAGACATGTTTTTTTAAGTAAGGTTCAATTTGAAATAAGAAGAAGACGTTAAATGATGAAAACGATTTTTTTTACACAAAGGTTTTAACACACAAACTTTCCTTATTTTTCCACATTATTACCATTGACTTTTACACGCATTTTAAATTATAGTTTCAACGTTTCCTTATTCCATTGTTACGAACTGGAATTAGTTAATAACACGGTTTATCATTCATCGTCATTTTCAAACCTCTGCCTTACAATTTTTTTGTATGAAACATGGGTTCTGTGGCAGTGGCTTTAGACAGAAACGGATGTCGTTTGTCATTATATCCTTCATTTGAAAATGCTAATAAAAATATTTGGCAAGACGCTATGTTTTGTGTGTGTGTGGTTGTGTGTGTGTGAGAGAGAGAAAGAGAGAGAGAGAGGGAGTGCGAGAGTTAATACGTTTACACATAAATTTTGAACCGAATTTCTCTGTTGAAGTGTCGTAAATTATTATTCATCTCAAGACGTTACATTATTAATACACAATTTCTAAACCATAAATCTTTTGCACAGGAAGACTAAATACAATAAGAGTAGATGGTGCCAACACTTAGACAGGCTGCAAAATAACCAATTACCAGTAGTATCCTTAAAATATGAACCTAATGAATAAAGCAATTTTTGGTAGACAGAGGAGAAAGTTGATTTCTGATCGTAACTCGGCTTAATGTTATTCAGCTCTGTTTTTATATCATAAGGCAAAACAAATCTTAAAAAACATCACACAGGCACAAATCATATATTAAGTTAAGAAGTCAAAAATTCTATAATTTATATCAAGCAGTTTCTTCATTTTTAGTCTTTTAGTATTGCGAATTTGTGAGAAAAAACTTCAGTCTTAGAAAAATCTAGCAGCCTACGTATGAATTACTAAAACATTCTAACAACGTGCAGTTTAAGTTTAAGGAAGCACTTGTTCTGCTTTTCTGAGATACCTAATATAGGACACGACAATGTAACGGGAATGAGACACAAAAGGCAGTTAACAGGGATAGCCTGCTCTAATTGCGGAAATAAATATCAGCGTTATCAACGAAGCAGTGCAAACGACGTGCGGGCGACTACGACCTAGTTAACGTGATCACGTAGACATTGGCTTATAATATCTAGAGTTTTAGCAGAGAAACAAATTCCATAATAATATAATTAACGTTATGTATGGTGTTCTGTATCTTCTGTATTATTTTCTCTATGATTTCTTAATTTAAATGTAGCTTTAAAACATTTCTTCTCTTAATAATATTGCGCACATACACAGCAATTGTCTTCTTCTTTGCATTACACGTTTAAGAGAACTAGCGTTTTATACTGAAACAACTGGCGAAATCATTTTAAGTGTGCATTTTATGGCAGTACTTTTCAAACTTTTCAGTTTGCGAACCCTCTCCCTCCCCACTTTAAAATTCTGCAGACTTCTTTGAGAGATCTGTAATAAATCGGAAACAGTAAATACGAAACGTAATCTAATATATTAATTTAAATGCATTGATATTAAATGACTCTTAACTTTCATCATCGTCATCATCTTCAACAAGGATTAAACCAAAAACGTTCCGATCCCAACCAGATAGACTAGAGCTGGTAACTCTAACGCTTCTTCGGACGTCCCAGACCTCTCCGTTCTATATTGCTTGAGAGAGTTAATGAATTAGTGGATATGCTACTAGTATCTTGAAGTGTAAGACGATGGTGGAACTGCCTCCTTCGGGCTTAAGTCCAGCCCGAGCTTTTGTTTGAGCTGCCTCTCATAAAATGTTTGTCTCACCAAACTAAAGAGACCAGCTTTCCCTGTGTGAGATATACATAAGGATCTTTAATGTGGTGGTTTCTCATTTTCTGTCATGTCCTACACCGTTGACCAAGGTCATGCGCCTTTTGGAGAAATTTGTTACCACAAGGTTACCTTGGGTAACCTACTTGTCAACGGGCAGCTTATACCGGGTTGTCACTCAGTTCCCAGAGCCGCGTTAGCCATTTGTAGGTGTTTCCCGTCCCCCACCGTGTAACAACCAAAAATTTAAAAATTTTTTAGTATGACCGAAAAGACGTTACATACAGCTAGACACCCCTACGCAGGCCACGAGCAATAAATAAAGAACTGTGTGTCGAGGTGTCAAGTGAACGTTTGCTTCAGACAATACAAGTACGTTTCACATAGCTGTACAATAGGGAACAAGGTTGGCCGTGACAGACTCGACTCAAACACGAGATTTACAGCCTGCAAATGTAAGATAAAAGAAACTGTGTCAAGTACCAATTTAGAGGAGAAACTGTGACGGACACACTGCCGGATAATTTGAAGTGTACCAGTAATAAGAAAAGGGTGTAAGACACACAATAGTAAGTACCCTATATGAGAACGGACATCGATACCTAAGAGAATAGAATCGAACTTGTAAACAGCAGGGGAACGTCTTACTGGCGACAACGGATATTTACGACAGGCAGAAGGAGTGCCGTTTTGGAAACGACGTCAAGCTGCGCCAGGACAGCTTTCGGAAAAAGGGGTCGTGCACAACGAAACAATAACAAAATACGACGCATTGTTTGCGTGAGAACTGCAGCGAGATCCGGAGTACGCTTAGACAAAGACTTGATGGACGACCATGAAATTGCTCCTGTTCTAGGAAAAGAGTACGGAGGCTTTCGACGCGAACTCGTGGGGAGACAGGATACCCAATCACAACCCAGCATCTACCCAGAGAACAGGTGGAGAGGACCGTCGCCAGCATAGCAACGGGAACGTCGAATGAGAAGTGAAGAACGATGGTCTGACAGAAGAGTAGGAGATTTTCCGTCCTATCATATTCAACTTGAGGCGTGTTTTCCAGAAGGGTGCATTGTGGTACACGACGCTGGATAAAAACTGTTTGCAGGGCACGCGGGAGGACAGTCTTTCATAAATTTTCAGTCAGTCAGTCAGTCAGTCAGTCAGTCGGACAGTCTCTCATACATTTTCAATCATATACTTTGAACAGTCTTCACGTACTTTTAAACAGTCTATTTATAACTTTCAACAGTCGGTCGTCAAAGTTCGATTAACATACGGACAGCAGTGGGACTTTGAAACTTTGCCACGCGACATATAACTAAGAGACTTAGACATTTCGATATTGGCGCGTATCCGGTAATAGTGTATCTACAGTGTCTAAAAACATGCGACATACACCAGTGCTTAACAATTATAGAGTTCTTTATTGTACTCAAATTCAGAATTGAACTAACCAGTCACACTTACATCAATAACCGACGCGTAGAATTATCGTTGATGTAATACCGGTCGACGAAATCGTAACATTATACAGTGCGGCGGAGCGGTACAATATCATTTGGAACAATTACACCGCGGCATCAAAACACTAAACATTAATGAACATACCAGAAGTTGAACAATAGACAGACATATATACACCATAGTTAACGATGAACTTATCTTCACGACACATAATTTCATGACTCGAACAGTAACAGCAGAATCAACAGAATACACACACACAGCGCGAGTGAATCTGTTTCGCGTGTGTTGAGTGTCAGTGACAGTACAGCTACGCAGCTTCCCACACATGGACCAGCAGAGAGGAGTTACGCCGATGGAAATGTCGGATAATTCATCTAACAAGTAATCTTTATGCTATTCTTATCATAAGAAACTCTACTGTCCTGTCTCTTTTTCAAGAAACACCCCTTGAGCATTTAAATTAAACATGATAAACATAATTAACGCCATCCATCTGAGGCAAACGATGAACGCATTAGTATAGGATTTATTGTTTGAATATTTGTGTTTCTATATATCGATTGCATTATATATGTATGTGTATGTTTTCCAGCAAACAACGTATTGGATTCACCTTGTAATTTGATGTATAAACATGTGTTCTTTTATGTTCTTTTTATGAGTTTATGAATGTATTTACAGGAATCATCCATATTTTATATATTGGAATCTCTTTATTCAATGATATGATGTTAAATAAATAAGTGTTTATTTTATCCAGAATATATGCGTTCATCATTGTCAAATTACCTCAGAACAAGAAAATAATGGCATTTGAGTGATTTATAGTAGTTTATTTTATTTTATTTATTAATACAACAACTAGAGTCTCCATGCAATAGTTATGCTAACGTAAAGTAATGAACGTGTTATTTAATTTCAATCAGTTCAGTTGATATGAGCAACCTAATTGATTACACGAGCTCATTATGCAAATTAGTATATTTACATAATTAATTAATCACAGATTAATTAATCCATTATTGTTAGCATAATTGCTTAATGACTGCCCAACACGTGGCATTCGTTGTATTTGGCTCCCAAAGAACGTGGGGCTCGGCAATCACAGATTAATTAATTCAGTAGCGTAATAGCATAAAACCCACATCGTTGTATTTGGCGCCCAACGTGGGGCTCGGCAATCACAGATTAATTAATTCAGTAGCGTAATAGCATAAAACCCACATCGTTGTATTTGGCGCCCATCGCACGGCAAAGAGCAGGCAGTAGAGATAGGATAAGCGTATATATTAATATTTCATGTTAGTAGTTGTAAGAACAAATATTATTAGTGTGAAGCTAGTTGGACTGGGACTGAATGTTAACGCGGAGTAAGGCTGCAAAAATGACGACCAGTAGTACAGATTCCATGGATTTCGACATTAATAACCAACAGGGAGTACCTGATGTCGAACGAGAGGAATCACCAACTTACTCACAAATGACCGAGGAGACGTCAGACGTCAGAGCGCGGGGACAGGAGTCCCAACAACAACCGCAGGAAGAGGTGACGTTGCGCGCATTAATGGACTTTATGAGTAAGAAATTTGAGAAGCAGGATGAAAAATTTAATGAAATTAATGAAAATTTTATAGAGATTAGAAGAGCAGTCAATGAAAAGTTCGAGAAGTAGAATGAAAATTTTACACAAATACGCGCGGAAATGCGTGAATACATAAATAATTGTGACAAGAAGATAGACGAGGTTCAGAAGCAGCAGAACGAGATCATAAAAGAGTTAAAGGAGGACACCGACAAGAAATTCGAAGAGGTGCGAGAAACAAGAGAATTAGACCGACAGGAACTAAAGAGTGTGGCCCAAAATACTCAAACGAGCATCAAAAAGATCCACAACAGAGTAGAGACACACGCAAAGGAAAATCACAAGAAGCAGGAGGAATTGAGAGTCGAGCTATTCCAAACAGTAAGACAATTACAACAGGAACAGGGAGACGTAAACAACACAATGCAGCAGAAGATCAATGAGGTAGATGGGAGACAGAAGTCGGCGGAACTGAAACTAGATGAGAGCACCAGAGAGAAAACCACTCGTATCAACGAATTGAAGTCACAGATAGAACGACTACAGCGTCAGCTAATTGAAGGTGAGTCGGGGATAATCAGTAGAATTAACGGACACACACATACAGAGTTAAAGTACAACGGCACTGACAGGTTCCCAATGGAGTTCCTGAAGGAATTATCAGAGATCCAGGAACAGTACTACAACAACGGTGACATTAAATGGATCGGGAGACACTTGGAGATGGACGCTGGAATATGGTGGCGCGTCATACGGAATCAAATCTCCACGTACGAAGAATTTAAAGAAGCCTTCACCTTGAAGTACTGGGGTCAAGAACGCCAGGACAATATACGCGACAATCTGGAGTACGGCAGATATGAGTGGAATGGACCAATCACAGCTGTCCAGTATGTAGAACGGATTTTACTGGAAAGTCGGCAACTGTCACCAGCATTAACCGACACTCAGCTGATCAGAAAACTAGCTCGCCACTTTGGTAAGGACTTGCAGCTCGCCGTGGTCACACGTGGTATCACAAGTATACCAAATTTCGAAGCGTTGATTACGGAATTTGCAAGTATACAGTCAAGCGGAGATAACACTCGCAGGCCACATTATAGACCCTACAACGAAGGGAAAAACAACCCGAGAGAAAGGGAGACACAATACAATAAAAGTGAAAGTGATCGGCAGCCGCCGAGGGGTCGGTATGACAACAAACACTACGTCAATACGGTACAGTTTACACCAGCTGAGGCGGGACCTAGTAGGACGGTCTTTGAAACTACCCCAAGGGCGAACGGTAACAGCGACAATAAAAAAAAAAAAAAAAATACGTCAAACGAGGGAAGAAGATAGAATTTCTAAGCGACTTCTTTCCGAGTGAGAATGTAAATATATTATTACCTGATTTACGAAAGGACCTACTACAAGAGGATGACGAAATTGTTAATAAACAAATATTGAAATGTCCCGAAATTACTATTAAATTTAATAATGATGTAATTGTGGAAGCCTTGCTTGATACTGGTTGTATCGTCAACGGGTTATCGGAGACTTGGTTTAATAACATAAGAAGAGTATAGAACCATATGAGACACTACCCGTAACGAATACATTTATAATAAGTGCTGTAGGAAATAAATCCAAATTAGTTAAGAGACAAATATTGTGTGACATTGAGATTGATAGTATCCGATATGAATGTGTGTTTTTGATAATACCAGAATTAGTGAAACCGTGTATACTAGGAATTAGTTTTTTACAAGAAGTTGGGTGTCGCATCGACATCGGAAACAAAGTAGTTAGTTTAAAAAACGATACTGATGATGAGGAGCACATTATACCAATCATGAATATTGACGTGATAAACAGTGAAGAAGAAGAGGAAGTACTGCGATGCATCGATGAAAAGATTGGGAGCATAGACTGCGTGGATGAAGGAATACTCCAACGCCTGAAGGAGATTTTGGTAAGGAACCGGAATGTTTTTAGGGAGTGCCCGGGAAGAATAGAGGGTTACACGCACGAGTTTCACGTTACGGACAGGACACCTTACTTTCAACGAGGGTGGCCTGTGCCGCTTGCCTACAGAGACAAGGTGAACGAGGAGATTAACCGGATGTTACGATATGGAGTAATCGAACGTTGCGCCAGCCCGTACGTCAACCCAATCGTGACAGTTATCAAGAAGGATGGGAGGGTTCGCCTATGCCTTGATGCAAGGAAAGTGAACAGCGTGACCGTGCCCGATTACGAAGGAGTGTCCCCGGTAAATGAGATATTGGCTAGATGTGGTGATATGCAGTACTTGTCGACAGTCGATTTATCCAGTAGCTTCTGGCAAGTCCCATTAAAACGAGAGTGTAGGGATTTCACTGCGTTTATGCATGAAGGGAGGTGCTACCGATTCACAGTGACACCATTTGGACTCAGCACCAGCTCTGCGGCGTTGACACGTGGATTGGATGTGGCCCTCGAGGAGGAGGTCAAGAAGAACACGATCATCTACGTGGACGACTGCTTGTGTTACTCCAATAATATACAAACACACTTAAATCATTTACTTAAATCATTTAGAAGCGTTGCTAAACAACCTCAATAAAGCAAATATAACTGTCAACCTCACCAAGTCACAATTCTTCAGACGAGAAATCTCCTTCCTTGGTTATCGCCTTACAACAAAAGGGATACAAGCAACCGATGACAAGGTAAAGGCGATTATGGATTTCCCAGCACCGAAGAATACAAAACAACTCAAAGGTTTCCTTGGTCTTACCAATTTTTATAATAGATTCTCGAGTAAATACGCAGAAACAACGCAACCTTTACATGAACTGCTGAAAGGAGGACGAAAGTTTTCATGGACAAGGGAAGTGGACGAGTGTTTCCAGAGAGTCAAGAATTTATTTATAGACACAGTAACTCTACGGTTCCCACGGCCGAACCAAAGATACTATATTCAGTGTGACGCTAGTAATTTTGCGTATGGTGGCCAGCTTTACCAGATCGATGAAGATGGAGAAATCGGCGTGATCGCTTTTACAAGCAAGACATTTAAGGGAGCAGAACGCAATTATTTCACGATGGAGAAAGAGCTCCTAAGTATCGTTAGATGTCTGGCTAAGTTTCGTATGTACATACTTGGCCAGCCACTCACGATAATCACCGACAATAAAGCATTAACATTCATGCACAAGTGTCACTTAAACAAATCCAGAATTACAAGATGGATTCTCGCCATACAGGAGTACAATTTCGACATTATCCACTGCAAGGGAAAGGATAATGTCGTTGCGGACATACTGAGTAGATACCCGGCTGACACGGAACAACACGAGGCAAACGAGGAAACGCACGAATATCTGATTAATCACCTAGTTATTAAAATGAGTCAACAATTAGGTAAAATAATTAGAGATATCGGCAAATACCAAAATGAAGATGCCAAACTCGGAACGCTCATAGATAAGATTAAGAATAACGATGTAGATAATAAATTAAGTAAATTTTATAAAATTGTTAATGATAAGTTGTACCGACGACGACGTGGCGAATGGAAACTATACATTCCTTACAGCGTGTCGAAGGATCTAATTGCAGAGATACACCAAATGTACGGACACCTAGGCCCGAAAAGGTGTATAAAAATGTTACAAGAGCACTTCACGATCGACAGCTTGATCAAGAAAGTGAAAGTATATATCCAAACTTGTGACTCATGCCAACGGTACAAGGATACGAACAACAGGATGCTCTTTGGCGGAACAAAGGCCATGATACCATCAGCTAGAGGTGACATAGTAAGCGTCGATTACTATGGACCCTTACCAACGGGTACAGGAGGTGTCAAATACTTACTTGTCATGGTGGACAACTTCACAAAGTTTGTCAAACTATTCACACTAAGAAGAGCGACAACCACCACGACACTACGACGAATCAACGACTACTGTACGAAGTTTGTACGACCAAGAGTCATTTTAACCGACAACGGCACGCAATTTACCGCCGAAAAATGGGTTAAAGGCCTCGAGGAGCTGGGAATACAACCAAGATATACCGCTATAAGGAATCCCCGATCGAACTTAGCGGAAAGGATTAACCGCCAACTGGGAAATCTATTCAGGATCCTGGTACACGACCAGCATAGCAAGTGGTCAAGATACGTCGGATTAATTGAGACATGTATCAATGAAACGTACCACGAAACAATAGAAATAACACCCCACGAGGCGCACTTAGGAAAGAAGCCGACCCGCGCATGGGAGAAGTGGCTGGACAAAGATGTCATCAACAATAAACACAATTCAAATATCAACGTGTTTGTAAAAATAAAAGACAAAAGAGAGAAATATGCTAAACGTATCAATGATGGTAAGACTATTACTAAATTTGCTACCGGCGATAAGGTGCTGTTAAGGAGCTACCACCAATCCGACGCCGCAATGAAAAGGATCGACAAGTTTTTCGAGTTATACACCGGACCATACAAGGTTAATCGCGTCCTTGGTGACGCAACATACGAGCTCACTGAGTGCGATAGCAATGGAAAAATGAGAGGTATTTTCAACGTACGGTTGCTGAAGAAATACTTTGAGACGAAATCACAAGTCTCGAAGGAAAACGAAAGTTGCATCGACATCAGCTGTTAGACTTGTGGACTAGGAGACGGACCAACACATAAGGTGAATGTCCCGCGAAAACCGGTCCAACTAGCTAATCGGTATGATGTATATCTTATTAGTGTATAATGTAAAGATTTTGTACAAGGAGTTCTTAAGTCACGATGTGGCAACCGAACGACGTTAATTACGTGTGTATAGCCAGTGTTAATGGAAATTTAAATAGAAAAGACACTTATGATGTGAAAAGTTCAGTTGAATGTGCAGCAATAAATTGCGAAAAAACGTTATAACGAGTTTTATAGACACCCGATGATGTTAGATTAATTAATCAAATCTGAGTGATATAAAACAAAGTTATCTATAATCATAATGATTTCAAGTGAATTGTTAATTGTTCCTAAATAATGTATATAAATTTATAATCAATATAATCAGTATAGATGATAGTAATACGTATTGTGAGTGATACTCAATAATAATTAGTGAATGTATCAATGTGTATTTACAGGTCATAATTTGTATTTTAAATGTTCAAGATAGACTAAGGACATTAGCTATCGTAATGATATTTAAACGATACATGAGTAATTGTATTTCATGTCGAAACCATTATTTCATGTGTTAGGTTATAAGCGGATGACACAGCCATCCACAGCTATTATTATTATTGTAAATAATCCCATATCTAATTAGATATGCAAATGTGTAAAAATGCGTTCATCCTTCCTCAGATGCACGGCAATAAATTCCCAGAGGTAGTTTACGACCAAATATAGGGAATATATACCCGTACACCCCAAGCAGAGGAAAGTAGGTCATCGACCGCGGCTTTATCAGAGGGGACTCCCACAACAAACACAGAGCGCAGAAATCGGATTAGAGTGCCTTCCGCTGATCCAACATCCAATCCGATTTGGGGACCTATGTAACAACCAAAAATTTAAAAATTTTTTAGTATGACCGAAAAGACGTTACATACAGCTAGACACCCCTACGCAGGCCACGAGCAATGAATAAAGAACTGTGTGTCGAGGTGTCAAGCGAACGTTTGCTTCAGACAATACAAGTACGTTTCACATAGCTGTACAATAGGGAACAAGGTTGGCCGTGACAGACTCGACTCAAACACGAGATTTACAGCCTGCAAATGTAAGATAAAAGAAACTGTGTCAAGTACCAATTTAGAGGAGAAACTGTGACGGACACACTGCCGGATAATTTGAAGTGTACCAGTAATAAGAAAAGGGTGTAAGACACACAATAGTAAGTACCCTATATGAGAACGGACATCGATACCTAAGAGAATAGAATCGAACTTGTAAACAGCAGGGGAACGTTTTACTGGCGACAACGGATATTTACGACAGGCAGAAGGAGTGCCGTTTTGGAAACGACGTCAAGCTGCGCCAGGACAGCGTTCGGAAAAAGGGGTCGTGCACAACGAAACAATAACAAAATACGACGCATTGTTTGCGTGAGAACTGCAGCGAGATCCGGAGTACGCTTAGACAAAGACTTGATGGACGACCATGAAATTGCTCCTGTTCTAGGAAAAGAGTACGGAGGCTTTCGACGCGAACTCGTGGGGAGACAGGATACCCAATCACAACCCAGCATCTACCCAGAGAACAGGTGGAGAGGACCGTCGCCAGCATAGCAACGGGAACGTCGAATGAGAAGTGAAGAACGATGGTCTGACAGAAGAGTAGGAGATTTTCCGTCCTATCATATTCAACTTGAGGCGTGTTTTCCAGAAGGGTGCATTGTGGTACACGACGCTGGATAAAAACTGTTTGCAGGGCACGCGGGAGGGCAGTCTTTCATAAATTTTCAGTCAGTCAGTCAGTCAGTCAGTCAGTCGGACAGTCTCTCATACATTTTCAATCATATACTTTGAACAGTCTTCACGTACTTTTAAACAGTCTATTTATAACTTTCAACAGTCGGTCGTCAAAGTTCGATTAACATACGGACAGCAGTGGGACTTTGAAACTTTGCCACGCGACATATAACTAAGAGACTTAGACATTTCGATATTGGCGCGTATCCGGTAATAGTGTATCTACAGTGTCTAAAAACATGCGACATACACCAGTGCTTAACAATTATAGAGTTCTTTATTGTACTCAAATTCAGAATTGAACTAACCAGTCACACTTACATCAATAACCGACGCGTAGAATTATCGTTGATGTAATACCGGTCGACGAAATCGTAACATTATACAGTGCGGCGGAGCGGTACAATATCATTTGGAACAATTACACCGCGGCATCAAAACACTAAACATTAATGAACATACCAGAAGTTGAACAATAGACAGACATATATACACCATAGTTAACGATGAACTTATCTTCACGACACATAATTTCATGACTCGAACAGTAACAGCAGAATCAACAGAATACACACACACAGCGCGAGTGAATCTGTTTCGCGTGTGTTGAGTGTCAGTGACAGTACAGCTACGCAGCTTCCCACACATGGACCAGCAGAGAGGAGTTACGCCGATGGAAATGTCGGATAATTCATCTAACAAGTAATCTTTATGCTATTCTTATCATAAGAAACTCTACTGTCCTGTCTCTTTTTCAAGAAACACCCCTTGAGCATTTAAATTAAACATGATAAACATAATTAACGCCATCCATCTGAGGCAAACGATGAACGCATTAGTATAGGATTTATTGTTTGAATATTTGTGTTTCTATATATCGATTGCATTATATATGTATGTGTATGTTTTCCAGCAAACAACGTATTGGATTCACCTTGTAATTTGATGTATAAACATGTGTTCTTTTATGTTCTTTTTATGAGTTTATGAATGTATTTACAGGAATCATCCATATTTTATATATTGGAATCTCTTTATTCAATGATATGATGTTAAATAAATAAGTGTTTATTTTATCCAGAATATATGCGTTCATCATTGTCAAATTACCTCAGAACAAGAAAATAATGGCATTTGAGTGATTTATAGTAGTTTATTTTATTTTATTTATTAATACAACAACTAGAGTCTCCATGCAATAGTTATGCTAACGTAAAGTAATGAACGTGTTATTTAATTTCAATCAGTTCAGTTGATATGAGCAACCTAATTGATTACACGAGCTCATTATGCAAATTAGTATATTTACATAATTAATTAATCACAGATTAATTAATCCATTATTGTTAGCATAATTGCTTAATGACTGCCCAACACGTGGCAATCGTTGTATTTGGCTCCCAAAGAACGTGGGGCTCGGCAATCACAGATTAATTAATTCAGTAGCGTAATAGCATAAAACCCACATCGTTGTAACCGTTTGGAGCTGATCTTGATTTGTAGTAGTCTAGACACCTTAGACGACGGACTAACGGTCTGGAAAATTTCAGCGACAGTGATACCGACCGTGAAACCATACTATCCCTTAACATGACTTTAAAAGTTTAAATACATCATTAAACCATTTAATTTGAATTTCATCGGCACCATCATCATCTCTGGTGCTACAACACTTTGCTGGGTCTTAAGGTCCTCCAAAAGCCTTCTCAAACAATCCTGGTCTGAGCGATGGCTCTCCAGTTCCTCAGCCCAAATAGTTTGGTATCATTGCTCACATCATCAATCCATCTCACCTTTCGCCTGCCTCACTTTCTTCTACCATCCAGCTGCATTGTCGATACTTTCTTCGGTATTTCACCCTCCGTCATCCTCATAAAATACTTGGCCCACCTGAACCTTGATAATTTAACATATTTCATAATGTGTACATCCCTAACAAATGCCTATAATTCTTGATTATAGTTTATCCGCCATACACCCCTTTCACACGCTGGACCATAAATTTTCCGTAATGTCTGTCTTTAAAAAGTTAAAAGATGCCTTTCATTTACTTTGGTGATAGTCCATCTTTCTGCTGCTGCACGTATCAAGACTAGTCTTACTACACTTTTTAAAAGCTACATTTTGTTGAGTTAAATTAGTTTACATTTACAATCAACATAAAAATTAATGTGAACTAAAAGAAACACAAATATCTTACAAAGTGCTGTAAATGATATAGTTTAGATTTAAAGGACAAAAATATAAAAATTCAACAGTATATTATATTCTTGTTTAAAATCATTCGAGGGGTTTGTAGCTTCCCTGAAACATTGTCGCGTAGCCACTTTAGGAAGAACGTTTACAGTGTACCACAACGTTCCGAACCAATAGAGGAGGGGAATCCACACAACTGATCTCGATACTGTTGATTCCATTAGGAAGAGCTTCGTTAAATATTCATTGGCTTCTAAGCGGTAATAATACAGTTACTAGTACTTTGTCTCTTAATGTTACAGTAACCTAATAGTGAACCCGTTATAGACAAAACTATTGTTGTCACAACCTTAATGATCGTGCTTATCGACGCGTAATGGAGAGTTGCGACAATAAGTGTGTGTGTGTGTGTGTGTGTGTGTGTCCGTGTGGGTGAATATTTGTTTTACAGTAGTCTGTGTAGATACCGGAGCAACGTACTAAACAACAAGAAACAACGCCTTTGTGATATCCTGAACAGTTGATACAGTCTCGATTGCTAGACAGATGTTTCTGGCTGAGACACTCCATAATCCCACGATAACCGTGGGCTACCTTTGTCCAACTAGTAGCTGGCGCCACATTCTGTCCTAAACTTGCCCCATGGATAATGTATTCTTACTAATTTCTCAGCTTTAGACATACCGTGTACTGTTTATGTATTTTACTATCTACAGTCGTCTTTTCTGATTAGAACTTACAATATTAACCAAGTTGTTAAAACGCTATGTGACGTGTATGGTATCTGATAGGTTTTTAATTTTATCACACTTAAAATTGCAATCCTCGTAACACTGTGATATACTTCTGTACAGTTTGGGGAGCTATGTTTGTTTATAGTTTAATAATTGAGAAACATGTGTGAAAAACGTGTATGAAAAGTGGTAGTAACTGAACGATTTTGGAGAGGGGAAAGAATTTTTAAAGAGGGTTAGAGGGGAAAACGTTTTTTAAAATTTGTCAAAAAGAAACATGTTGATAGGATATATTGTGAGGTACACTAGGGTTAGTTACTACATATTAGTAGAGGGAATGGTAAATGAAAAACAGCGTAAAGGAATCCACGGATTAATTAGATACGCCAGGATATAGTTGATGTGGATTGTGTAAAACTGAAAAGGCCTGCTGTTCCTCCTAGAAAGGAGAAATTGCTTGAATCAAACAAAAGACAATTGTCCACATAAAAGAGTTCCACTAATTTACAAAACTTAAATTTGTAGTCGGAAGTAGCTAACGTGCCAGAGAACAAACTCTGTGTTAGTTACATTTGGTTTTTGCAATTATCAAACGCCCATTGCCGTTGTAAAGTAGACAAGTACAATCTTAACTTCCAAGTACAACGGTATTGTTGATTAACGATGCAGCAAACGCTAAGTCAATAATGCAGCCAGATACAACACAATAAACAGTTAATTGAGCTGTGTGAAGTTACAGAAACTTTATATCGTTGACTTTACCACTTCAGATGAACATCACTATGATGTATCATTGGTTGCCACTCGCAAACGTTTTGGTTTTTCATTATTGTATATAACACGTTTAAGCTCCACCACTACTACTACTACTACTACTAATACTACTACTACTACTACTACTACTACTACTACTACTACTACTACTACTACTACTACTACAGGGACAGGGTTTAAAGCGACCGGTGTTTGTAGTTTCCACGTTTCCATCTTCATCTTCCTTTCCAAATATACTCTTACTCTTGCATTTATCTACACTGCATTGCTTGCTTCACTTTATCATTGCAAAAGAATCGGAGTCTACCTCTCGTTCCGAGTTTGACTCGGCCAAGGTTTTTGTAAGTGATTAATTTGTCTCACGTCACAAAAACGGAGGTCAACAATTTTGTGCTACGTTTTGCAACCAAAATTTTCTGTGAACGTTTAAAACACGGTAACGGATATTTTTAATAAATTAAAATCCACTTGCTTAGTTAAAGAAACACTTCTGTTTTAGGTTTAGGTGGTACAAAATATTTTTTATTTCCCATGAAACTATACAGAATACACGAGACAGGACCGTTTGCGCAATGAGGATATTAGAGAAGAGCTACAGGTATCCTCCGTAAATGATAAAATCCAGACATATTGCAGGGAATGGTTACAGCATCCGGGGAGAATGGAGGATGGACGACTTTCTAAGGTTGCGTTTCAATATTGGTACAAGAGATATAGGAAGACCGAGAGTGAGATGAAGAGATACTCTGTAAAAACGGAACAGGTAAAGCGCCTACTCCGTGAATTGCAGAAGAAGAAGAAGAAGAAGAAGAAGAAGAAGAAGAAGAAGAAGAAGAAGAAGAAGAAGAAGAAGAAGAAGAAGAAGAAGAAGAAGAAGAAGAAGAAGAAGAAGAAGAAGAAGAAGACTTTACAGAATAAACTCATGCAACTGTCAAACGCAAGAAATCTCATCATGTCTGCAGCTGTCTGTCATTAGCAATGATTGATATAGACAAAATCTACATTATCAGACTGTCCACAAAGTTTAGTGCACGTAACGACTCCCGCCAGAGATTCGTAACTCCTGAATCCTACACCAGTGACGCTCATTATCGTACCGCACTTCCTGTATACATTCGGCCACATTTGGTGCCCCAGCCTCAAACTTCCTTGATTTTAGACCATAAGAATGTTTTCCATTTCAAAAAATTAAAAGGCTACTACAATCCACTACTTTGAAAGTAGAGACAACACCCAAGAAAATAGTACCAATTATAGATGTTTACATTTGGAACTAAAATACCTCCGACCAGTATTTTGTGTCCTCATCTTTGCCCTTAACATAGACATAAGCCGTATTGATTATTTTCATTATATTAGGCATACGTTGTCCTGTATTTCAAACACATTATAAAGAGCATCGGAATATGTATTTGTATAGTTTTGCGCAAAGGTGCGTCGATAAACCCAGGCGACCCTCCATGTTTGTGATTGACGTTCGATAAATCAACGGAGGTACACAAACCTGCGGCTTTAATTTGAAGCCGTCTGTTGTCGTCGAAGGCGTGAACGAATGAGAAACCACGCGACCGCAGCGACGGCAGTGGCGGAAAATAGAGTCACAGTGATTGGGAATCACGTCTGCGGTTGACATCAGATTACCGACTTCACACGAAAACCGCCTCATCCAGATGACAGTACAAAAAGACAAATTCGAAATTAATTAAAAAGGCATTGACTTTGGTTCTATTGAGTAGGATTTATTTAATATTATAAACTTTGTTTTACACGCGATATGTAGACATTTATATAATTTAATTAAGAAATATAACAATGTATGTACCAGTATGTAATAATATACTCTTTGCTACAGTTGCATGTTAGGTTCTCTGCAAATATGAGCACGTGTACACTAACTAAATGTGAAGTAAATAGCAAGAAGTATTAAGTGTTATGAATAACAGTTCTCTGGATACACCGAAATTGGTGTCATATAAAAGCTGAACTGAAAAATATTAAATACCAAAATAGAGTGAAATATTGTTACGATTATACTTAATGTTTGTGCATATTGTATTATGTGTTAGTAAAAACAGTCTCCAGAAGAAGAGGAAACTAATTTTTCAAAGCGCATTACGCTGTACACAGTGCTGTGTTATAAATATTTTAGTCAGCAATTATGCAGTAGCAGGTTTCGTGTACCACGAACTGTTTAGTGGAGTGCATAGCAAATGAAACTTTCAATCGACTGTGTAAGTATAGCGCAGAATCTTTTTTTATGAAACACGACTTTTACATTTTTATCGTCATTTATGCTACGTTTTCCGCCCATATCATGCATACATGTAATCTTCTAAGTCCGCAGACAGCGATCCGTAAGCAGATAGAGACAATAAAATTGTCCTAAGGCTTATAAACTCTACGTGCTGCTGGGCGAATTTTGTACGACCAATTACACTAAAGAGTACCTAAGGGACATTTGATGATTAATGGTTATAAAATTATGAAACATTTGTATACATATCTATGTTTTATCGGCCCTCAAGTTGGTGTGTCAAAGACAAATACTAATTTAACTTCGCAAAACCACAATTATGACATTATATTTGAGTTATATTTGTAATTATATTTGCATCTGGAAATTAATTAATGAAATTAATTAAACTCAAGTTTGTTTAAATGCTCATTTAATATGTACGATTCTCTCTTTCATGATTTTAACACTTTAACATACACAGTTATATAATTCCTCTTACTACAAAAGACATACATCAAATAAACAAATCTTAATATATAACATCTTAACATATATAACATAGTTTCTATTATTCCGAAAGAAAAGAGAATGCGTTTGTTTAAGTTTTCTAAAACAAATTGTCGTGTAAGACTTTGATATCTTTATGAATACTCTAGGTAATTATTACCTAAAATATTTTAATAAAATTTTAGTTTTCATATTAGCGTGTGGTTCTTTGAATAGTGTGGTCGAATGAGCTTTCTAGATATATAAATTATGTGCAGTTACATAACTTGTTTGGTGACCTCGTATAGAATTCCTCCTCCCATGACTGTTACACTAATTTACACTCACTATAATTATCACTTCTGCACCAGCACTTGATCTCGTCTCGTGAAGGCAATAACTTTTGATTTCACGTCACCATATTCACTGTATCACTGTTGTCACAAATAAATAAGACCATCTTGATACATAACACCTGATTCCAATACTTTGTATCATAGTAACGCTTTAAGTATATGATACAACATGAAGATTGAGTAAACTGACAAAATACTGCGTGATATACTAAGTTACTGAACTTATTGCGATACTGATATTATGAGATACTGCGATATTGAGATACTGAGCTACTGAGATACTGATATACGGCGTTACTGAGATCGCAAACACAACTGGGGGTCGCGAGTAGTGCAGTGTCCCGAGTCTCAGAAAGGACTCCTGCCACTGGGTCTATTGGATTTCAATATATACTTTTTATCTACTTATGGGGGGGGGGGTCTGAAGCGACCTGCGATTGGTGGATTAAGATACTGAGATCGCAAAACTTTAAGTCTCCCAATATATAGTCTCTGTACCTTCTATCAGTAAACACTCCAACGTCTACCGCCAAAATCCCCTCTTTAGGCAAAACTTAGCTTCGATTGGTATGTACAACCCTCTCTCTTCCTAAATTTTCCTTCTAACTCTCTTTTTTCTTAGAATATAACTCCCACATTTTATAACACACCCTGTCATTGGGACAACCGTACCCCTCCTCATCGAACTGGTCCATTTCGCCAATCGCCTTCTTCCTTCCATGTAGCACCCACGGTAACGTACTAAATTTTCCGTTGGCACGTGTTCAAGCCTACCCCTCAAGCCCCTTGTCAAACTGCCTGACGTTTATGATCTTGCTACTTACACTACAATACTAACTATAATAAATATTCTAGAACAAGGGCTGTCACGTATCTTCGCTCCTCGCATTGTACAAGTGTTTTAATTGGTTTCCCTGTGGTGAAGCATTGTCTCTTTAAACTCCATTCTCACATCACAGAATCTCTACCAAATCGAATTGCGTTTTGTACTTGACGTGGACTTTTAGTCGCCAGCACTACCACACCCTCTAATAGAACAATATGCTTTCAAGGAAACTCTCGTTCACCCCAGTCACCCATCAAACGCTTTCTCCTTTTTTTTGACATTACTTATTTAAACAATACAATTACTTTTAGCTAGTATATAATAATATCCCCACACATGTGCGATACATCGTATACCCCAATATATTTCTGCGTTAACGACTGACAGTTTTTGTTTAGTAGCACTGCATACTGTCCATCTTTTCTTAATTTGTAAGCGGACATCAAGCTGTTTTAAACTCTCGTACGCTTACCCTTTTAACAACATAATTACGCTTTAAAAGTTACGATTTTACGCCTCCACATCTTTGTGAAGTTTCACACGCCCTTTGAAATAACACGTGCCTTGCAACAGATTTATGGTTGTAGGGTTTGATATATCTTGTATTTATATAATCAAAAATTTTCGGTCGCTATAGGCTTTCACGGCCGGTGTCAGTTGTATACGTAAAGTTATCCAGGCTGTTTGGCCGTGGTCTATGGTTTAATGACAAACCAAACCAAATAACCTACACTACAAGCCTTTACCACAGTACTGTGGGCCTGACGCGAACAAACTACGTTCAGGAGGCCTTGGTTTTCTTTTAATTCCACTGATGGTGGCAGCCAATGGAGCTGTTGAAACGTTTGGTTTGTCATTAAACAACAGACCACGGGCAAACATCCCGGGTAACTTTACGTATACAAGATAGAGACAATATTCTTGCTTGGCCTCACACATTCCAGAAATCCCTGGTAAACGAAAAACATCTGGAAACCCACGATGAGATGTTAACTGAGTCAAACCTGTACTAGGATTTAAGTCTACGGTATTAGGACAACCCATGCTAGAAACGATAGAGCGAACTAAATGGCTGAAATAGTGTATAACGTACAATAAAGCAAACTCTAAATGGCGAGTGTGCCATGGAAGGGGAAAGTAAAAAGTAAAAGTAATAATGAATGGAGTAACAATTCAGGATGTTCAGAATTTTATTTATTTAGCAATCAAAGTTATAAAAAATAAGAGAAGCGTAAAGGAATTTCGAATCGGGGAATTGTAGCAAAAATACCATTCAACGAAATAAATCGCCTTTTCACTCACTACAAATAACATTAATTGGGTGGCCATGTAAAGATTGTTGAAAACAAATCCTTAAATTAGTAGTGACCGTGAATCAATTAATTTTTCCGATAATGGATTTGTGAGGATCCGTCAAAAAGTGACCGTTTTTTCTGTGACCGACTTTTTGACCGATCTCACAAACCCTTCACCAGCAGAAAAATTCATTGTTGAAAACATTTGTTTGGAGTGTAACACGTGGGCAATAATGAGTAAAGGGGAAATTTGGTAACTTTTATTGATCAACCTTCTACTATATGGAACAATATATAAAGAAGGCAATACGTTTATTACTGTTACGTAATACGGAACGTTCTGATACTATGGAGAACGTTGTTCTACGCATTTCTTGCTTAGCCCAGTACGTGCTTGTTTCCGACGAGGTCGCGCTGAAGTATCCTCTAGAACTTTCGAGTGCTTGTTAAGGACGCATATTATGAAACCCTGCAGATTATAAATAGCCAACACGTGCCGCTGAGAAGTCAGTTTTATGTCGGGATATTTACACAGTGCGTCTCCAGTGGTGTATTAGTGAAAAGTGATTATAGTGCGAAATGCTTTATAGTCCACATTATTATTTGTGTGAACAGATTAAATTGAATTATTGTACGAGTATAATCTTTTTGAATAACTTGTTGATTATGAACTGTTAATTGTGATAATTAAAGCTGGTTATTAGTGATTTCATTGGTGTCTTGTATTTTGTTTTCCACTGTACCATGCGATGATCAAGGAGACCGTCGGAACAATTCGGAAAAATACGTTCTATCCTACGTCCTGACAGCTTTGTCAAGGCATTATTCGGCGAAGTACTAAGCAGGGAGGAGGTGTGAATTTTCAAATATTTAAAACGGATTATGGAAATGACTGTGCAAATTTCAATAAACGGAATAGGACATTTGTAACCAGAGTTGCCTGGATATCTGCTCTACACTAATTCACGGATTGAGCAACCAACCGAATTCCTAATTTATGTTTCTTAGATAATCAATATCAGTTTCGATAATCTTTTATTTTTATTTTTAATGAATATCTATAAGATTTTAATATTGTCGTCCGCATGCCTATGCAATATTTAGAGAAATAATTGTATTTTTTTATTTTACCTCAATTTAACTTTAAAATCTTTCATTTGCATAAGTCATCAATTTTTAGTAATATTTATATTTACTTTAATACGTAATCAAACAAATTATTTACATTATCAATGTTTAAGTTTATCCACTGCACAGAATACAGTTAATCCAGTTCACATTCCGCGTTTATAATGTCCATTATAGTGTTCACTGTTTGTCATATTGACATGTGTTTAGAACAATATTGATATAAAACGCTTTATTGCACTACGGATAATGACCATGAATGGAGTAGTAAAAGTAAAATCCGTTTCGGTTAATTGTCAACAATCACTTACATATCGATCTGCGTGATTTACTATTCGTAATGAAAATTCATAGAATAATGTGTACAACGTTCTTTGACTGTGCTAGGTTCGTGGGTAACAACTGTGATGTTATCACAGTTGTAACGTGATTAATTTTTAATATACTGATCAATTTATTTAACTGGAACTTATTACGGTATAAGTGATACCGTAATATTCTGTCTACCAAAATGATAATATATTATCTGTTTACAATTCGAAATGAATGCAATAAATTTTAGTAGTTCAATTTGATCTTTCGCGTTTGTTGGAGCAATATTTTCTCCATACATCACATACGTATTCTGTTCAACATCACACTAAGGCGGCGAACAAAACCTTACAGTCTGTATGTGTGATGAGCTTGAACATTTAGCAGATGTTTGTACCTGATTCATATGAAGATTGTATGGTTTGTTCTGACGGTCGCACAGATAATCGTGTTGTACTGTGGAAACAGAATAACTGATACCAAATAAAGTCGATTATTACGCTTTAGTTACAGTTAATATAAACAAAGAGACTCGTATACAAGTCTTCATGCTAAAGAATGTCCAAACACAGTAATGTAACGAACAAACCAATGTTACCTTCTTAACAGTGTCGAACTGAGTAATCACTGTACACTAAACCGGAAGTTACAATAACAATTACATCAAAAGCGCCTTCTGTAATACCGCTGGTATAAAAACTGAACTTTGACGGCCGCTGGCGCTTAAGTTTATACCCTGCTGAGGGTCAAGAATAAAGTTCCTAGTCACCTGCAAACTATGCCGATGTACAATGCCGGTAGATTAATCATAAATTGTTTTGAATGCATGTCTGGAATCATCGCGAGCTTTGCCGAGTGTGATGTGTCATGTGGGCACTTTTGTTATTTATAATCTCAACGTAGCAAAGAGCAAACGTAAGCATATCTCTATCTTACAGCCCGCTACTCTACAATTTATTCACCAAAGACAGCCATCCCCCCAACAGTCTTTGGCTTATCCTTCAGCGGGTCTCACGCAGTACGCTGATGATGCTGCCTACTGGGTCTCCGCTGGAGTTCACTAGCAAATCCTCAAGTCCTAGCTAAACTACAGTTAGTCTTAAAACCTTTCAACGACTACTGTATCACATGGCAAATCTCAGTAAACGCATACAAGACCCGAATTTGTGTTCCCAATTCCACAGGATGCAACAAGAACCACTTCTTTAAATCTCCAGTCCGCGTAGGCCCATCAACAGTAATACCGAAGCGTTATGCAAATATCTTGGCGTCACGCTTGACTCTAAACTTACCTGGCGACTTCACATCACACGAACCTCAAACCAAGCCTGCAAAAGAATCCGCTCTCTCAGAACTCTAAGTAGCTCCAGCGGACTACTTAGCCGCATATACACAGCCTGTGTCAGCCCGATCATTAGATATGCTAATTCCATCCTTCTGACTGCCGACCCTGCCTGCCTCAAACCCTACCGAATCACCGAACATCGAGCTTTACGACTGACATACTGCATACCTCCCATTACCAAAACCTCCAACAGCGCTCTGTACGCACTAAATACATTTTTCCCTAACCTCGATTTCTTCCTGTACAAGGTTAATTGAAAATACTAAAAAACCGTTGCACAACGCAATTTCCTACAATCCATAGTCCCCATCAACAGAACTACCCGCAACACCCGAAGACCTTCCTTCCTCATATACCGTCTCCTTACCATAGCCGATGGACCTGCTCTCAGAACTCCTCGACGTCACCGTTAGAGAAATAGCAACACAGAAACACCTAGTCCCAAATTACAAACATACTCTACCTGCCATCCTTCCTCATCATTCCTGACTATAATTTAAATTTCCCTAACTTCTTACCAAATTTTTAACATTCTTCTTTGTGTCCCCCTCCTACCTTGACGCCTCTCTGTCGCCTCCTTCCAGCTTTGGCGACCTGCGCTACTCGTCCCTGCCTTGTCCGCTCTGAAAAATAAAACAAACAATAATAAATGGCACTTCCATCAGCCAGTTTCTTCACCTATATGGCTACACATAAATACACGCACACGCACTACTCTACCTTCTATGTGCCTCCACCTTCCCCCTTCCGGTCCGCGCGGGCGTGCGTCTCCCCACATCCTATCATCTGGCTGAAAGGGCTCGCCCCAGATGTCAGCTTGAGGCTTGTCCCCGGACAAGTCTAAAACAGCACAAAACAATTTTTTACAAATTTTTGTTGGAATTTTTGGCGGGACTGTATCTTATATGTTATACTAAACTTTGTTTTTATGTTCCGTGTTATATAAATATCTCTCATTACAGTTATATATGTGGTTATAACTAACAGCTAAGGAGCAACAAACGAAGGTGGTGTGAACATTTGGAAAGAATGGCAGGTGACAGGATTCCAGTGCTAACAATGGAATGTAGACCAGTGGGAAAGAGAGATTAGGACGGCCGAGAGCGAAGTGGGTCCCGGAGCCGTATCCTTAATGTTCATGATGATGATGGTGACAGTTATATAGGTTTATATTCTATATAGATCGATTCATTTAATCTCCACTAATAAGGATTCCTGTTAGTGTAGAAACAAAAACTTAATTTGATCCCTCGACCCCCCGTTCAGATTGCGTGTCTCAAACGTTACCACTGCGCCAGAACGTACCACTTATTAATTAACCATTTTATTTAACTAGTCATTATTTCGTTCATTACACAGACATTAACATTTTATAGGCTTCATGCATGTATTTAAAAGATATTAATTGTTTTTGGATTTTGGCACCAGTTACAGGTGTTTACAACAATCTAGATATAAATCGTTTTATTTTCGTACAGTTAATGTTCATCAGTAAGCCAATCAGTTCCAACAGCCTGTCCTGTTTCGCTTAACAATTGCAGCCAGTTAAACATATAACGTGCGAGTTTCATTATTGGTAGTGGAATGCACCGAATGTTTTTTAAAGTGTTTTGTGCGCTCGAGTTTCATGGGTAACCCCATTGGTTGAAACATACCCGTTATATTTACCACGTTTAATAAATTGACCGACTAATATGACAGGCAGTTAGCCATTGGTATAACGGGTTTACGGACATTCACTGTTCATAACTCAAAACAAATGCAATAAATTTCAATGGTGTGATTTTATCAGTCATGTTTGTGGGGCAATATTTTGTCAAGAAATACAAACGCTACTATATAATACTTGAATACCACTTAATCATACTTGAATACAATGCTGTTTGTGTATGATCAAGTAAAAATCCAATACAATGAATGCAAGCTCCAGAGATTGGTATTTCAGATACAACTCTGGTTGAATTACAGCATGAACATTTCTTCGGAGAAAACAAAAACTTTGTTTTTTCAGATAAGTATCCGTTTTGATTTAAAATTGTCTTAGAGAATAAGACTGTGGATGAGGTGTCACATTTTCTGTTATCTTGGCTGTGACATCATTTATATCGTGGATTATGATATTGGTCATAATTTGGACAAGTTTCAGTCAACATGTGGTACAATTCGTCAAGTGTTATCGAAGAAAACAAGAAAATAGATTCTACTGAAGTTTTATAAGGTGATCGCTGTGCCAGTATTATTGTATTGTTCTAAACTTGGGTTCCGGTAAAGTAACATCTGAGTACAATACATGCATCGGAGATGAGAATCTAGCAATCTGTCAAACGATGCCCACGAAGAGTTAGACTCTACAATGAAGAAATTCGTAAAGAGTTGAACATTTTTAATATCCAGATTTCTACAGTATAGTACAGAAAAAAAATGGGTTGCTCATCTGTGTAGGATGCCAGATGGCAAGTTGTCTAAAGAAGATTGGCAATACAAGACTGTTGGATAACGAAATGTACGAAGACTAGGAGAAGAAATGGATGTATTTCCTTTGGGGCAGGAACAGGCGATTCGGCTAGTCCCGAATACAAGAAGAACAAGAAAAACATAGTGCACTTGTTAAAACTTGTATTTCACCAGCTTTTTTCAACTTACTTTTTTCTAACAGTTCATGTTTTATTTGCAGACAAAAATGTAGAAACATCTGCTGTTCAGTAAAACTTCATGCGGGTATCCGTTCTCGATGTATTGCTTAAACTTGTCTGGACTGTTCCACAGGTGCTCTAAATTTTGCAGACTTACTGTCCATTTCAACGTTGCCTTAGTATAATACACCACGGCCTAGGAAATTAAAATAAGACGTTTGCTGCAAAATTTGATTGACTACAAATATCTTTGTGCTAAACGAATGTTTACCTGAAAATGTCAGACTTTAGGTTTGGCAGCAGAAGATGGGTTTTAGTATCTGAATAAATAGTTGAGAAATGAGTTGTACTATCATTAACTTTTATACACATACACGCTTTAGTCACTTATTTCTCAGTAACCAAATACATATTTTTTTTCTGTATTTGCAACAGTCGCAGAATATACCAAATAAGAATCTTATGAAGCAGTTAAGAAAGTGTCGTTGTTTGGAACATTCTACACTCAGAATCCAATTTCCTTAGCATAAGTTTGAGACACTCCCTAACAAAAGGTTAAAAGCTTTTAAAATTAGCCCAACATCCCCTTTGTAAGAGTTAAACCTAATGAAACGGAAGTGGAAAGTAATTAACAGTTGAAATGGAATTTAGAACGTAACGAAGCGTAACTTTTACAATGCAACACTGACTCTACGCTACTCAACATTAGCGTCCGTTTTATGTATACTTAGTTATATTCACGTAATGTTTATGAGCCTTACTCAATTTAAAATTTGGACCAAACCGTCAACATGTCTTCTTGCTAAGACGAATTAATTTTTAATAGTTCGTATTAAAACCTGTTGCATTTTCAATGCCACTTAAGTGTCATCACATAGTGATGTCATCCCTACATCAGTTTAATTTACTTTCCATTAAACTTTTGCCGTTAGTAAAGATGCATGACTGTAGCAACTGGCAGCAGATTTATGTGTCTGTAAATTCTCTAGTTACAGTTACTGCCGGCAGAGGGCGACAAGACACATGTTGCGGTTACATCATTATCGTTCCAGATACTGTTACTTTAGTCAGACCGTAGTAACAGCATCATTTAATTCACTATATTTAATACAAATAAAATGATTTTTTACTAGCTAGTTAAACAATTACGAAATTGTTTACTATATTTTATCAGTCTCTCTGACAATATTTACATAACTGAGAATATCAGCTGCAAAGATTTAAGATGCCGTCCTGTAGCGAATGCAGAACCTAGGCTGGACAGAATAATAAGGAGCACAATAGTGATAGGAAAGTATAGGTGAAACCGAAAATTGTTTAAGTTTACTAAAAAAGAAAAGTCACTCGATTAAAACATAATGTCATGAAGAAATTGCATTCAAGAAGCATTTGACAAGTTGGATAGAACAACATTATGGAGAACAATCCCGAGAGAATGATATCCTATTCATGTAATACTGATAAATTAAAAGTTTGCATAGTGGAACACAGATATGGATAAAAACTAACCGATTATCAGAGCCCACTGATATAACCCAAGGTGGCTGGTAATGGTGCAGTTTCTCTTCCGTTTTATTTAATATTTTTGTAGATGATGCCGTAAGAAAATAGAAATTGGACACTCACAAACTGTTACAATTGATGAAAAGGTTTTTATTTAAATATTTCAATCTGTGCAGACAATCTTGTGATCATCTAAGACAATGAAAACAACTTTTAAAGTTAGTTCTTTCATTTAACAATATATTACGTGATTAAAATCAAGCTATTTTCTTATCTAAAACAAAAGTTAAGGATTTTTCAGAAGCAAATCGTATTAAAACAAATATTATACAACTCGCCAAGAGAAGAGGTGTCAGTGTATAAGTATCAAAAGTTTACCATTACATAGTATGATGAAAAAGAGGTTGAAAGCATAATTAGGCTCTTCCAGTCGCATTGTCGAAGTTTCACTAAATGCTTAAAAAAGAAAACCAGAAATGAGACGCAATTATAATGTAGTGGCCATACCTCAACTAATATATGGTAGTGAAAATTGGATTAGAAAGGCGAAAGGTATGTCTAGAATACAAAGGGCAGAAGAGAGGTCCTTGATGGCTGTAAAGGGTTGTACCAGAAGAGATCTTATCAGATATGATCATATTGGAGTAAATGGTAAATCTACCGGCACAAAACAGAGTGGCGGTCACACGTGGAGAGAATTAATTCAAATAGCTTTCGAAGACTATTGAATGTCCAAGAGAGAAGAGAAGTGTCGGATAATCCCGTAGATGATGGATGGATGTAGATTGGAGTGAAACTGAAACATACAATTATCCTAAGCCGTAAACGATGACGACGACGACGATAAAAGCTTTAAACAAATCTTGGTGCCACATTGACAACAGATTGCGCTGTTGATGAAAATACCACAAAAATGTTTAATACTTTGGACTGACAAAATAACCTTACTAACTTTAGGAAAAGGTTTATACTACTAGTATGGGAACCTACAGCTTTGAAACATGTAAGATAAAGACACTGCTGTATGCTCCAAGCGGTGGAGGTACACATCTCAAGCCAATTATAAATAATGGAATTATAAGAAAAGTTCGTATTCAAAGAAAAAAATTAGGCACCACAAATACAAACCTCCTCGTGTTGTATGGCCATGTGGAACAAATACCTGTTGATCGTTGGCTCGAAATGTTGTTAATCTGCGTCGCCTATAGAAGTAAAACATGTCGAGTAGGACAGCGATTTACAAGTGGCGAGCTGCGATATCTTTGTTTTATGCGGGCCGTGATCCTATATTGGAAACAAATTTAATAATAACTATATTTATTTTAGTAAGTAAATAAATAATTTACTATTATTTTAACCGAGAATGATTTGCAGTAGAAAGCTATGACGATAAAATTTGCATTGGTTAAAACATAAACGTACATTATATTTCACTTTATTCGTTTAGTAGAATGTGTATTTGCTCTAGACCTCTTTTGTTTGCATCATATTATTACAAGACCCAGTCTATTTCCTTCCATCCATGGGTTAGACAAAGCAAATGCGCTTTCCGATGTTTCCTCTTTCATTTGTAATCAGTCGCATCTGTTATTCACAGTTTCGTGATGATCCCATGAAGTAAAAAATGTTACTTTTATCGATATGTAAATTTTTTTACAGATATCGGTGGTTAATTATGTTATGATTCCAAAACTTAATAATTTATGTAGGTTTTTTTCAACAATTTATGACCTTAAGTATTTATAAAAGTAAAAAGATAAACACAATTTAATGGTTAAGCCTAATTTTTACTAAACTTGTAGTCCATCTGAAGATGAGCCGAGAGGCTTGAAAGAGCTTATGGAAAGTATAATTGCGTATTAGTGGTTACAATACGAGTTTAGTAAAAATTTATAAAAGTAGATCGTATGCGTCGAGCAATCTGAAGCTACATACTTCTACAAGCTGTCGACCAATGAGAAACCAATGCACGGATTATGCCATAAAAGCCAAAGTACCTGATGTGACTGTGAAATAAAATTAGAATGTCCTTCTAAACTTCTTTACAATGAAAGAATATTATAGCAAACGTTATTATGATGTAATAAAATCTATATTAAGAAACCTTTGTGATCCAAATCTACTAAAAAAATATATGCATGGAAAGACTGCAATGGATCCGTAAACAGCGTTATATGGATCAGGATAACAAAAAATTGTTTTGTTAGATTTAAACTTTAGAAACAGACGTATTGTTTTAATAACGGAAAATTATGAAGATCAAGTTCTGAAAAACTGTGAATTAAGCATGTATATTTTCACGGTTGCTGATATGAAAACACTAGAGAAAGAAAGAATTAAAAGTAGCGAAAAATCAATGAAAAATACATCTTGAAAAGAAACTGAAAGATCAGTTTGATGACAGTTTAGATTAGCAAAGTGTAACGTATTTAGTTAACAGTAACTAAAATACTTGGACTTAGTCCTTTCTCGTTTTTCAAAAATTGATTTTTTTGTTACAAAAGAACATTTCTCAAAAATTGGTTCACGTTACTGGGCTAAAATTTTCAGGGTAGCTTTACCTTATGTTATTTTCATCTTAGTGGAAGAATGCACTC
This sequence comes from Magicicada septendecula, assembly GCA_034769895.1. Classification (NCBI taxonomy): domain Eukaryota; kingdom Metazoa; phylum Arthropoda; class Insecta; order Hemiptera; family Cicadidae; genus Magicicada; species Magicicada septendecula. The sequence continues at coordinate 139,972,581 of CM068373.1, read as the reverse complement.
CTAAATAGAGACACGAAAACCCCATAGGTTTTCATGTTTCATACGTTTAGATATTCAAATCATTATCTGTTAGAAGTTTTGGCTCTATGTGTTAGACACTTCTATCTGTTAGAAGTTGTGTGTGTGTGTGTGTGTGTGTGTGTGTGTGTGTGTGTGTGTGTGTGTGTGTGTGTGTGTGTGTGTGTGTGTGTGTGTGTGTGTGTGTGTGTGTGTGTGTGTAACTTTGTAACACCTGTTAACGGATATCTTTTTCTTTTACACGACAATTAACTTTGTTTTTCATTGACGAAAAATCTAAATTTCGAAAAACGTAAATGGAATATAAATTTATTTAACGTTTTCAAAATAAAAATTTTAACCTGCCCACATTTAGTAAATACTAGTTAATACAATTGTAACATCTAGTTAATACTTCTTGAAGTTAAACGCTTAAAAACAAATCAAATTCAAAAGTTTTGTAAACGATCCTAAGAATTGAATACAGAAGAAATACAAAGTTAGAAACACTCGCCTGATATAAATAATTTAATAACGGCAACAAGCAAATCCTACTTTATTGTTAACTGTATCGCGCAGGGTTTTACAGTTATCCGACATAACTTTGCAACTTTCAAACTTATAAAATGAAATAACAGTAAATAGTTTTTCTTCTGCTGGTAAAGTTTTGTCCCGTACTTTTTACTTACATCGTACAAAACTTTGCCATTTAAGCTATTACGGTTTGCAAGCATTTATAAATAAAACACTGTTCTTATGACCATTAACTGTACCTATGGTTTATACGTTCCTCCCCATCTTAAGTCTGGAGAATATCGGTGCGTATAAACGCACCTGTAATCTACATATCTTTCTTATTCTACCTCTTTCTCTGTGGATCCTCCCCTTACCGAGACCTTAAAATTGCGAGGGGCAGCAGTTATACTAGGATAAATAAAATAACAAGCGGAATTCTTTTGAAAATTCTTTCATTTATCTGAAAGTACGAATAGTAAATACACTGACCGCAGATCTCGCTCACTATTTTGAATGAAGAAAATAAGTTACGTTATTAGACTACATTATGTAGAAAACTTACATTGTTACATAAATTTAGATTTTATAAAATTTTCAATTATCAGAACAATTACAAAAAGTGCTGTTTATAGTATTGAATTTATTCTGTAATATGACAGTTTTAAAGCAGACAATCATACAAAAACATTAAAAACTAAAAATTTTTAGATGTTGATAACATTTTACTCAGTTTTACACACGTTAGGGTTTTTACAATTTTTCCAAACTTTTGGTCCATTTTTTGGACCCTAGGCACAAAAATGTTGAAATTCCTAAAACTATACACTATATTCAGATTTTGGCTAACATTCTTTTTAAATTGATACACCACATGGACTTGAGCTGTTTAAAAAAATTTAAACAAATCACAATTTGCCTCCCGCGACTCAATTTTTGGATCGATACATCTAAAAAATAATAGGGTTTTTGTAAGGTAGAAGTGTGGATATTCATGCCAAGTTGTACAAAAGTCAGTTGATTTGTTCAAATGTATTTTAGAACTTAATTTCTAATGTAGGCTATATCAAAATTCTATTTTATATTTTGAAAATAAAATTTTAAACTTTTTGGGCCCTGGTGTCAAAGAATCGTTAAATCTGAAGTTAATACTAAATTCAGATTTCAGAGAAACTTTTATTTAATTTGATGCATAACATAAATTTTATTATCTTATGAAAATATTTACTTATTTTTATGATTCAGCGTCCCAAAATTTGTGATGTTTTCAAAACTCAACACTAAATTAAAACTGTGGTTAAAATTCATCTTAATTTTACACCCCAGGCGAACGATTCCAACTTTTTCACTATTTTGACACCCATATTTTGCATCCCGCACCCTTATTTGTGAGAGATCATTCTAAAACCCAGTAGAGTTCTATGGGGTAAAAGTAGTATAGACAAGTGTGCCAAGTTTTATGAAAATTGATTGGTACGTTCAAATGTTATAGTGAAACATACCCCAACGGACAAATAAATAGAAAGGTAGACAAATGTCAAAGGTCAAGTTAAAACTGAAAAATCGCTTCCCTCGTTCAATTAAAGATCTTATTTTATACGAATTCGGTAAGTATATTTAAACACTTATGTTAGCGTGACACAAGTTTTCAATGGCACTGGCAAAAAGTTCCCTTCAACATTAAATAACTCCCTACTGTATTTTGAACTTCTTTGTCAGTCTGTAATCGTCGCATCCCTAAGGCTTCTTTCAAATGTCCGAACACAAAAAAAACATACGACGCAACGCCAGGTCTGTAAGGAGGATGTTCCTTACTCCTGTCACTTTAAAGTTTCAATAAGTTACTCTATGACACGTTTGGTAAGTAAACAACGCACCGATTGGGCGCCAACGTTTGTTATTACAGACAATCAGAGATGATGTAGCGCACACGTCCATACGAAATACCCAATTCCGTCCGCTGTGATTGATTCGACTATTTGCAACCAACAACTGGTGCACGCGTTCAACATTTCCATCCGTTGTCGAAAGTTTATTAGTTTAGAAACTTGTGGAGTTTCAACACAGTATAATTGGCGAATAGGGTTACACCTCGCCTACAGAAAACGCGAATTTCAACTTTGTACACTATTTGTAAATTACAAGTGTTCCATATAAGAGACCTGTCCAGACGTACTCCAAGGTACCAGAGTCAGTTGAGAAGTGAAGTTCTTGGAGCCACATCAATAGCTTAGCAACAGAACTTAAATTTTTCGTGTGTTGTTTGGTTTATACTTTGCTTAAAGGCTTGTTAATTTTTAAGTTTGTCTGCCAGTTTATTATTGTTTATCAGCTGTTCGAAATTTCCGTGTCACTAGCGTTTTGAAAAACAAACAAAATCAAACATCGTGCTGCTACTGAATTGTTTTTTTAAAACGGTCTAGGGCCGATACAAATTCACAACCTAATGGTAGATGTGTTAGAAGATGTTGTACCTTAAAAAACAAAAGTTTGTGGCTACTCGAGTTTAAACGTGGTCGTACTAGCACTAAAGGTGATACCCGCAGTAGATTCCCCATAAGTGCAACAACTCCAGATATCATTACACAAAATTCATACAGGGTGTTGGAAGGCTAATGAATAAATATGGATGACATTGTTAAGATGATGGGCATTCTACATTTGCGTGTATATCATAGCATAAATTAAGAATTTGTTGAGAAAACCTGTGGCGCAATGAAGGTGTCACAGTTTTTGGGCACCAACTGCGAGATTACATCCGATAAACTTAGGGCCACGTTTAAACTCGAGTACCCACTTACAGACCATCGTTTTGATTGTGTGCCATCTCCTAACACAATCAACCATCTCGTTGTAAATTTCCGTTGGCGGTAGGCCTTCTTTAACAAAGTATTCCTGATTTTGTTCGTTTTTGAGAACACTTGTGACACGTGAATTTTAGTCAGCTGGTAAACTCTCTTATATGAGTCTTTTGGCGCACAAAAAATTTAGTTCTGCCAGTAAATTGTAGACCTCCTCCGCGAACGTTTCAACTAACCTTCGAATTTTACTACTTAAATTTATATCCAGATCGTTCAAAATAACTCTTCTTTTATTCCTAAGGTTTTAATACGCAACTCTACTTCATATAGCCAGCTCTCCTAATGAGACACATCGTGTCAATATTGTTACGACGGTCTACTTGATCGTCGTAGGTACAGTGGAAAACAAAATACAAGACACCAATTAAATCACTAATCACTAGCTTTAATTTTCACACTTAAACAGTTCGTAATTAACAACAGAGTTCTTACAACAAATCAAACAAAAATTGTTCACACCCAATAAAATGTCAACTAACATAAAACACAATTGTATTACCATTACACCGCCCGATTATAAAACACAGCACTTCACTAATAACCACTTGAAGGCACACAGTATCTCCCGACAATAAACTCGAACCGCACTGTAGTATATCGCAACTATAACTGGAACTGAACGTCGTTGAGTACTGGTATTTATACCCCCCCCCGAAATACTAGATTATTCCATACTGCGCATTAACAATAAAGGAAAAAATTTGAGCGTAATTGATTGCGGCTTTGACACATTTGGCGCGACTTCTGCACAGTCTAGCTAATGCGTCGAGAATCACGTACGCCACACAGATTCAGCTGGATTCATCTGGAACATTCGATAAACACGTAGATTGTTCTGTAATGTCGTAACAGTATCTTTTATTTAGTGACGCTTAAAGCATTGTTTTGTCCCCTCTTGTTATCTTAGTTCTTTATAGTTACTATTTGTGTTCTACCTTGTGAGCCATTTTACAACAAATCCTTTCCACACCACTGATTTTATTTCAGTTTTTTGTCTACTAACCAGTCCTCGTGTTTCTCGACGGACATACATATTGTTACGTAATGCGGAAAAAGTGTTACATCATTACAGAACAATCCACATGTTTCTCTGATGTTCCAGTGGAATCCGGCTGTAATGTTGTGTCCGTACGTGATCTCAACACCGAGACTTTTCTAGACTTCGCCGGCCGTGCGCACTGGGTCAAGGCAGCAATAAATTACCCTCTAGTGTAGCGCTAATGCGTAGTATGGAATATACTGGAATTTCAGCGGGGTATAAATACGAGTACCCAGCGACGCTTAGTTCAGTTATTGTCGGACGACTTACGCAGTGCGGTTCGAAGTATTGTGGCGAAGTGTTATGTGTTTTATATTTGTGCGGGACAATACAATTGTTTTATACTCGTCGCCATTATTATTGCATGTAAACAATTTTTATTTGATTTATTGTAAGAGACTACCTTGTTGATTACAAACTGTTAAATTATGATAATTAAAGCTGGTGATTAGTGACCTATTTGGTGTTGTATTTTGTTTTCCACTGTACCATACGACGATCAGTGAGACCGTCGTAACAATACATTCCAATTAGTTGTGCTTTTATGTATTTTTGTTGGTTGTGGTATTCATTACCAGATGCATTATATACACGTTGCTCAACTCAGTCTGTCTTTTATTTCTACACGGTCGGTTTCATAAGAATCCGGGAATTCATTTTATATTTACTTGTAAATAGTGCCTGACTTCTAGGAAAAGTTATAAGATTTTAATTATACTCTGTTCAATTGTAAAATCGCAGATATATAAGAATAAAAGCTTAATATGTTTTGTTAAATGTCTACAGTTCTAGAGTGCCTTAACATAATTTTTCGACGTATTTTTTGTAATCTCACATTCCACACTATTACTGTTACTAACGTTAATGTTACAGAAGGGAATGGTCTTATTTTATTTTCTGAGTAAGTAAAAAAATGCTTCCTACATATCGCAGGTGTTCGTGTATTGGCGCTCTGATAACTCTGTCTGTCTGTCTATCTCCCTCTCTCATTATTTCACGCCTCTTACTCACTCTCTGTCTGTCTGTCTGTCTCTGTTTGTCTGTCTGTCTGTCTCTCTCTCTCTCTTTCTCTCTCTCTCTCCATCTATCTATATATCTATCTATATGTCTATCTATCTCTATTTCTTTCCCTAAATTTTGACATTTTTCTACTATTTTGTTATCGGTTGGCGTTTGAATGAAAAGAAAATCGTGAAAACCGGCGTTTTTGGGCCAAGATTATCACTCGTGTACTTACCAACTTGATGACACCTTGGCTCCCATTAGAACTTAATTTAAGTGTTCTTGCTGACAAAAAATTCCTTTATTATTATTTTTTTCATTACATTCTGTCAGTGTATACAATTTAACATCAGACACTTGACAGTGTCTCTGTTCAGTATTCTCTCACTCTCTAACAACTGTCTCAAAATGAGTGTGTCAGATATGTGTTGAACGCTGGTATTCAGTCTGAAGTACTTAATTGTGCATTCAAGTACTTTCTAGAGAATCATAATTTGCTACACGTGCTTCTGTTGTACTTTGTAAATAGCAGTATCAGAGTTAACTAGGAGATATCGGAGACACTTTCAAACACCATTACACAATCCAGTCTCCACTCTTGTAGAGAAAAATGTTTCTTGGAATATGTAAAAGGTCACACCATGAATTTTCACTAGTAACTTGATTTAACCGTACTCAGCTCGAGGGGATGAAATCTGATACTGAGTAACGTGTTTGAACAACGCACAAAGTAAACAGCGTTTGTTGTGTCCGTTTACTAGAATTCTTCTCAGAAATGCAAAATAATGATAATGTGGCCAATCTTGTGTACTTGTTGTTGGTTAGTTCTTAGATGTCAAGAAATAGTTCGTATTACGTAGACCCAGTTTATTTGTAACTCTCATTGAATTCTAAAAATGCATATAAAATACTAGGGTTAGTTGAAAAGTTTGCAGAGCGATATGTAGAACTAAAATTTTTCTTGAGTTGTAAGATCGTTTATATCTTATCAACACCGTTGATTTTAGAATCTGTATGGCAATTTATTAACTGTTTAAAGCTGTTAAAATTTAAGTGTCACGACAGCTTGCTAATGGCTCCGTACTCATTACATCGAATTAGGAAGGATTTCGGATTACAGACTTTCACATTGAAGATTAACCGATGCCTTTTCGTAGAGTTGACGTTATATTAGAAAAATTGTAGTCGATGGTACTATTTGGGGACAGGTCAGCAATTTTGAATGTTTGGTCTATAATGTGGCTTACATTAAAAACAGTGACTTGGACAATAAGCTACATAAGTTCAACCATATGTGCGGAATTATCTGGAGAATTCTAAAATCAACGAGTAAACAAAAACGCCTAAAGTAAGCAATCCTCCCTACACTTCTATATTGGTCTGGTAATTGGATTCTAACGAAATCCTAAATAGGGTCGTATTCAAGGGGCCAAGTTTCCTGAGGCACGTAACAGGATATACTCTGCAAGATATACAAACGTCAATAAACGGCAGCAACTGAATATTTTGAGTATACTCAATAGGATTTCCAAATATTGGAGCGTCTTAACCAAATGGTTTACTGCCGTATCCCCAAACAACTATAGAATTACAAATTGAAGGGACGGAGAGATGTGGGACTTCCGATGAAGGTCTGGAGCGAACAGCTGCACTCTATATGCTTGAAACCAAAACAAACCATTTTTGTTTTAATCCTTTTAAAATATGATAAACATACCATTTTCTTGTTGTATTTAAATTGTAAACTAGCGAGTAAGACATCGCTTGTAAAAAAAGACATTGCAAAAAACAAGAGACCTCATGACTCAAAAGTAAAACTCATATATTGTAAAGGCTGATAATAACTTTACAGCAATTACTTTTGCCCTTATCGCATATGGCTTACATTTTAAATGATTTTGAGATATTGTTACGACTGTCTAGTTGATCGTCGTATGGTACAGTGGAAAGCAAAGTCAATTAGGTCACTAATAACCAGTTTTATTTATCACATCACAGTTAATAATTTGTAATCAATAAGATAGTCTTTTATAACAATTAAAGTAATTGTTTTCATTTTCCACACTCAAAAATAATGTCACATTTGAAGAATTCCACACTAATTAGAACACAATATTTCACTACAATACTTTTACACTTGATCCGCGTTAAGGAAATCGCTCACTGTCAACTGACTTATAAGCCGGCTTTTTATAGGTAACGCATGTCGTCTAGAAATGTTGAAACATTTCCTCAGTTGCACTCAAGAGGACTCTGGAATGTACTTGAGCGCGCCCTTGACTGAGACGCACAACTGCTAGGCTTGGGAAGGAACGGGTGGAAGACGTTCTAGGCTGTTCGACAGAGTTCTCGTTACAATATTTTTTAATAGTTGCCTCAATAATGTTCATATATAAAACACGTTCCAGTGCAACAATTCTGGCTCAAATTCAAAAACTGTAAGTGAAAACAATTTTTCTACAATTTCAGTCCATTTAAGAAGAGAGATAGACTTATTTTCAATCCTCCTTTCCACGACGTAAGATATCGGTTTGCTTATTAACTACTCTGTTCCTTACCGTCGCGTAGAGATGCTTCCGTTTCTCTGTTTGCTTGATTATTGGGTAGCTCAAACAAAGGCGTACCACATACGCGCGTGCGCGAACACACACACACACACACACACACACACACACACACCATAAAGCATCGTTGTCTTAATTCACCGTGACTCGTGAACACTATCATTTTATCATTAAAGTTATGCTAACAATATATTCAACTTTACCGGGTCCTCAGACACAAACTAGGTTAATACTACATTAAGACACTGAGCACTAATAACTGCATTACGCCAGCCACTGAATATTTAATGCACCGGTCCGCTTGCTAATGGAATCAATAGTTGTAAGTTTGCTCCGCACCCCATGACTCGTATCTGACAAGGAGATTGCGACGTTTCGCCCGACAGAGTAAACTTACGCCCACTGGTAATGTCTTAGTACTTAACTTGTCGAATTATTGTGACGATTTAATTGGTAATACAAATTTAATAATAAAAAAATTAGAAAGCACTTAAGTATTTTTAAATCGCACAATTAAAGATAATACCCCTGTACTAACTCAGAATAAGTATGAGATTTAAATGGAAAAAATCTAACTAAACAAGTAATAAAAAAATCGTATTGTAAAAAGTTAATAATATTACAGTAACCCTTTAGTAAATCATCATGCGTTGACCTGTTTAATTCCGGACACAACGTGCTTAGCGAACCGTCTGTAACTTAGAAATATTTGAAAATCGTAATGTAAGTAATTAATAATTTGAAGGCACAAATAGTAGTTAAAATAATTCCTGTAAACTAAATAAGTCTAAATAATTTGTTTCATCTTGCTATAAGAATGTCTATTTAAATAAAAGTTGGAACTATATTATGGCGGAGTACTCGCTCCGCTTCGTTGTTATGTACCAGTCGTATCAAGTTAAGAGTTACGATGCGGCGTTCAGACAGTACACACCTCCAAGCGAGGGCTCTTCAAAAAAGTGTTATTTTAAACTTAAAATAACGGTTAGCTACCACTAAAAAAAACGTGGGGAGCTAGTGATTTTTAAATGTATATGATGTAGATAAAAGTTTGCACAAGAAATGTAGTAATATAAGAACAATCAACTACTCGTAAACAAGGTGACGTCTCTACTTAAGATGTAAACTCCAGTACAACTCTACATGTGAATATGTGACCTGCCGAATTGCACATACGGACGTCTACAACCCATACGACGCTGACCAGGACCGGCGTGGATCAACCCAACATCATGCAGCATTACATCAATCTACTCACTAATACGGCTATTAGATATTCACCAGAGACACGACACAGATGACTACCCCGACTACCAGAATTCCGAAGAGTCACACCCCAGGACGAGGACAGCAAAGCTTATTTTAGAGGTGACTCGATAGCTTGGCTATCGAGAATTCATTACATTTGAAACATAACTTTTATAGATGAAAGAGACTTTTCAAAAGACAATAATTTTCTCTGAGCAATAAATAAAACCAAAGAAATGTAAACTGTAGTATTGAAAATCATACGTTGTAACGTTAATATTGAAATGTAAATTATAATCCCTTTAATAAATAATACCATTCTTCAAATGGTTAATGTAATCTTGCAAGCTCTTAGATGAGCATAGTATAATTCAGACGTCTTTACTATATTTAAAGCAGACTCGGATCCGAGGTAAATTACATGATCAATATGATCCCTTGTTTTACAGAAAACCCTTTTTGAATATTTCAGTATAAATAATTATGTTATGGGATCTTTTCATATAATTTGTTAATAAAGAGACGTCATCTTATTACACATTGGAGTGAGTGCATAAATCAGGGAAATACCTTCCCCTTGTGTCCTAATAAATAGCGTAAATATTCTTGTTCTTTGTGTTGAGTTTAATTTCAGTTCGTTACAACGTAGGCAGCCTGTATAATTGGCTAACGTCAATTATGATGGGTTCCCTGGATTTGTAACGTAGCCCGGAACGTTACATTATCAACAATAATTGCTTACAATTTAATTACTTTCTCGGTCATACAAAGTTTCGGAGGATTTTCTTGAATTAATTCTCACATTTTTTTTTCATACTCTGGTCTTTGTTGCCACTTTCTATTCTTGGTAAATTTATTTGTACCTCGTATAGCTTGTTCCCTTCTTACAAAAGAGTAAAAGCAATCAAAGAAAACTGATAAACATTGTGTATTATACAAAAAAGATGAATACGGTTCAATAACACTTGGTATTACTGGCATTCCGTATACCAGCATAGATAAATCACTAGGAATGAATCATGATGTTGAGCTACAACGATAAAAGATTAAAAAATGAAAAAAGGAACTGTAACTTCTTTGTCTTCTTTTTTTTCATTACAAGGAATATGTTATATAAACCTGTTCCTCTACCCATTTCTTCATCAGATGACCCACATCTCTTCTTCCAACTTTGTCGTGTTCACTTGCTAAAATGCTACTTATCATGCTCCGGACGAGGGCTTTCAGTGTTCCCACCACTTTCAGTTGTCGTGGTTGCGGACTTGAAAATAGTGGAAACATTGAAAGGCCTCGTCCGCAGCGTGACAAGTAACAGTTCAGCATGTAAACACAACAAAATTGGAATTAAAGAGACTGCAAATTCAAATAACAAGATGAAAACGTCTCTTCTACCAGTGGGTTTATATTTTGAAATGGATCCTCCGTCAACCTTTGTAAATGATCACACCATTGTCTCCTATAAATTAAAATGAATGTAGGCTATTTGTCTTTAACTTTGAGTTTTTTCTTATATATTCATTACTTCTTCAGTCTTGCAGTGTACAGTTGAAAGAATTTTAAAGAAACCTCATTTCAGTACTTTAAATCCTGCCGCATTCTTTTTCCTTTATGACCCACAGCTTACTCGCGAGTGTCAAAGTGATTATTGAAAGTGACTTATAAACTTAATACTCGTACTGTGTCTTGTTTTATTTATAACATTTCTATGAATCGTTCTATAAATATTAATACATTTATGTACCTTATCTTCTATATTAGATTTCGACTCACAGCTTACTTCACATCTAAGATATTTAAAATGGCTGACTTGTTTAAAGCACTGTTGTTTATAACTATCTTAGTTCTCACTAGATATTTTACCTTTAAAAGCCAAGGTTCTATTATTTTTCTCTGAAACTGTCATTGAGCAGTCTCTTGCTACTGCCTAAGAAACTGTACCCTCGTTAAAATCTAGCTGTGTCAATTTGGCACACATTATGAGAGATTTCCCCCCCCCCCCGTGGCCACCTAAAGTTTCAATTAACGCTAATAACAGTACTTGACAGTAATGTCATTTTTGTAACGATAAACCGGTATTAAAATGTGCTTAAGCATTTGAGGAATCTATCAATTTTTAGTTTTAACAGACATTACGTTAAATGTTTATATACATGAAGACGTTTGAGGAATGGAAACGTTTTGTTTCTTAAAATGGAACGATGGTTAACGTATTATTCAATATTATGAAACTATTGAGTTATTTTATATAAAGATCATGTAATCCTGGTAACAATACTATGACGTAATAACAATTTAAAATATTTTAATCGGTAATGTAACATAATTTTATAAGCTCTAAAAATATTAAAAGAATAAGCGTGCATATTGATACTTCTAGAATACTACCTAACCTGAAGAATTCGCTCACTATTTTGAACTAAGTACATTTATTATTATTATTATATTTTATATCTATTTTGATATTATATAATTTTTCAGTTATAAAAAAGTTATAAAAATCTTGATTACCCTAATATTTTTGTTCAGTAAACTGAGAATTGCAAAACGATTACACAGGAAATAGTAAACATTCCAAACAATAAGCTGTGTGTTAAAATTCATTTCAGTCTGACACCCGTGGATAAATTTTAACAATTAAAAAAAATGTTAATCGTATTTATGGACCTAGGGTCATGAAAGTTGTAATATTTACGAAACAGTACACAATATTTATATTTTGGTTATAATTCTTTTTAATTTATTATCCCACACGAAATTTGAATTTTTATAAAGCTTTTATAAAGCTTTTTATATTTTTAATAAGAAATTAACACAGAATTCAGAGTTTAGTTAAAATTGCTTTTAGTGTGACATGCGACATGAATTTTTGCAATGTTATCAACATTTTAAGGAGATTAAACAAATTCTAAATGTCCCTAAAATCTGTAATCAAATTAAATGGGCTTTTAAGAAATATACTAATTTATTGTTTATTTTTTAATATTTCAAAACTTTGGGTTACCTAGAGCCAAAAGTTAATGAAAATTTGATAACATTGCAAAAATTCATGTGGCATGTCACATTAAAAGAAATTTTAACTAAACTCTGAATGTTGTGTTCATATTTGAAATTGATAGTTAATTTGATAACCCACAGCGATTTTTTAAAGATTTATACCTCATCGTAGATTTTCCTAAAATTCTGGGGGGAATCATTTTCAAAAACATTAGATTTCTGTAAGGAAAAAGTTTGCAAGGATGCCAAGTTTTACGAAAATAGGTTTTTTCGTTCAAACTTATCGTGAGACGTACACCAAACAAAAAGGTAAATAGACAGACAGACAAAAGGTCGAGTTAAAACTGACAACTCGCTTCGCTTGTTCAATGAGTAAAACTTGTTCCTATGATTCGCGGGTACAACGCCTACACGGTTCCGTATCTAGGTCAGCAGTGCCACCACGTTGTTAGCACTGCTACCGTGATAACGTTGTTATTTATTCCCGCAATTAAAACAGCCTACCGCTGTTAACCGCCGCTTACACACACACACACACACACACACACACACACACACACATTAAGTCTTTCCTTTTACGTCTCAGTCCTGCTGCATTATCGTGTCCTATATTACGTACACGGTCCCACTGACGTCACTTTGTTGACGTAGTCTATTCGCGTTGTGGGCGTCTTTACTTCCGATTCAATATTCTGTTCAATATTGTATTGAAAATGGTAACAAAATATTTAGTATTTAGAAGTATGTAGGAATTTTATTCAAAATACTAAGTCTGTATTAACAATAATTTGTAAATTTTGTTAGATATATTCAGTGTTGAACGACATTCTGATACATACGAAGAACTTGGCAGTTGAAAAGTCTGTAATAGCTGAGCATTTAGCCTTAACTAATCACATGGTAAACTTAAAAGACGCATCTGTAAAAAGGTCATGTAATAGGTATTATGACAGATTGATCCTAGAAGCAAAGAAATTAATAAACACAAGGATAACATCAACCGAGTAACCGCCACGCTTAGTACGACTTGGTATCCTTTACTTTTTGGTTTGACCGTACGCGAGTTGACTGACCGCAAAAATTATGAACACAGCGAAACATCTACAGGGCAGGGTCCACTTACCGGACCACCCACCGCCACTTCTACACTATATAACTGAGTTAGTTTGCCGGCGTTTTTGTCACTTAAACCTGAGGATACTCATTGTAAAATGAAGGAAACTTTGTCATACAAGACATTTTTGACGTGGTCTATACCGCCGGCGTTTTTGTCACTTAAACCTGAGGATACTCATTGTAATATGAAGGAAACTTTGTCATACAAGACATTTTTGACGTGGTCTATACCGCCGGCGTTTTTGTCACTTAAACCTGAGGATACTCATTGTAATATGAAGGAAACTTTGTCATACAAGACATTTTTGACGTGGTCTATACCGCCGGCGTTTTTGTCACTTAAACCTGAGGATACTCATTGTAATATGAAGGAAACTTTGTCATACAAGACATTTTTGACGTGGTCTATACCGCCGGCGTTTTTGTCACTTAAACCTGAGGATACTCATTGTAATATGAAGGAAACTTTGTCATACAAGACATTTTTGACGTGGTCTATACCGCCGGCGTTTTTGTCACTTAAACCTGAGGATACTCATTGTAATATGAAGGAAACTTTGTCATACAAGACATTTTTGACGTGGTCCATACCGGAGGAAGACTTCAAAAACATAATAGACACCGGCCGCGGAAGCCTACGTGAGAATATATTTAATAACTAGGTCTAAATTATTTATCATTCAAGTGCCATGGTTACAATTTTAAATAAAGTACCAGTGCAATGTTAGAATATTCAGTATCTGTTCATTTAAAAATAATAAAACTAGCATGCTCCGTGAGCTGCAAGAACTTGCTCACTATTGTCAACTAAATACATTTATTTTCACATAAATTTTAATAGTAAATAGTTTTTCAATTATAGTACAAATTTTTAAAAAAACCTGTTATTCTACTAGTTCTTTAGCAATAAAACAATTGTAGACTACACTGTTATGCAATAAAAACTAAAAATTGGAAAAATTCGAATTTGGATTGCAATTCATTTCAGTCTAACATCCGGGTAGATTTTCACAGATTTTTCAAACTTTGGATATCTTACTGGATCCTGAGGTTCTAAACATTTAGAGTTTCTAAAACTTAACACTACACTCACATGGTAGTTATGGATTTTTGAGATGTTATGAAGCTTTTCACCCACTTTTTGTGTCCTGACGTCCAATTACTTTGAAAATTTTAAAAATAAACACTACACTCTGATTTTGGTTAAAATACACTTTACTTTGTTACTCTACGTAGGCTTTTGCGATAATTTTATATACGCGTATTTTCAATACAGACTCCCTCCAACTTTTGCCTTTTGCTTGATTATTTTTGATAGGATGCATCCGAAAACAATAAGGATACAGTGTGTCTTTAGTGTATATAAATGGAATTGGCAATTAATTGATTAATTATGTTTGCCGTGCCATTTATATTTAGTGCAATTATGCTAATTATTATTATTATCGAATTATCCAATTATAAATTGGTAAATTGGGTATAATTAAATTCGTATACTAATTATATGTAGTCAAACAGGGTTGTAATTGACATTAATATTTAACACACATATGAAAATAACTTACATTTGTCGGATTAGACTCAATATAGTTATCAACTCAATATGATTTGCATGAGCCTGTTAATCTGACATTTCAATGGTCGATTTGGTTGTGTCCATTGATAATTAGCATAACTCTGAGACTCATTATGAAATTACTTGGAACGTGATAAATTAATTGTCAAGGTTAATTTGCAATAATGAACGCAAGATTTAAGTATATAGATAATAATTACTTATTTATTATATTGTTGGTTAAGTAAATTACTATGTCCTGCAAATACATAATTAAAACACATAATAACAAGATTACAATAATATTCGTTCGTTGTTTCCTGAAAACAAGACATACAGTACATTCAAATACAACACAATAATATACATATACAAACAATAAGCAATCAAATATATTTTATCCCTAGCTAAATGCGTTCATTATGCTCAGATGAATTACTTTAATATTAACATTATAAGATTTATGATTTATATAACTTTACAAAAATCTCTCGGGAGTAGCTCTTTGAAAAGATGAGACAGTGCAGTAGTATATGTATCACTAGGATTTAAGAAACATAAAGGCTTATCTTGCAAAAGGGTTTATCCAAAATTCCATCGGTGTAAGATGACATCCGCTGGTGGATTCCTCGTACATCCTAATCACTGTTAATCGAAGAACACTTCACTTCACTTCACTTCACTGATTTCCACTCTCGTTATGTATAGTGTGGTGTTGTACTCCCCGCTGGTGTCAAGTGTTTTTGAGTTCAAGTGTTAAGATGCCAACATCGTCATTAAAATGGTTTACTCTTAGAGTTTGCTGTGTGCGTGTTCATATAGTTAACTATTTCTTCTATCTTGGACGTAGTGTATGCAATGTGCGTAATAGTGTTCGTGTTGATTCATTCAGTTCAAATGTTCAATATAGCGAATCATTATTGTGGAATAGTGTTTGAACTGTCACCCACTGTTTTACTCTCGGAATGTTACTCACTTGTATTATTATGTTGCGTGTCGGTCGTAGTTTAGAGTCACGTACACACTGATATTTAACGATAGTTATGTCTATTCGCACTGTCGATTATCGGAACTCATATAACTGTCGAACATACTTTTTGTATAATTGAGATTGAATTGAATGTCTAAGTTCACTTAAGACCGCGACTTGGTTACGATTTCACTGAGTTAAGAGTTGGGTAAGTCGCGTAAACTATTGCAATTACTACCGTTATTACCGCTCCGACTACTACTATATTATTCCGACTTGCTACGTAACTACTGTAACTACTGCAACTACTATTACTCGTCTTCTACCGTATTACTACCATAACTACACTATTACTACCGCTCCGCGTCCTCGCAAACAGTTTTTATCAAACATACTACCCAGAAGGCAAATTCTATATTTCCACGCCTTTGTCGTTGTTCATAGGTTCCTTTAAATTCCTACCACCTTGTAGATCTTGTCATCGGTTTCCCGATTCGTCGTTCGAGTCTTTATTACTCTCTCCACGAGTTCTTTAGGAAGATGCCCAACGCTGGTTGGTCGCCGACATCCCCGGAATATTCCAGCGACGAACGTTGTGCTGATTCTCAGAAACTAGGGCAATTCTCTCGCCTGTCTGTCAACCTTTGTTTCCACGTTGTCGAGGTACTCTGACTTAAAAGAGTCTGCAGTGTCTTGGTCAATTGTTCATTTACCCTTCGCTCGTTCCGCCGATTATCAACTCTTCGTTGGTGACATCCCTGGACGAATCCCACGCTTTCTAGTTGTAAATCTAGTTAAATGTCAGGGTTTGTTTTCATGCTGGGCTGCGCGTACCTCCAGTATTCACTGAATGTCCGTTCTATTGTCTACGTATTTGTCGAGATTTCTCTGTACCCTTTGTTGCTGGGTGTAACGTTCTTATGTGTGCTCGTTACAACACACCCCCACAGCATGTGTTCCATTTCACTTCTGCGTAACCAGGCAGCTGGACTAAGCCTTTGTTTCGTTCGCTAGGTGCTGTAAATTGTAACTAACTTTGAGCTGTCAACGACGCTCCTTAGATTCTTATTGTGGCGTGTAGTCAGCCGTTTTTATCATTGTCTTCGCACTGGCGTCGGGTCTGACGTGTCCCTAATTCGTCTTTATTTACTACCCGGGCTTGTGTCTGTCAACTCGAGTGTGTGAGCGTACCACTTGATCGAGAAATTATAAATTTTTTAAAATTTTGATCACTATATTGTCCCCAAATTGGATTGGATGTTGGATTAACAGGAGACATCTGATCCAATTTCTGCGCTCTGTCCCAGTCGTGGACGTCTGCTTTGGAATGAGCATGGTTGAATGACATATATCTCACATATGGAGCAATAGTTATTCCCTATCTTGGCGTCTTCCATGATCATATGAATTTATTGCCGTCCATCTGAGTGAAATGAACGCATTTTCTACATTCTATCCGTTTATATGCGGATTATACAATATTATTTCATGTAAATAATTGAACTACGATATTTATATCTGCCCATTAGACAGTTTGTTTCGTTATTGTCTACATTCTTTCGTTATACCTATATAACGTAATAAATTAGCTGAAGATTAGCTAGCAATTAAATCAATCGATCATATATCGATGAATCATATAACAACAAAATATTTTTAATTCGTTATTAGTATCTCATGACTATAGTTGCTAACAAATAAATATATACATAGGATTAACTTTTGACATATTATAAACGATCACATTAATAAATGAAATATGCATATTAATTAAACAATTAAGGATTCATCATACCTCATGGAGTATACCTAAACGCTTTTTCCTAAAGTTACAAAACGATTGTTCATATTTAAATTATTAATTGCATAAGCAAATTACTAGATTCACTACATTTTATCAAGTTATTATTTCACAATTATTAATGTCTTATATCATTGTATCATAATGTTTCTTTGATACATGATACACGTTATCAATTTACTTTATACATATTGATGTTTAAATTCCTAATTAACATAGTAAATAATGAATACATGGTGATCACAAACACAATTGATATTGAAGTATGAATTAAACACAGTATGGTAAAATGTACATCATTATTTGGTTAGCTGGACTGGCCGCGCGAGCAAATTGGATGATTTACGTGTTCCGCTTTGCAGTCATCTAGCAGCCGGAGTCATTACTACCTTCTTGTGTAATTCGTACTTCTTTCGCCGGTTCATGATATGCCTTAATTTGTCGTATATTAAATCTTCCTCGTACCTTTCCGCTATCGCATTCCACGAGCTCATACGTGGCCTCGCCGATGATACGGTTGATCTTATACGGTCCTGATAATAGTTCGAAAAACTTGTCGATTTTTCTCAACATAGCGTCTGATTGATGGTATGTTCTTACCAATACCTTGTCGCCAATTGAAAACTTCGTTATCTTCTTACTCTCGTTGCAGCGCTTCGCGTGCTTCTCTCTCTTCTCCTTGATTTTCACAAATATGTTATTCTCGCGCTTCCCTTCACTGCTAATGATCCCCTTGTCCAAGCATTGTTCCCATGCTCGTGTAGGTCTCGTACCGAGGTGTGCTTCATGAGGGGTAATTTCGATTGTCTCGTGGTACACCTCGTTCAGACACGCTTCGATTGTCTTTATGTAATGGGACCATTTAGTGTGTCTGTCACTCACGAAAATTCGAAACAAGTTCCCAAGTTGCCGGTTAATCCTCTCGGCAAGATTAGTACAAGGGTTTCGTATTGCGGTAAACTTCGGTTGGATGTTCAACTCCTTTAAACCGTCGACCCATTTTCTGGAGGTGAACTGTGTCCCGTTGTCCGTCAAAATGGCCCTTGGTCGTCCGAACTGTTCACAATAAGCTTTTATCCTCCGCAACGTCGTAGTGGTTGTTGCTCTTCGGAGGGCGAATAATTTAACGTATTTTGTGAAATTATCCACTATTACTAGTAAATATTTAACACCACCCGCTCCTGTCGGTAGGGGTCCATAATAGTCTGCGCTTACCAGATCTCCTCTTGCTGTAGGTATCACAGCGCGTGTACCACCAAATAGCTCTTTGTTGTTGGTGTCTTTGCACTTCTGGCAAACGTCGCATGTTTGTATATAAGCTTTGACCTTCTTTAACATCCGGTCGAACGTGAAATGTTCCTGGAGCATTTTCATACACTTCTTCGTCCCTAAATGTCCGAACATTTGGTGGATTTCTGCGATTATGTCCCCAGATATGTTGCTAGGAACATAGGCTATAGCTTCCACTCATTCCGCTGCCGCCTATATAATTTGTCATTGACATATTTATAAAATTTATTTAAATTTGGGTCTAAACTTCCCTCCTTAATTTTATTAATGATTGTCTTAAGCTTGTCATCTTCTATTTGGTGTTTTCCAATATTTTGGATTAATTTTCGTACTTCGAGTTTCATCTTAACGGTGAAGTGATTGACCAAATATTCATGCGTATTGTCTTGAACTTCATCTAATTTTGTATCGTGTGGGTATCTGCTTAAGATGTCGGCTACGATGTTGTCCTTGCCCTTTCAATGGATAATATCGAATTTATATTCTTGCACAGCGAGAATCCATCGCGTAATCCTCGAATTATTCAAATGGCATTTGTTTAGGAACGTCAACGCCTTGTTGTCAGTTATTATCGTCAACGGTTGTCCGAGAACGTACATGCGGAATTTTTCTAAGCATCTAACGATACTTAAGAGCTCCTTTTCTGTAGTGTAGTAGTTCCGCTCGGCACCCTTGAATGTTTTACTCGTGAAGGCAATCACGCCAACCTCCCCTCCTTCATCAAGCTGATAAAGTTGTCCTCCGTATGCGTAATCACTAGCATCACATTGTATGTAATACCTCTGGTCTGGGCGCGGAAATTTTAAAACTACAGCATCCACAAATAAGTTCTTGACTCTGACAAAGCAATCGTCTAATTCAGCCGTCCATAAAAACTTGCGATCTTTCTTCAATAATTCATGGAGAGGTTGCGTGGTCTCCGCATATTTACTTGTGAAGCGGTTATAGAAATTAGTGAGGCATAAGAAACCTTTTAACTGTTTCTGATTCTTGGGCTTCGGGAAATCCATAATAGCTTTCACTTTCTCTTCCGTAGCTTGGATGCCGCGTGTCGTCAGTTGGTATCCAAGGTACGATATTTCCTTTCTGAAGAACTGCGATTTATTGAGGTTGACGGTCAAGTTTGTTTTGTTGAGATTGTTTAACAGTGTCTCTAAATGTGCTAGGTGCGTCTGAACATCGTTAGAATAACATAAGCAATCGTCAACGTATATTAGCGTGTTTCTCTTGACATCTTCATCCAAGTCTGTATCCAATCCGCGTGTCAGTGCCGCCGAACTGGTACTAAGGCCGAATGGTGTTACGGTGAATTGGTAGCACCTTCCCTCATACATGAACGCGGTATACTTTCTGCACTCTTCCTTCAATGGCACTTGCCAAAAGCTGCTGGACAAATCAACGGTAGATAGGTAGCGCATCTCACTACATCTTGCCAAAATTTCGTTGATCGGGGAAACGCCTTCATAATCGGGAATCGTAACGCCGTTTATCTTTCTTGCATCTAGGCATAAACGGACCCTTTCATCTCTTTTGATGACTGTGACGAGTGGATTTATGAACGGACTCGTGCATCGTTCTATCACTCCGTACCGCAGCATCCTGTCAATCCCGTCCTTTACCTTTTCTTTATATGCCAGTGGTACAGGCCAACCCCGTTGAAAGTAGGGCGTCCTGTCCGTGACTTGAAATTGATGCTCGTGTCCTTCTATCCTCCCCGGGCATTTCCTGAACACTCTTCTATTCTTTATGAGTATTTCCCTCAATCGTTCCAATATTTCTTCGTCTTGACAATCCATGCTTGCTGTCTTCTCGTCGATGTTCCTCAGGATTTCTTCTTCTTCTCCATTATTTAGTAGTTCTATGTTCATGATGGGTACGACGCGCACCTCTTCATCAGCTGCATTCATTAATTCTATCTTCTTATTACCGATGTCGATGCGACATCCCACTTCCTGTAAAAAACTTATTCCTAATATACATTGCTTAATAAGATCAGGTATAACTAAGAAAACACATTCATTCTTGATCCCGTCAATTTAAATGTTGCACAGTATCTGCTTTCTGATTAATTTGGACTTATTCCCAACAGCACTAATGATGAGAGAATTTGTCATAGGTAAAATTTCATATGGTTCAATGTCCTTTTTATTTACGTTGAACCACTCTTCTGATAACCCGTTAATAACAGAGCCGGTGTCGATAAGTGCCGAAATCTTAATGTCATTGTTGAATTTAATAAGTACTTCGGGACATTTTAATATTTGTTTATTAATGTCCTCGTCGTATTCTTGTAGCAGGTCATCCCTCAGGTCTGGTAATAAAATGCTGACATTATTGGTGAGGTTGTGTTTGTTGACAAAAACTAAGTCGTTCGCTGTGCAGGGGTGTTTTTTTTTTGCCATTATGGTCGGTATTCGTCCTTGAGTTATTGTCGTCAGTCGCCTGGCTCGTGCTCGGCTTAGAGTTAATGAACTCAACAGTGTTCATCACATTGTACTGTTTGTCTCCGTAACGGTTACCGTGTGGCCTCCCCTGCCAATCTTGTTTTCTGTCACCTTCGTTTTTATTTACAAAGCGAATAAAGCGAATAAACCTGGTCGGTCGTTAGTTCCGCTTTCCCTTTCATTAGTTGACCGATATTGCGTCCGCCTGTTGCTTCCGTTGTTCGACTGAATGCTTATATATTCAGTGATTAAAGCTTCAAAATTAGGTATTGTGGTGATCCCGCGTGTGATCACAGCGATCTGCAGGTCTCTTCCAAAATGCCTAGAAATTTTCCTTATCAATTGCCGGTCGGTCAATGCGGGAGTTAATTGTCGGCTTTCTAAAAGGATTCTTTCAATATACTGGATAGCCGTAACCGGTCCGTGCCATTCAAATTTTCCGTATTCGAAGTTATCACGAATGATGTCTTGTCGCTCTAATCCCCAATACTTTAACGTGAACGCCTCCTTGAACTCTTCAAATGTGGTTATTTGGTCCCGAATTACGCGCCAATTTGTCGGATTAGACTCAATATAGTTATCAACTCAATATGATTTGCATGAGCCTGTTAATCTGACATTTCAATGGTCGATTTGGTTGTGTCCATTGATAATTAGCATAACTCTGAGACTCTTTATGAAATTACTTGGAACGTGATAAATTAATTGTCAAGGTTAATTTGCAATAATGAACGCAAGATTTAAGTATATAGATAATAATTACTTATTTATTATATTGTTGGTTAAGTAAATTACTATGTCCTGCAATACATACAACACACCCCCACAGCATGTGTTCCATTTCACTTCTGCGTAACCAGGCAGCTGGACTAAGCCTTTGTTTCGTTCGCTAGGTGCTGTAAATTGTAACTAACTTTGAGCTGTCAACGACGTTCCTTAGATTCTTATTGTGGCGTGTAGTCAGCCGTTTTTATCATTGTCTTCGCACTGGCGTCGGGTCTGACGTGTCCCTAATTCGTCTTTATTTACTACCCGGGCTTGTGTCTGTCAACTCGAGTGTGTGAGCGTGCCACTTGATCGAGAAATTATAAATTTTTAAAAATTTTGATCACTATATGTCTATAGGGTAAAAATGTAAACACATACATACCACATTTTGCAAATACAGGTATAGGTTGATGCGTTCAAAAGTTGTCCTGAGACATACCCCCAAGTAGATACAGACAAATGTCAAACTGTCGAGATAAAACTGAGAACTAGCTTCTCTCGTTCAATAAAATAATAATCGGTGTCTGCTTTACAATTGTGTTTTACCAAACAATGTTGCATAGTAGTCAAGGTTTTTTTTTAATTTTCCTTATACTAATTTTACTATTTTGGTACCATAAAAGACGTATGGTCACCTCGAACGTGGTGTATCTCAACTAACGATTAGTATCGCAGTTATGAAAAACTTCACTCAACGCTCTAAAAAATACATTTAATTAATATGATTTTATCTAATAGTAAAAATATTTATTGTTATAAATTATAAAAATAATGAGGTCATTCTACAGTCCGGGGACATTACTAATTTGTTTATGAAGGCTCGTTCCCTTGGCAATGTTATTACATAACTCACTGTATACAACCGTAACTCGTCGCCAACAGAGTTGTCATGTTTGTGCCTGTTATCAACTAATGTGAGATAAAGCAGTATTGTAGGCTACAGTATACTAATACGTGGCGTCTTCTGAGCACCAAAAGACTTAGTGATGTAATTGTATTACACGATAAGGGTAGGTAGCCAATGGTATCCATTATTCCCTCGTGTACAGTAGTCAGACACTTCCAGTAATTACTTACACTGCACGTAATCCATTACCTTAACCACAGGTAATTAATTACTTTAACTACAGCTAACCAAACGGAATTGTTGCTTCCTGCGCACCACTGTAAATCTAATGGCGTTTAAAGCTAATAGAAAATATTATATTACTAGCCTCAATACTATCGTTTCATTTAAGCAGCCAATAGCTTTAATGTTATTATCGTCTAAGATTTATGTTTTACTACATCATTCTTCTTAATATCAAAGAAATTTAATCCTTTCTTTTCATTAACGATAACTGTTGATACCAAACCCTACTTGTTTCGGTACAATAAAGATATATTGAATAAGGTAAATAAGACTAAACTTCGGTTCGTTTTTGAATAGACCTTTAACCGACTTATACTGCAATCAAGATGGACTTTAAATCTAAGCATAGGTGAAACAGAACAGATGTTATTAAAAGGGCAATGTGACTAGCTTGAACATGGCCGGCTGTAGTAGAAGGCCGAAATATTAAACGTGGCAACACTGGAACAGCTGATATTTTGGAGCCGACTAGACGATCTCTTAATTTATGTATTTCAATAATCAAATTACGTAATTTTTAATTACCGGTTAACAGCAGTTTTATAATTCTTTATTTTTCTCAAATTAAAGGTTTATTATGTAAAATACTGTCACATTATTTAAAAACTATAATAATTAACTCATTCGTATGATACGAATTCAGTAATCTGAACAAAAGTAATTCATTAGGTCTAACACTAATTCAATAATTTCTGCAACTTAAACTTATACAGTAGTACTAAGTGCGCACAGACCTATAATTTAGATTTATCTATAAATATGAGTTTATCAAAAAACTCATGAGTTTAGTAATGCTATGAAATTAAATCAAAATGTAACATGTTCACTTTAGCTATTTTATTACATCATGCTTATAGGCTTCAGACCCAACGTTGCCTCGTTTAATATTCTGGCTTTCTTCTAGAGCCGGCCATGGCTTGAGTCGTTCTCCAACTATTTTTATATATTAAATGCATCTATTATAATGACGGTTTTTTGACGTTTGAAACATGTCAAGGGCCTTAAACGTGAGGCCAAAACCAATTACTCATAATACATAAGAACGAAGCAAAACTGCAGACATAATACTTGGAACTTGTTCAACAGCACCGACACAGTAACCTTGATTTAAGTTTACGAAACCTTTGTAAACACACTCTGACAAAGCAGCGTAACGTTAATTAAAATGTTAATAGGTGGAAATTAATTAAAATGAAATTTCGTTTAATAAGCTTAACAAGCGACTACTGCATAAAGTGAGAAATTTCAGGTGAAAAATTTTGCTGGCGACCGGGGATATGATAAGTTTCTGTTTGTTCCTGGCACACTTTTCGTTGTTATATAACTTACTAATTTGGCGGAAGTGTATAGTTGGAGCAGGAACTATACAATCTATATAAAAACAATGATCTGGGGACCACAATCCGACCCATAGATTGCAATGGGCAGGACACATCATTAGGATGGAAGGCAACCGAATACCAAGGACTGTTTAGTCAAATCGAGGGTAGAAGGCCTGTCGGAAGACCCAAGTTTCGCTGGATTGACGCAGTGGCGAGAGATTCTGATACTTTACGTAAAATAAAACGATGGACATTGATCCTTAAGAGGCGGATGATTATGGAGGCTAAGGTTCAACTCCGAACTGTGGCGCCTAGAAGAAGAAGAAGAAGAAGAAGGAGGAGGAGGAGGAGGAGGAGGAGGAGGAGGAGGAGGAGAAGAAGAAGAAGAAGAAGAAGAAGAAGAAGAAGAAGAAGAAGAAGAAGAAGAAGAAGAAGAAGAAGAAGAAGAAGAAGAAGAAGAAGAAGAAATATAGTTGGAGCAGTTTTTAATTGTAAAATTGTGGACGTGAGTTTATCAGCAAGCGTTAAATAGTATTACTAACAATATTTTGGATGTGAATTTATCAGCAAGCGTTAAAAAATATTACTAAAATTTTTATCTCTTCCTTCACTCTACGGATTAGGCCCTAGTTGACCTCTCAAGAAACCCATCTTCTCCTCGCTCTACCAACATCTATTTTCCCATTAGGTTTACATTTCAAGGCTGCCACTAATAATCGGTTATTTGGCACGGGATCCAAGAATTCCGAGGCTCGTGTGAGTTCTGTAAGTATTTATATGACTTTACTTAAGCAGATTACTGGTCTGCTGTAAAACTCCAACCTGGAGGGCTAGTGACACTTCTGTAGGAGTTACTATCCGAGGAGCCCCGGCTTTAGGACGGCGCAAACTTGCCTTTATAGTTCCCATGACAGATGGATTTTGGTGGCTTTCTGTTGGTGAACAATTCTTAGTATGTACAGTATCCACGCATCGACTTCAGTGGATACACTAAGACCTTTAGCCACTCCCTAAAATAAACAGAAACAGAATAGATAAAGTGATAGGAAGGACGAGTAAGGATATTGGCGTACACAAAATCGGTCACTGTCTGACTCCTCCGCAGAGACCTGTCCGACAAGAGAGGCGCAGAGAGTTTGCAGTCACATTTGTGTAGCGTAAATTAATGTATATTTTTAAGGCCTCTACTAAATTTTAATCACTTTCTGCTTTAGTATTTCTCAAACGTTAGGTCTTTAAACGGTTTGCGTTTTCTGTGGTAACTCTCGTTTATTCTCATTCTGAAAACGCGCGCGAGCACCCACAAAAACACACAAACACACACAGCTCCCACAGTCAATGTAAATCGAGTTATGCAAACCCTGACTTACCGCTCGCGCAGAGATGAGAATTTCATGTTTTGCATGTAATCTCCTCGGCTTCAATGTGTGCCAAAATAAACAACAAACACCGTTTGGATTTCACACAAGTTTAAATTTACGCGTTCACTATTTTCCGCTTAAAAACCTTTCAGGAACCAACAAGATTATAAAAGGTTGACATCACTCGCTTTCTAATTCTAATTCAAATTTTAATTCTAAACTCTTATATTAATCTCTTTATTTCTTTAATTTGTAGCATAATCCTTTCCTTAGTACTTTGAACCTTGAGCAGTTTCTGGTCAGTATCACGTTTGCTTTCAAAATTTTGTAAAGTGTAAAACTGCATGGAACACTGATTACAAATTACTGATTATACTTTTTCACACGGCCAGTTTCCAGACATTTTTCTAAGTATGTCTCACTATTCCAACAGTGAATCAGTAATTCCAAACAAAAATTTTTAACATTGCGTTCTAATTGTCTATACATTTCATCATCATCAGCAGCATCGATGTTGGTCCATTTTCTGTGTTCTAACGTTAAAACGTTTAAAATTTTCAAAAGTGAACCTTGTGTTCAGATTCCGGTTAAAATACACTTCAGTTTGACACGGACATTTGGAATTTTTTCAAAAATTATTTGACCCACTTAGCGTCCTAAAATTTTCAATTTTTTAAAAAGAGTTGGAATTAAAATTTACGTTAAAACTCCATTTAATTTGATACCTTACATTAATTTTTGCATTTTTTTACGATTGACCCCTAATATATTTGCCTACCATCCCTGTACTTTTTGGAAGAATCAATATAAAGTACAAGACGGTGCTGTAGGGTAAAAGTGTAGACAGGCTGGAAATGTTTTACGAAAATGGCTTGATGGATTCAGAGGTTATCGTGAGACATGTCCCAAATTAACAGATAGACAGATAAACCGAGAGAAAGGCATACGCAAAGGCAGACTTGTTAATTTTAAAACTGGGAACTCGATTCGCTTATTCAGTGGATACTATAAATATACATATATGCGTGTGTGTGTGTGTTGTGTTCAAGTGTTTGTTGTGTTTTAATTTGTGTAGTGGTGTAGTGGTGAGTTAGGACTTTGTGATCAAACTAACAGAGAGTCACTGATAACGCCTTATCGCAGTGTAGACAAATATTTTTATTATCATCATCATCTTCACGGATTAAACCAAGGATGGTTTGTTCCGGTCTCAAATAGGCAAAGATTAGAGCTGATCACTACAGCGCTTCCTCGGACGTCCCACACCTCTCGGTCACCTCGGCTTATAGTTCCAGAGTTGTTGGGGATGCGGCAGTCATCCATTCGTCAAAAATGTTCCCACCAATTCAACCGATACTGGACGATCCTGTTGAGAATACTCATAATATTCAGTTCCTGCCGTATATCTGTGTTTCTTCTATGCTCAGAGAGTATACCCTGCCACGAGCATGAGAAATCTCATTTCAGCTACTTAGATGCGACTGGCCTGGTCTTTCGTTAAAGTCCAATTCTGAGACCTATAAAGAAGTGTAGGGAAGAGCCATCACCTTGTAGAATTTTAGGCGTATTCCTTTACTTGCTGACTTAAGGGTTCAGCTAATGGTTCCGCACATAAGGTTGAATTTATGCAAGTTAATCACAACGTCGTTGCATGCATTATAAGACACACTTTGGCCCAGGTACAAATATTTTTATGTTAAGAAAACTATAACGACTTATGTTTAGTCGTAAAAGTAGTTGTTATCAGCAACAAATAACACTAGAGATAACGATAGCTTACTTGACATAATACGACATCAACACTCAAGAACGGCTGCCGACCCTGTATTTTGTCACTGCAGGAGATTAACCCTCTGGTTACAACACTGGTTTGACGCTGGCGGTGTGAAATGTGCCATGGGACTAAATGCTGAGAAAAGACGACAATGTTTCTTAATGCCTTAATAGTGCTATTAAAATATTAAAAATGTTGCATATTTAGTATTTTAATAGTCTGCGAACGTTATACGTTATATTTTGCTTTCAATTTCATGTCTCTTTATAGAGCATTCTTTGTGTCATTTATAAATCATCTAGGTTTTTGGCAAAATATTGTAAAACAAATGGTTGCATTTATTGGTCATATTATGCGTCACGAAAATTTGGTGAAGACAATAATAGAAGGTTACATTGAAGGGAAAAGAGGAAGAGCAAGACACAGTCTCCAATATATAAAACGGCTTATTGGTGATGTAAGTTGTAATTCATGTGAGGAGGGAGAGATCTGTGTAGAGAACTGCTACAAACCAATTAGCGCATTACTAACTGAAGATTAAGAAGAAGAAGAAGAAAGTATTTAGTCTATTCCTTGGTTGCCGCTTACTATTTTGAACGGAGTTCATTTATTATTGAATAAATTTTGATATTAGATAAACTCCTTACATTACAAAAATACGTGTTGTCCAAATATTTTGTTGGTTAGTAAAGTTACAATTGTAGATCAAGAGAGGAACCACTCAATGAACGTAACAAATTTCAGACAATAGGATTTGTGATAAAATTCCATTTAGCCTGGCACGCGGCTGGATTTTTACAATTTTTTCAAATTTTTAATCCCATTTTAGGGCCTGAAGTCAAATAATTTTTAAAATATCAAAACCTAAACGATATTCAGATTTAGGTTTAAATTCTCTTTAAGTTGATATTCCACTTGGAACTTGAAATGATGTCTAAACTTTGGCCCACTTTTTAGACTCTGGCGGTCCATAATTATAAAAGTAAACATAACATTCAGATTGTAGGAAAAAATTCCTTTTAATTGATACGACACAAGAATTTTTGCGACGTTATTATAAAATTTACACCCACTTGTATTGGTCCCCGGAGTCTAAAAGTTTAAGAATTTTAAAAAATGTACA
Organism: Magicicada septendecula; assembly: GCA_034769895.1. Taxonomy (NCBI): domain Eukaryota; kingdom Metazoa; phylum Arthropoda; class Insecta; order Hemiptera; family Cicadidae; genus Magicicada; species Magicicada septendecula. The sequence goes on along the minus strand of CM068373.1, from coordinate 139,943,707 downwards.
CTAAATTCATGTTTGGTAAAATTGCATTTAATCTGATATTCTACATAGGCTTTTATGATTTTTAAAACCTTAGATCCCTTACATTTTTGCTTCTCTTCTCCACATTTTTGAATGATTCTTCTAAGAAAAAAAAAATTATAGTTACTGTAGAGTAATAGTAGCGACACGCATAACAAGATTTACTAAAATCGGTTGACGCGTTCAAAAGTTATCGTGAGACATGTCCCAAACAGATGTATAGACAGACAGACAAGTAAAGCTTCGCTCATTATATAATGTTTGGATCACACATCTTATTCTGTTGCAGAAAAGTTGTTCAAACACATTATTCTCTTTTTTTGTTTGTATTCTAAGCTACCAACTTAAAACATTGGTTGTAAAGACAAGACATTGCTATAAAAAAGGAGAGACGTTAAAACTTATATGTTGAAAAGAGACTGACAATAACTCTACGAAGCAAACAAACGTCTGTCCGTATCTTATATCGCTAACATCGAAAACGTTTCCAAGCTATTCTCAACTCTTTACGTTAAGTATTTATGTTAGTATGAAACGTTTATTATTCTGCTGCGAGAAATTCTAGCTCTGATTCAAAGCAATAAGAGAAAACAATTTGTAGAGTACAGATTAAAGTATAGAGATGAACTTTTTTTCAGTCGTCCTCTCTACGACATGGGACATTACTCAATTCCATTACCACCTCCCGTTTTCCTTATCCTGAAGTAACTGAACTTCCATTTCTATGCCCGTGTGATTATTATGTAACGTCACTAAAAACAAATCAACTTTAAAACGCTTCAGAAACTTATGTTAAAATCACACACACACACGCGCACCCACCCACACACGCGCACCCACACACACAAACAAACACACACAAAGACATGGGCGGAATCCGTTATCTGTGAAGTGTTTCTAACACATGCCTACTAGCAATGGCATAATTACTGCTCCTGGAGAAGAGATGACATCAGCAAGAAGGTTAGACTCGCAGTGTTCCTAAGTAAAAACGTATTATTCAAGATTCTTTACATATAATTGTCTATCATTTTCTATATAGATAACTCGAAGTTTCAAAAGTACCACACAAAACAGAAACGCAATACACTACTTGCAGAAGAAACTACATTGAAAAACACCACAATATTATATAATTATCTATACAATTATTTGTATCTCTTATTTAACACATGCAACTAGCTTAATAATAGGCCTACGCTAATTGATTATAGAATTTCACTGAAATGTTTAATAGTTCTGAGGCGTCTTCAAGGTCTTTTCTGCAGTAACGCCACTGCCTACAAGTAACTTCCAGGGCCTGTGTCCGACACTTCTAAACGCTCTCGTCAGTAGGCTAAAACCAAACTAAAGTCTGTGAGGTGACAAAAGTCTGTCTGGGTGGTGACAATGTTCCACTACTTTTTGTGATATATCGGACTCTTGAAAATACGAGTCCAAGGCTGATCTGGAGACAAGTACCTTTAACCAAAGAGTAGAGTGACTGTGAGGAGAGAGACACGCCATCGGAAGCAGAGTTTTGAGAAAGAGGAGGTAAAAAGAAAGAAAAGAGAGAGATATAGATATATAGACAGAAAAAGCAGGGGGGAGAGAGAGAGAGAGAGAGAGAGAGAGAGAGAGAGAGAGAGAGAGAGTGAAGTGTGTGCGCGCGCGCGTGTGTGTTTGTGTGTGTGTGTGATGCAGAGACGCTACGGAAAGACAGCCAAGTTGTGATGTTGACACCATAGGTGGTTACCAAAGAATTGGTTAGTCTCCAAGGATCCATGCTGAAAATTTGCGGGGGACCCGTCCCACTGTCCGAGATGCGCCACTGACCATACATAATACTCTTACCTACCTCACAGCACTCTTATCTACCTGCATTATGTTCTGTTTGTCTTGACACATTTTTTACATTAGACAGAGAACTACAACGATAACATTAAAGTATACTCTCATCGACACTCTTCAGCAAATACACTTACTCTATTTACTGATAGCGTAATTACTGATTTACTGACAGTTCTTCCCGATTCTTTGCTGTTCCTATTTCGTAAATGAAGATGGAAAGTACTGGTGCTTACTAGAACAGTGTGTATAAGGCGCCTGACTACTAATCGGGCACGCCATAGAAATCAAGATGCGCTTTTTAACTCCCAGGCCGACTCACCGTGTAGAAATAAATTTCTAGGATAACACCCTGGGGTAAAAATAGGCTAGCGAAGAGTAATGCTGGCCACGCTACCTCCCTTGCATGGCAAACCGCTCACATAAGACAGCCAACTCTGCTCTCTTCCTAGATTGCCTACGCGGTAAAAACAATCCATTGTTATTATTTGTATTGTTATTATTATTATTATTATTGATGTTGTTGTTACTATATATTATATTATATGAAGAATCAGGCAGTTCAAAAACGAGTTTACGTAGAATATCGTGGCATTATTCAGCAATTTTCTTCACATGAGTCCAATTGTAAACATTGGGGCATTATGACCCAGAAATTACAAGAGCCTCACAAAATGTGTTGTTTGTTATATTTGTTTTCACGGACTTATTGAGATAGTTGTCTCGGTAATAGCTTGCAGAGTTCCTTACGTAAGACACAGAAGGCATGTCTTGTCTTACATGCGGCAGAGTGCGTTGGCTCCATTGGCGAGCTCCAACTAAATGAGGAAAAGAGTTTGTGACAGTGAAGGCGTTGACTGCATCAGTCAGAATATTAATGTATTTAGGAAGAATGTTACGAAGATGCTGGAGTGAAACTCTGATTTGGACATGTATTCATTTTATAAATATGTATTTGTATAAATTCATATTAATTGTTTGTTTTATATGTGTGTAGTGTATTTCTCTATTTTCTGTGGTACATCTGCGTTTCCCCTGAAACATGTCTGAGTTAGGTAGAGTGGATACACCGAGGTATTCATTCATATTATTCTATGCACTGTCTTCACATCAGAATACAGTCATTCTGCTTCCCTGTTAGACAGAAATCTTTAAAGAGGTTGGGATGGCTATAAAGGAAGATGTGGAGACCATCCACTAAAAAAATAATACAATAAAAATAATTTTATTAAATAAGTGTAATAACAGGCCTGATAAACTCATCATAATAAAGAGATTTGTCTGGATTAATTGATAATAATATTCCGTTTTAGATAATCATTATATCGTTATCGTATCATATTTTACGACGATCTCACTGGTACAGTGGAAACAAATACAGACACCAATTAAGTCACTAATCACCAGCTTTAATTAAATACAAATAACAGTTTGTAATCGACAAGTTATTCAACGAGTTTGTACTAGTACAATAGTTCAAGATAAATTTGCAATAATTATGTCAACTATTAGAATTCTACACTAACTATAAGACAATAACACTTCGCCGCACTTGAATAAATCGCCACTGGATCCGCACTAAGGGAAATCGCTCAACACAACTGAACTAAGCGAGATGCTCTGCTTTTATAGGTCGCGCAGAGATACAGAATATCTTTTCCTCCTTACTGCACGCTAGCTACTACATGTTTCAGGTGTTCTCCCGAGTACTTTGGAACGTACTTGAGCGCGGCCTTGACTGAGGTACACCTGCTTGACTAAGGAGGGACAGGTGGCGAACGTTCTATACTGTTTCCGTTCTTAGCTTAATCCTGATGTAAACAAACAGGCGTGGCACATCTGAAACGCTATTTGCTACTTGAATTAGAGGCGTGTCACTCTGACAGAAGGAGTACAGACAGGGTACATATAATATTGATAGTGTATAAACACACATAAATTGTAATAATTTCTATAGTCCGGACCAAAGTAATATTTGTGTGACTGTCAGGGCGAAAATGATATATTTTATAACACGCAGAGTTAATGGATTTTTTATTTAATGTTTGAATATAGCAAAAAAAAAGTAGCCCTATAATTAAAGCGAAAATAGAAACTGTGATAATTACTTACCAGTGTACTGTGTATTATCAGTTGTTGTTAGAGAGTAATTCAATGCCTTATATGTCTGTGTCGGAACTTAGATCAGCATTTGAGTCAGCAGTGTTAATGATAAGATTGTCCACGACGGCGTCGGTAATTTGGTCGAATTCCCATAGCTTATCTTTTTCCTTGAATACATGCTCGACACAACGACTCCACTTGTCCGTCGTTATTTCATTTACCGCCTGCTCTATTAGTTGTTTTACATCATGCAGCTTATGTGTTGTGTTGTTACGGGGAACATATTCTTTCAACTGACTGCATATTAATTCAATGTAATTCAGAATACAGTAATAAGGAGGAATTCTTTAAACAGCATGCCCCATTTTTCGGCAATATCATTTACTACAAACTTTTTAAATTTATGCTCATTTTGCTAGAAGCGGTAACGTTCTACTATGTATTCATAAAGATGATTAAACGTAATCAGAAACCACTTGTAGCAGTAAAGACAACTCTCACATGACTGTACAGACGTTCTGCACATGCGCGTAACACATTACTGTGTGGAAAGTGTCAACGCCCCTGAACAATAGCGTTTCAGGTGGGTTTGTTTGCATCAGGATTTAACTAAAAACGGTAACAGTATAGGCTGTTCGATACGGTTCTAATTGCAACATATTTACCGTGCTTCGATAGTTGTTTTGCCGATATTTCAGTGAATTTCTAAAATGTTTAGTTTTCCTGTATATTGTTCAAGAAATGTTTAGTACTGCATTTCATTATCTAAAGGTTACGATACATGCGACCCTTGTATGAGTATATTACCTAATATGTTAAACGAACACACTATTATAAAGCAGCCACTCAATTGGAAACATTATTTGCCGGGGTTTTAGACTGTGGTCTATCGTTTGTGCTTACAGACGTTTTGACCCCACCGTTAGAAACTCTATAGTCACTTATTTGTCTGTTTAATTAGATCTTACTTTATTTGAACGTTCAGTAAATTGCAGATATACACCGAAATCATAAAGGGCAGTGTGCGTTAAACTTTACGGTATTAAACTCCATATTCAATCATGTATTTATATTTTTGTACACGGTAATTAATTGCCACCAATAAAACTCAAACGTTTATCCAACTGTCCTGTATTTCATTACATACAATGAAAAGGCTTTGCCTATCACCAATAAACAATCACCTGTTCCTACAATTAAATGTGCAATTTAAACGTCTATATATTTCGTTTATATTGTTCTGCGTTAACACTCCCTTTAACCTTCAATCTCATTATCATTAAAATAATATTCAGTGATGTAACTTTATAATATTGTTCATTCTTTTATTTCAGAAACTTCCTCTAATTAATTATATACTTTTCACAACATTTAAGCCACTACCAATGCTAATATTTATCATGTTTTTCTCTAAAAGGCAGGTATTATAGAGTATGCTCCCTCCATGATTCTCTATCCTGGACCAGTCTCTTCATTTCATGATATCGCATACGTATGTCGTCCATTATCTCGTGTCTCCTCCGACCTCTGTTCCGCGTTCTATATACCAGCCCATCTAGTGTTTGTACTATCACGTCCTAAATAATTTATCTTCCTCCCCTTGATGATATCCCAAACTTTCCTTATTTCTCACACTCTTCCAAGCACCTCCTCATTCCAGGAAATCTCTTAGCATAAATTCCAGGAATTCCAAGGTCCTCTTTACCTCCTATCACCCAGAAAATCCTTTCCATGTTTTTTGATGTCCACATCTTTAAAGCCTCTAACCTCGGCTCTTCTTCTTGTCCAGGTTTCTGCCTCGAATAGGAGCGCGCTTTAAACAAAAAACCTTTCTGTTCTCTTTCTCAGCTATATATCTACTGGCCCACAGAATTACGCTTTCATTCTATTAAGAGTTTCTTAGCTAAAGAAACTGCCTCTTGACTACAGCGCATTTCTTTCTAACCAAGCATTCCAGATATTTTAAAACTGCCATTTGTTTAATTTTCCCATTCGTTATTTTAATGTATACATTCCTCCTCATTTTGCTCATGGCGGTGGTCTATGACTTTTAACATTTATTTTAATTCCAAACTCCTCGCTAGTTGTGCTAAGATCCCTCAGCATTCCATTTAGTGGCCTTTCACCTCGACAAGCATCACATCACTTGCAAACCTGACGCACTTAATACCCCCCCCCCTTACCGAGTTTAACTTCTCTTCTTCCAACAAGACAATTATTTATTATTTCTTCCAAGTATATATTAAAGAGTGTGGAGACATAAAACAACCTGCCTCATATCTTTACCAGTTTTGATTTCTTCCCTCACTTTGTATCCAAATCTCACTACAGTTTTCTTGTGATCTTGACAGAGCCTTCTAATCAACCTCCTCCCCTTCCAGTCAATGCCGTTTTCTTTAATATATACATCAGATTGCTCCAGTTGAATCAGTTATCCATATCAATAAAAAACGCAAATACTGACCTAATAGTCATTAACTGAACATGGGAGGTGAATAAAGTATGAAAAATATTGCAAAATCGGCAGTAAAATTAAATATGGAAGAGTATTTTGTTATATACCAGAGATAGAGACACGTCTACATTTGTTTCACATAACCCGCCCACGTACAGATACTTATTACATCAGTGCACCAGCAGTTGTGGTCCCTCGTTAAAAAACGCTGCCGTCAAAGTACCCGGGCATTAATGAGATACAGCTCCCACCACTAGCCTGTGGGCGCGGAGCTTAGGCGCCTGCAACTGACGGGGGGTGGAGAGGGGCGCCTTTTGTACAATCATTGGATGACTCATGTGCGAGAAATGGTCGCGAACGCTGGAGTGACTCGCCACGATTTATGTTTTCAGAGTGAGTAGTACGATTGTGGCCGCGCTAGTGGCGGCAGCTGTACTCACTTGTGCTAAAGAGCTGGGTGTACAGACCGGTCATCATCCGACTGACATGTTGGGATTCTAGGCCGCTGGATTTAGTACGGTGGTATAACCAGGTCTCGATTCGACCGCCGACAGGGCACCAGTACTCGTCCGCTATTCGCGTCTGTGAGCTTTACTTAATATCGAGCCTTTCAAATACGCAAAGTCTATCCTCTGGTCAGTCCCCGGCGAACGGAGCCTACCGCTTGTTAGTCATATCGACGACTCAAAGCCGTCTTACAACCTTTCATCCGACGGGGATTGGACCAGGGTCTACACCAGGTCGTTTGAGACAATGTTCAAGACGACCCCGGAAGCACCAGACGGTTTCGCTCCCGCCTTTCCATCCATTGAGATCCGAGCACATCGAGATCTTGTTGTTCAGAGTACAGACACCAAAAGGCTCCATGTTTCATCGGTTGATACTAGAAAAGAAATACACAGAATATACAGCGGTTTTGCACGTAAAAGTATACTGGTAGAACTTACATGAGTTGATATGACTACCAGTTTGTGGACACAGTCCGAGCGGAGGTTAATTTTAGAATAGCCATCGTATTATAACCATTTCTCTCTTCTAACATTCATATAATTTTGGTTCAATATGTGTCCCTTACATAATACTTCTTGGTTGTAAGGCATACATCTTCCACTATTCATAGTGATTATATGTTAGATAAATCTTTTGCTTGAGGATAAATTTTAAAGTTGTGATTTCTTTCGCAGTAAATGAATGTTAATATTAGACTATCTTAAAAAGTAATAAATGTCTCCCCTACGTATTCATTTTATGCCTATTCCTTACCTAGGTTTTGCAAAGACAATCTACATTTGCAGAGGTTTGAATATAAATTCATAATAATTAATTTGTTTCATTTTTAAATTTCTTGATTATTATATTGCTTAGTTTCTTAGTCAGCTGTTTTGGTGGTTATATTAAATTTTGTTTAGTGATTATAAATTTTATGGACGATCACACAGATCGTCGTGTTGTACAGTGAAAACAGAATAACTGACACCAGATGAAGTCATTAATCATAAACTTTAATTAAACACAACAACAGTTTAAAATTAGCAAAGGCACTCATACAATAATTCAAGTTAATTTTGTCCTACAAGTAGTGATAAATGTCACCTCATTGCACTAGTTAACACGGTAATCACTTTCCACCGAACCGCAACGTTCACATCCGCATTGACGATAAGCCGGCCGCTGACGCTTATATATACTCCGTAGAAGTTCTAGAGAAATCTACCACTTTTCGGCCGACTAGTCTGCTAGTTAACAAGCTCTCTGGAATTCACTAGCTCGATGCTCTAGGTCACTAGGTCAATGCACTACCTTAACACACTGCGTCGACCGAATGCAGCAGACAAACGACGTGAACACTTGTCTCGAACCACGCGTAGTTGTCTTTTCATCTCAGCGTAGCGTATTATTTATTTTAATAGATTTAAAATTTTTAGTTGTTTGAACTTGTTTAATAATTAGAGAATTATTATTATTATGTTTCTTTATAAGGATTTTTCCCATATATTAATTTTATAATCTTTTGTATGTTTTTCATTAATGTAACATTTTTACGTTTGTGAAACTGTCTTTAATTTTGAGAGTCCATGACTGAATTGTATTTGTAGACATTAGGCTTTAAAAACGCATTGCGGTGTTACAGGAATGTAACGTGTAGCTTTATCTTTTTTTTTTTTTTTGACTATGTAAAGTTAGTATAATTGGACATTCTATCTGTTACATTCTTATTGTAAACGACGGCTTTAGTTTCATTTCTATTTTATTTACAAATATGACATCTATTTTATAAGATATTTGCAACTTTGTAACTTCAGATAGTGTACTTAGTTACTAGTTATACACTTCTATAAGAAGTAAATGCTGTTTATAATAAATTATCATTAGGAATTCGGTGTTTTAGATGTAGCTTTGTTGGGGAACTGTTAAATAGGGTTATGTTTTATTTTACTTCGTAATTTGTTAATAGTTTTATTTTATGTCCATTATCTATTACTATTTATTTGAAAACTTTCTTCTTTGTCTCTTCTTTTGCCATTTATTGAGGATTATAAGCATACGGTACATAAAGGAATTCAAGGCAGTCTTTTTATATTAATTTTTATTATTAAATAACGTTCAGAAGATTTTCTGTATATTACTAAAAAGTTGTTTTATTATTTATGATTATGGCTAATACTAAGTAATTCAATGTATTATTAAATTGTTCTTCTACAGAGAAGTTTGTTTTACTATGTAAATGCTTTGAAAAGTTTAACACATCACAAATGTGTACGCTAATATTTTAAGATATGCGTATTGTCATAACGTATCTAAAATAAAGTCCTAATTGGTAGTTTAATTTTATCATATTTATTATTTCTTCGTTGAGTTTATGTAGGAACAGAATTTTATGAAAATTTTTATGACAAATTAATAAAAATTTACGTGTCGAGTTCATAAAAGACAACAATTAACTAAAAAAATACATTAACTGATTGAAAACTAATTACAATTGTTATTAAAAGGTACGCTGACAATCATAAATCTACACTAAAACCGATTGAAAATTGATGTGTGTGTGTGTGTGTGTGTGTGTGTGTGTGTGTGTGTGTGTGTGTATTTTATATAAAAACAAATAATAAAAATTCGCTAATTCAAGAAAAAATTCAAATAAAACAAAACAAATCGATTTAATTAAAATTTTAACTAAGTTGACAGGATTTTACTTCTATCAGCTGAATAATCCTCACATTCTTCTTTCAGAGTATCAACAATTTACTTTCACATATCTACCACCAAGTTTTACAGTCTGTGTATCTCTCATAGTTTCCTTTCCAATTTCCTTTTTAATGAAGAAATTTTAATGAAGAAAGTTGTGTTAGTGGTTATAATCACAAACAGTAACAACTTCCTTATTGTCACATTCTACGATATTGTAAGGTTTCGCTGTGACCCTCTCTCTCGTAGCCATACGACAGACTGCTCCATAGATAATCAAAGTTTTCCTGGCTTTCTGCTTAAGGGCGTTGTCGATTGTAGTGGTTTATTTCCTCTAAGGCAGTGACCGCCAACCAACGGCACGCATGCCAATTAGTGTGACGTAGATGTATGTTAAGTAGCACTCGGTGACAGGAGAATATAGGCCTACATTTTCTGAATCGTGTTACTTGCGGAATAATATTATCTGAATTAATATTGAATTGTAATGCTTAATTTTTATATAAATTAAATTTGACCTACAAGAAAAGAGATAAAAGTGTATTACAAAAATTATCAGATTAAATATTTGATAATAAGCTGGGATCTTACGTGCCATTTTATGAAATGAAATAACGAATTAAAATGAAACCTAAAATAGAAGAAACTATCAAACATATCCAGATTTAAAAGCTATTTTCGTTAACAATTTAAAAATTCCCTGTGCAATCTACTTTTTTAATGAATTTATTACAGTGAAAGTATTATTTTTATTGACCATCTGACGAGCACATGCCAATTTCAATTTTTTATTCGTTCTTCCTTTTTTTTCTCCAATATTCTTTCATCTTTTCACTATGTCTCTTCTTCCTGTCTTCAGTCCACTTTGAACCTGCATTTTTCTCTCTCTCACCCTGGATTCCTTCCATTTTTAACACTTTTCCCTAAAAAACTTCTCTTTCAAATGCTTCTTCTGCGTTTATATTATTTTTTAAAACCCTTTTGGACTTCTTTTATCCAACTTGATGTTGACTTTTTTCCCAAGAGATAGGCTACTTGAGGCTCTGTTTTATTAACCTATTGTCGTCCATTCTATTTAAATGTTTAAGAAATAATAGTCTTCTTTTTATCATTGTTTCTGTTATCGTTTCTATACTTTGATATATTTCATCATTACTTCTTAATTTCAAACCTTCTGAAGTTTTTCGTTGGTCTAACATTTTCCTAATAATCCGTCTTTCCAATATTTCTAGTTTGTCTAAATTATAATTCAATGCTAGAAATTCACTTCCATTTAGGCATTCTGACCTCACTACTGTACTGTAATGCCTTATTTTTGCATTTTTAGATATGCACTTTTTATTGTAAAAGAATGAGTTAAACTTATTGATTAAAAAATAATTGTAGTATATGTTTTTAAGGTTTTTAATATAACTGACAAACAATTGATTACATATAGAAGGATTACAACAATCGAAAATCTTTTATACGCAAGTACAACTCGATTATACGTCAATTATATTCAAATCTCTAAAAGTGCAGATTACGTACAGAGATTATTTCCTAAAGCGTAAGTAAGGTGCATATATAGAAATATTATATATTACTTTCAGAAGAAATTTACTTGTTAACATAATATATATTATTATGACAATCATATATTACATCGTCTTTCACCATAACCATTATTTATATATTTGGGATTTCTCCATCTCTTTGCACAGACAGACGGGTTTGTTTATTAATGCACGCGAACCTCTTTAATGATAGGCAGATTTTTGTTGTAGAAATATTATTATTTTTACTGTTATTAATAACTTACAACTACAGAAAATGAGTCCGTCCGCAGGTGAACTACGTATGGAAATACGTGGGTCTAGCTCGTATATTAAATTGTCCGTACCTGTAACAGAGCCACGGCCCTAAACAAACTTACTATTGTCGTATTTGCTTTGCAAATTTAGTGGATTATGTAGGACGCACACTAACTCAAGGTGCCAGTGTTTTCATCAAACACTGAATACGCCCTTTCGTTGCCTAATCAGTTTAAATAATTAACTAAATAAAAGCAGATATTTTTTTAATTTAAGAATCTTCTAAATACTATGGATTTCTCTCAAAAAACATACAATTACATTCTCCACTTACATATTAAAGGAATTTCACCACATCAAGATATTACATTAAGCATTGAACATCGTCATCTGTATTTCATGGTATGGACTGCAAGTCTGTTCCGTCTACACGGCGACAGACACCTCTGTAAAGGCCTACAGACAGATATTTTTTCATACCCTGTCGTATTGATTAAAATAATAATTTAAATATTTACTATGATTTTCAAACTAAGAAACATTTTTTTCTTTATGAATTACTATCTTATAAAAATTACACCAACAATTTTTTTTTCAAATTTAATTAAATTTACATCGTGCTTATGTATTCAGATTTTACAGAAATGTTTCATAAATATATCTTGACTGGGTTTTGAAAGAAGTATACCTAACTAATAAATGTTTTTTTAATTAACATGGCGCCATTTATTTAATGATTAATTTTGCGATCTGGTGATTTACTGATATTGAAACTAGTGTGTTTCAAGTAAAATTGATAGATAAACTAGGTTTATTACTACATAAACTACATTTAGTGTAAACTATCAGTAATAAATTCTATACATTCGGTGTTATTCTTGTTGGATGTCGTAAAACTAATTGCAGTTTAGTCAATAATTACCTACGTATTATTGACGTTAATATCTTTTTCTCATTTATTTTTATTAATGTGAGAGCAGTATGTAGAATGTTCTCCCATTGGCGCCGAACGAGTCCAGCCAGCATTATCAAAAAGTTGTAGTACTTTATTATTTTTAAGTCCGTAAAATATTTGTTCATATTTAGCCGCAAACCGTTTTATTGCATTATTCCACACATAGCACGTGCATCAAAAGTGCTAAGAAGCACTTTATTTTTAAAAGTTTGACTGACTTACTACTGGATCTCTTTGTGCAATTCCAAAGTTTTACACCATAAACCCATACCGCTTCCCAAACTTGTTTTGTATAATAACAATATACAGCGTCTTTTAAGTAACCGACACAATTTCTTGAATTTTATTCCAAGTTCTTTACGTTTCTTCTTGGCATGTTCTTTCCTAAGCTTATCGTCGAGAATCGTGGGCAAATACTTTGCAGAATTGCATGTGGAGGATCTGATGATCCATTAAAATAGCTGGATGCTCTATTTTCCTGACCGTAAAGTTGAGACGAAATTGACACGTAAAGTTGACACGTTTTGTCTCATTCCGTCTAATATGGTAGACTATGCCATATTTTGTCATAATTACACTATTAATTTAATAACAATAGTAGCTGCTATTTGCGGACTGTTATTGTTACATAATATTTAGTTAGTGTAATAAAATACTAATTAGTGTTACATAATGATCGCCGGTTTCGACAATTTTTTTCATTATTATTAACTTTTAATTTTTAGCTTTATGATATTGTGTTTCTAGTTTAGAATTTCAAAATTCTCATAAGGATGGTGATCTGATAATATAGTTTTAACTGTCGCACGGATTGTTGTGTTATACGGTAGAAACAGAATAACTGATACCAGGTGATGTCACTAGTTATAACTTTAATTATTAGACTACAGTTAATAATGAAAAACGATTCTCTTATACAATTCTTCAAGTTAATATTTGTCCAACACAAAACAATAAAATCACCTTATTACAGATAAGCACTAACTCACACTACACCGCAAGTCAGAATAATAATTACTCCGAACCGCACTTGTAATATTGCCAGGTCTAAACTGAAGTTTACCGGCCTTTGGAGTTTCTAACTATACTCAGCTAAGATGCCAGAATAATCTTTTATTTTCCAGGTGACGCGCAGAGAATGAATTTCATAGTTACAGGCGCTAGAGTTGTCTGAAAACTATGTCAATGTCTCCAACCTTGAACACACTGCGCCGACCGAATATCAGTCGCAGAGCGGCAGAACATCTGGGACGCGTGGCTCTAACCACTTTGAGCGTTCCGTAACCAACGCTTCTGAACCGTAGTTAATTTTCAAATTAACTACCAAAGTAGCCCTAACTTATTACTGTGCACAATGAAGAGGTTTGGTATAATTTTTAAAAAGTACAATAAAAGTTGGCGAAAGAAGAATGCATCCAGATACGCGTATAACAAAGAGGAGTATAACAAGAATTTGAGCTTTAATTTAAACTTTACACATAAAGATTAAGTTATAAACTGTCCCACCTAGTACAGTGTAGAGTCAGTTTATATTCAACATAATCCCAACACATCACCTAATGGTACAACTTTATGCTGACTTGGTTTATTTATTAGACACATATAGCAAGTCGTTTGACTAATGAATTCATATTAAATGGTTATATTACGTGATTCTACCCGCACTAAATACTAAAACACAAATTGATTGAGCGTTGTAGATAAATACATAAATGCCACTGAAAGAACAACAATCACACACATTGGGTGCTTGGCTACTATTGTCTAGAGGTCATGGGTGCACCATTAAACAAAATTAACTTGTCTCGTTTAATCTCAGTAACAATAACTAGCTTCCCAAAAATTCAACTGTTTGTATTCTCGACCTGTTTCCATGGCTTCTGTCATCACAAATCCTTTCCAATAACTTTCTTTCTTATCGCTTTATCTAATTGTCTTTCCTAATCGTAAAGTATATACCTCACTTCCATGTATATCAATATTAGGCCTATATATATATGTAAATATATATGCACGCACGCACACACACACACACACACACACACACACACACACACACACACACACACACACACACACACACACACACACACACACACACACACACACACACACACACACACACACACACACACACACACACACACACACACACACCACACACACGTGGAAGTAGATATTCACATTATTATTATTATTATTATTATTATTATTATTATTATTATTATTATTATTATATATTATCCAATGCGTTTTGTAGCTCCCAGGTCGACTCACCCTGTGGAAAACAGTTTCTGGGATAACATACTAGTGTAATAATGCGCGGTTAAGGCGTAGTGTTGGCCACACTGCCTTCCTCCGTATGCAGAACGGTTCACATAAGGCAGCCTGCTCTGCCCAACTTCTTGGTTGCTCAAGCCTTGAAAAAGGAGTCTCAATTATTAATCATTATTAAACACAATGTGTAAAGTACGATTGTCATCCTGGATACGACTTTTTATCATGTGAAATGATGAGTATTATTTTCATGTCCGGCATTTTACCAATCTTTAATAAACGGTTGGTAACACTGACTTTAAAAAGCACTTTAACTCGGTTAAGTAACAACTAGACGTAATTGATTAGTTAAAAAGTGTTGTCTATTGTTGTCGTCTGTTAGTGTCAACAAGTGTCGTATTTATTGGGTCGCTATTTTTGTCTCTATAAAAAATCGTCTCAGTTTTTATATCAGGAAATAGAGAATCTTTACACAAAAGCATGGACTGTCACTTGAAAACAAAGAAATTCATTCGTCTACTTCTACATTTTCGCCTATTGTTTTCATTAATAATAGTCAAAGCTTTACTTATAACTATCTTATATAATTAAGTTTCCTTACCGTTAAGGAAATGGTACCAGTTTTTAATAAATAAGAGTTTATGGATGGAAGGTTTAGCGAGGATTGGTCAATAAGTATATTACTTGTGCTGACGTTTCAAAAATAGTTACTTTTATCATCAGGACTTTTGCATGGAAAATATAATCGAACTCATAAACAGGTTAATTAACTGATTGAATGCGATTGTGGTGTGTGTGTCTTTATGTGCGTTGAGAGAGTGAATCATATCAGCAAAATTAATTATCATTATTACATACTGTTTCACTTAAACAGATAGACATAATTATACTCTCCCGGAAACATTATTAAAACAATATTATAATTTAATAATGTATTGATATAATTATTGAACTAATACTGTTGTCTAACAAGTTTTATAATATTACAATATTGTTATTAATTTTAATATTAATAAAATATTACAAATAATACGTATGAATGCGACAATTATCCTGTAAGATAGGAAGCAGAATGTTGGTGTTTTACGCTTAGGCCTATTTCGAATGGGTGTTTGGAGTAATACTTTGTGTTTATCATTTGCTTTTTTGTTAGAAAATCAATTTTTGAGACGCCTTTCAATTCCACAAGAAAGAAGACATTATTTATCCTGCTGAAAAAACGGGTTCTGTTTTTTTTCGTTTTGGAGATGAAAGATGCCACCACTGCATTCATGCTCTTTTGGTTTTTGGAGTTTTTGGTGTGCAAAGACTTTATCAGTAGTAACAACAGACTGCTGTGACGATTTCATTAATAAAAAATATAGTAATTAATAAATAGGTAATGTAAAGGCTGAGAAATTTTAAATTTTTAATAAAATCGCACATTTAAACTAAATTTTATCGCTATCATTAAATTATAATAATATTTAATAAAGATTTTTAATAATAAAATAAAAAGTAATGCGAGTGTACAGATAGGGAGAACCTTGTTAATTAACCCTGCATAGACATGCGTAACCGGAATTAACTTGAATTCCGACCCCTAAACAACTAATAATACTTGTAAATTTGACATTATTTAAATAATTAAACGAGACCACAGTAGTGTACTTTAATAACGTCTGTAATTAAGAGTATCTCTGAATAATTAAAAAGCCAAACTTTAACCATTTAAATAAAGGAGAAATTGGAACTATTTCGCTGCGACGCGTAACATCCGCGCGATTTACTGACCCTTCCTACATAGTTAAGAGAGCAGAGATGATGCGTCGTTCAACCAGTAAGCAGCTCAAAGCAGAGCGCTGTACAAAATATGTATTTTTGTTAAATGTGGTTATTAATTTCAAATAACCGTGTGAAGAGTTATATAACGAGAATGTACTGTGTAACAGAAAAAGGAATATAGAAAATTAAGTGCGTAAGGTGACATCTCCCAGTAAGAAATACAGTTAAAGTTATTTTAGAGTTGTATATGTAAATTCAGATACAACCGTACTATTACCAAATGTGATGTGCATAACTATAAAATGTGAAGACGAAGACCTCAACTGTATTTACAATACCGCCGAGAAACAGGACGACTTCATGACACCGTAACATCCGAATCAACATTAGTGGAGTCCGAGGACCTTCACCAGAAAGAATACCACGATGACAACCCACTACAGAGAGAGGACCGAAGAAACACGCCTGGAGGACTAGGACTAAAACCATTAACTAAGAGGTGACGCGGAGGCTTGTCTTCCGTGGATATGTATCTTTTGAAATAGAAGTAATTGTAAACTAAAAGACTTTAAAATGACAATCTCTAAAGTTTAAGAATAAATGTTGTAACAAGTAATTTCAGTAACCATAAGTTGTAAAGTAACACGTGTGATATAGCGTTGGAACATTGCATTACTAAATGAAACCATTTCTCAAATGGTATAAAGAGTAGTAAAGTAATTCATTAATGGAGTAGAGTAAACTTTAAATTCCTAAGTAATACATATAAACTCGGATCCGAGGTAAAATGCGCTAACTGTATTAGAAATCTTAATGTAGAAAACCCATTACAATTTTCACTGTAAGTTAAAAGTTGATATGTTAAGTGTAATCAAATAGACATAAATAAAGAGATGTCATCTTTAGTACAATACTAAATTGAGTGCATAAATCAGCAGACTCCCCCCCCCCCAGTTCATTGTATATTAATTGTTTTAGTGTTTTGATTAATTTTCAGCTTGTTACAACGAAGGCAGCCTGTATAATTGGCAGAACCAATTAATGCGGGTTCACTATGTTATAACGCAAGTAAAGATGTTATAAATTGCGCAACTCTGCTTTTTGTTGTAAAAAGAAAACAAGGTAATTAATTTTATCATTAACATGCGCCACCTTGTGTTGTTTAATAAGTAACTGTGTTATATTGGGACACCCTGTTGATCTATTCACTCTAAAATGTGTCTAAAATTTTAAAGAAAATAATATGATAATTATTATTATAATAGTATAGTAAATAAGTAATTTTAATTATGATTTAGATATAGGGATGTACATAATGTTAACTTAACACGCCACAAGAATACGAAACAACATCAGGTACGTGCTTGTCAAAAATTTCATTCATCAACATGTCGGTTTGTAAACAAAATCTGACCGGTTAAATTCTTGTCCACGCCTGTGTAAAACTGTCATAGTTACCTCCCATAAAAAGTTGAATTAGACAATACGCAACCCTCTTCGATTGTTCTATTGTTATAAGAAGCGTGTATTATCCTGTGTTTAGTAACCGAGAATTCCCCCTTCGTTGAACGTATATTGACGCCTGTGTGAGATTTCTCTCTCTAACTACCAATGTAAAATGATTAAAGTTCACATATTAATCGTTTATGTGTAAAAAAAAAACAAGAAAGAGTAGTATAGAATTTAATGCGAATAGTAAAATAAGTTTTAATGTGCGAAAACTACTATCTCTATGGTTAAATAAAGTGTTCTACCCCTTACCCCGTAACAAAGTAAAATGTTAACCTTTAAACTAAGTAAAATTAAATCGAAGTATATAAACGTGTCCTAAATAAAAAAAAAATATAAATTATAAAATTTTTTTAAGTAAATGATAAGTCCTTTAAATAAAAGTTTAATAATATCTTAAACTATAATAATGTGTTATAAAAGTGTATTAGTAAAATAAGTAAAAGGAAGTAATAATAAAAGCATATTTGAATAATGTAAACACCCGGTTGTGGTCAAAATAATTCCCCAGCGTGGCAGTATATAAGACAAACCCGTTCGTGCAGGAAATAATCGTGTTTAGTATTGTAGGAAGCGACCCCAATTGTTATGAAATCCTAAAGTGGTACCGAAGTAAACAATAGCCGCGACCATGTGTATATACAATACCCCTGTGTAAAGTGTTTGTCCCCTCCTGCATAGTTTGTAACCGCTGTTCGTTTTAAAAGTAAATAAAGATTCCCCTTCGTGAAGTTCCGCTTATCTCAGTAGAATAAGAAATTAGGATTAGAAATAATCTAAAGTGGAGTATGGGATCCGCTTTAGGTTATATTAGAGGTAATTAAGAATTATGTATGTAACGTAACACAGTCACAATGGCGCCGCACTGAAAAATTCTTTACAAGGGTTAAAGAAAGTGCAGAAAACTAACTACTAGAGTTAGAGTATGCAAAATGTAATCAGTCGGGCCACGATGTTGTGAGGTTACGAAAATTAGTAGTAGAAATAAAATTAAGTTAGCTTTTAAGAAACGAGATAAAGGGAAGTTCACGGAAGAAAAGAAAACGAGTACCAAGAAATTTCACACGGTAATCCCCAAGCATACTCCCGGTACATTGCTGACCAAATAAGCCGGAGTCTGTTTTTAAGCGGCGGAGTATGTGACGATTTCATTAATAAAAAATATAGTAATTAATAAATAGGTAATGTAAAGGCTGAGAAATTTTAAATTTTTAATAAAATCGCACATTTAAACTAAATTGTATCGCTATCATTAAATTATAATAATATTTAATAAAGAGTTTTAATAATAAAATAAAAAGTAATGCGAGTGTACAGATAGGGAGAACCTTGTTAATTAACCCTGCATAGACATGCGCAAACCGGAATTAACTTGAATTCCGACACCTAAACAAACTAATAATACTTGTAAATTTGACATTATTTAAATAATTAAACGAGACCACAGTAGTGTACTTTAATAACGTCTGTAATTAAGAATATCTCTGAATAATTAAAAAGCCAAACTTTAACCATTTAAATAAAGGAGAAATATGGAACTATTTCGCTGCGACGCGTAACATCCGCGCGATTTACTGACCCTTCCTACATAGTTAGAGAGCAGAGATGATGCGTCGTTCAACCAGTAAGCAGCTCAAAGCAGAGCGCTGTACAAAATATGTATTTTTGTTAAATGTGGTTATTAATTTCAAATAACCGTATGAAGAGTTATATAACGAGAATGTAGTGTGTAACAGAAAAAGGAATATAGAAAATTTAGTGCGTAAGGTGACATCTCCCAGTAAGAAATATAGTTAAATTTATTTTAGAGTTGTATATGTAAATTCAGATACAACCGTACTATTACCAAATGTGATGTGCATAACTGTAAAATGTGAAGACGAAGACCTCAACTCTATTTACAATACCGCCGAGAAACAGGACGACTTCATGACACCGTAACATCCAAATCAACATTAGTGGAGTCCGAGGACCTTCACCAGAAAGACTACCACGATGACAACCCACTACAGAGAGAGGACTGAAGAAACACGCGTGGAGGACTAGGACTAAAACCATTAACTAAGAGGTGACGCGGAGGCTTGTCTTCCGTGGATATGTATCTTTTGAAATAGAAGTAATTGTAAACTAAAAGACTTAAAAATGACAATCTCTAAAGTTTAAGAATAAATGTTGTATCAAGTAATTTCAGTAACCATAAGTTGTAAAGTAACACGTGTGATGTAGCGTTGGAACATTGCACTACTAAATGAAACCATTCCTCAACTGGTATAAAGAGTAATAAAGTAATTCATTAATGGAGTAGAGTAAACTTTAAATTCCTAAGTAATACATATAAACTCGGATCCAAGGTAATATGTATTACCTTGTATTAATATGAGTGTTTCTTTGGTCCTCTCTCTGTAGTGAGTTGTCATCGTGGTAGTCTTTCTGGTGAAGGTCCTCGGACTCCACTAATGTTGATTCGGATGTTACGGTGTCATGAAGTCGTCCTGTTTCTCGGCGGTATTGTAAATACAGTTGAGGTCTTCGTCTTCACATTTTACAGTTATGCACATCACATTTGGTAATAGTACGGTTGTATCTGAATTTACATATACAACTCTAAAATAACTTTAACTATATTTCTTACTGGGAGATGTCACCTTACGCACTTAATTTTCTATATTCCTTTTTCTGTTACACACTACATTCTCGTTATATAACTCTTCACACGGTTATTTGAAATTAATAACCACATTTAACAAAAATACATATTTTGTACAGCGCTCTGCTTTGAGCTGCTTACTGGTTGAACGACGCATCATCTCTGCTCTCTAACTATGTAGGAAGGGTCAGTAAATCGCGCGGATGTTACGCGTCGCAGCGAAATAGTTCCATATTTCTCCTTTATTTAAATGGTTAAAGTTTGGCTTTTAATTATTCAGAGATATTCTTAATTACAGGCGTTATTAAAGGACACTACTGTGGTCTCGTTTAATTATTTAAATAATGTCAAATTTACAAGTATTATTAGTTTGTTTAGGGGTCGGAATTCAAGTTAATTCCGGTTAGCGCATGTCTATGCAGGGTTAATTAACAAGGTTCTCTCTATCTGTACACCCGAATTACTTTTTATTTTATTATTAAAACTCTTTATTAAATATTATTATAATTTAATGATAGCGATAAAATTTAGTTTAAATGTGCGATTTTATTAAAAATTTAAAATTTCTCAGCCTTTACATTACCTATTTATTAATTACTATATTTTTTATTAATGAAATCGTCACATACTCCGCCGCTTAAAAACAGACTCCGGCTTATTTGGTCAGCAATGTACCGGGAGTATGCTTGGGGATTACCGTGTGAAATTTCTTGGTACTCGTTTTCTTTTCTTCCGTGAACTTCCCTTTATCTCGTTTCTTAAAAGCTAACTTAATTTTATTTCTACTACTAATTTTCGTAACCTCACAACATCGTGGCCCGACTGATTACATTTTGCATACTCTAACTCTAGTAGTTAGTTTTCTGCACTTTCTTTAACCCTTGTAAAGAACTTTCTTTAACCCTTGTAAAGTATTTTTCAGTGCGGCGCCATTGTGACTGTGTTACGTTACATACATAATTCTTAATTACCTCTAATATAACCTAAAGCGGATCCCATACTCCACTTTAGATTATTTCTAATCCTAATTTCTTATTCTACTGAGATAAGCGGAACTTCACGAAGGGGAATCTTTATTTACTTTTAAAACGAACAGCGGTTACAAACTATGCAGGAGGGGACAAACACTTTACACAGGGGTGTTGTATATACACATGGTCGCGGCTATTGTTTACTTCGGTACCACTTTAGGATTTCATAACAATTGGGGTCGCTTCCTACAATACTAAACACGATTATTTCCTGCACGAACGGGTTTGTCTTATATACTGCCACGCTGGGGAATTATTTTGACCACAACCGGGTGTTTACATTATTCAAATATGCTTTTATTATTACTTCCTTTTACTTATTTTACTAATACACTTTTATAACACATTATTATAGTTTAAGATATTATTAAACTTTTATTTAAAGGACTTATCATTTACTTAAAAAAATTTTATAATTTATATTTTTTTTTTATTTAGGACACGTTTATATACTTCGATTTAATTTTACTTAGTTTAAAGGTTAACATTTTACTTTGTTACGGGGTAAGGGGTAGAACACTTTATTTAACCATAGAGATAGTAGTTTTCGCACATTAAAACTTATTTTACTATTCGCATTAAATTCTATACTACTCTTTCTTGTTTTTTTTTTTACACATAAACGATTAATATGTGAACTTTAATCATTTTACATTGGTAGTGAGAGAGAGAAATCTCACACAGGCGTCAATATACGTTCAACGAAGGGGGAATTCTCGGTTACTAAACACAGGATAATACACGCTTCTTATAACAATAGAACAATCGAAGAGGGTTGCGTATTGTCTAATTCATTTTTTTATGGGAGGTAACTATGACAGTTTTACACAGGCGTGGACAAGAATTTAACCGGTCAGATTTTGTTTACAAACCGACATGTTGATGAATGAAATTTTTGACAAGCACGTACCTGATGTTGTTTCGTATTCTTGTGGCGTGTTAAGTTAACATTATGTACATCCCTATATCTAAATCATAATTAAAATTACTTATTTACTATACTATTATAATAATAATCATATTATTTTCTTTAAAATTTTAGACACATTTTAGAGTGAATAGATCAACAGGGTGTCCCAATATAACACAATTACTTATTAAACAACACAAGGTGGCGCATGTTAATAATAAAATTAATTACCTTGTTTTTTTTTACAACAAAAAGCAGAGTTGCGCAATTTATAACATCTTTACTTGCGTTATAACATAGTGAACCCGCATTAATTGGTTCCGCCAATTATACAGGCTGCCTTCGTTGTAACAAGCTGAAAATTAATCAAATTACTAAAACAATTAATATACAATGAACTGGGGGGGGGGAGTCTGCTGATTTATGCACTCATTTTAGTATTGTACTAAAGATGACATCTCTTTATTTATGTCTAGTTGATTACACATAACATATCAACTTTTAACTTACAGTGAAAATTGTAATGGGTTTTCTACATTAAGATTTCTAATACAGTTAGCGCATTTTACCTCGGATCCGAGTTTATATGTATTACTTAGGAATTTAAAGTTTACTCTACTCCATTAATGAATTACTTTATTACTCTTTATACCAGTTGAGGAATGGTTTCATTTAGTAGTGCAATGTTCCAACGCTACATCACACGTGTTACTTTACAACTTATGGTTATTGAAATTACTTGTTACAACATTTATTCTTAAACTTTAGAGATTGTCATTTTAAAGTCTTTTAGTTTGCAATTACTTCTATTTCAAAAGATACATATCCACGGAAGACAAGCCTCCGCGTCACCTCTTAGTTAATGGTTTTAGTCCTAGTCCTCCACGCGTGTTTCTTCGGTCCTCTCTCTGTAGTGGGTTGTCATCGTGGTAGTCTTTCTGGTGAAGGTCCTCGGACTCCACTAATGTTGATTCGGATGTTACGGTGTCATGAAGTCGTCCTGTTTCTCGGCGGTATTGTAAATACAGTTGAGGTCTTCGTCTTCACATTTTACAGTTATGCACATCACATTTGGTAATAGTACGGTTGTATCTGAATTTACATATACAACTCTAAAATAACTTTAACTGTATTTCTTACTGGGAGATGTCACCTTACGCACTTAATTTTCTATATTCCTTTTTCTGTTACACACTACATTCTCGTTATATAACTCTTCACACGGTTATTTGAAATTAATAACCACATTTAACAAAAATACATATTTTGTACAGCGCTCTGCTTTGAGCTGCTTACTGGTTGAACGACGCATCATCTCTGCTCTCTAACTATGTAGGAAGGGTCAGTAAATCGCGCGGATGTTACGCATCGCAGCGAAATAGTTCCATATTTCTCCTTTATTTAAATGGTTAAAGTTTGGCTTTTTAATTATTCAGAGATATTCTTAATTACAGACGTTATTAAAGTACACTACTGTGGTCTCGTTTAATTATTTAAATAATGTCAATTTTACAAGTATTATTAGTTTGTTTAGGGGTCGGAATTCAAGTTAATTCCGGTTAGCGCATGTCTATGCAGGGTTAATTAACAAGGTTTAGGGTAACAAGGTCTGTACACTAGTGTTCCTTTTTATTTTATTATTAAAACTCTTTATTAAATATTATTATAATTTAATGATAGCGATAAAATTTAGTTAAAATGTGCGATTTTATTAAAAATTTAAAATTTCTCAGCCTTTACATTACCTATTTATTAATTACTATATTTTTAATTAATGAAATCGTCACACTGCAAAAAGTTTCCTTTTCTTCATATTCTGGCAATAATGAATGAGCCACTCCGCGTCTGGTCGTGTTTGTCCGCCAGCATTTGCGGAATTCAATGTGCGCATACTTTCCGATAACGAAGTCGATTTATGACAGAGCTACCTGCATTACACCGATACTTAATGTAGAAGCAATATTCAGCATCATGGTTCGACGATTATTTTGTAATAGTGTGTTGGCCCTGTCACCCATCTCTAGTGTTGCCCATGTTTTTTTGTAATCTTTACTCCACTTATAGACGCTTATAATTAACAACGTTTCTTCGCCAAACTGTTTTTTAAGTTTTTCACAAATAGTGTGATGAGATACGTTTTCTTTCGTAAGAAATTTAATAATAACATATTGTTCCACGCTTGAGTGCACATGCACATTAGTCATAATTGAAAAACGAACAACACTGCACGCTGGTTGCTGAACGGCCGCGAGAGATTAATATTTTGCTCCCACGCTTCAGTCAGTCCTACCAACTTCGGTATTTTTTTTTTCTATTCGACCTCATTACTAATTATAATTTAAATTTAAACGGTTTTTGTATATTAAAAAAACTAAATCTATAATTATTTCTATTTTCTATTAAGCTTTACTCACTTGAAAATCTACTTATCTGCTTCATATCAATACTTTATTATATGTCACTGCAACTACTTTGAGACACATTCCCCTGCATGTTTTATATGAACACTGATTTCAACTTATATTTTTTTTTGTTCTCTCTAATTTTAAGAGCACTCTTCATTTTGCATTCTAAAAATTGTATCTTCAGAATTGAACACGTTGTTTGATTTCTACGAATTGCTCAAACTTCTAAACTAACAGTAACAGTAAAAACATTACCTTGACTTTATAACATTTCAATCGTGTTTCTGTTGACTTGGGTTCTTTGTGATGTTTCCCGGATGTTTTAAGCTTTGCTTGTATTACTGCTGTATACTTTACTCTTACTTGCAATAAGTACATTGTAGAACAAACGACTTTGAATAGTTAGTAACTTTGTTACAGGCGTAAAACGCTTAACAAGTAAATTGTTTACTCTAATACCAATTTAACTTGTACAATGCATCCATTTGCAGTAAATAATGGAGTCTACTATTGTTTTAGCGAACGACGGAGCCTACTACTGTTTGAAACGGAAATATTCCTGTGTGTGTGTGTGTGTGTGTGTGTGTGTGTGTGTGTGTGTGTGTGTGTGTGTGTGTGTGTGTGTGTGTGTGTGTGTGTGGATTTATAGTATCCAACTCATAAATTCTAAAGAATCTTTTACATATAAAATGGATAATCAAAGTGCCCTAAAACTATATTCTTTAATAAAATTACACAAAATTAATAACCTACTATACCTTTAGTAAAGGGTAGAACAGCACAAAATTATAAATTATGAAAATAGCTAATTTACTAACACAAGTTTTAAAACATAAAATAAAACTTCCACACAAATAATATATAAAACACAGTAGCAAACATAAAAGTAAACAAAGATACAAAATTGTATTTCTTTAACGTATCAAATTTGTACACAAACATTTCCATTGACGAAACTAAAAATATTACAATAAATAAAGTGAAAACAAATAATGAAAATAATACATACATTACGCAATTAACTAATACTTTAAAATTATATTAAATAATTTTTTTCCAATATAATAGCAAACTATACTACCAAACAGACGGCCTTGCTATGGGAGTCCCAGTCATACTGAAAAATTATATTGAACACAATAAACAATTTACATTCCAAAATAAAATTTATATTAGAGGAAGAATCTAATAATAAAGTAAATTATTTAGACATAACAATAAATAAATAAAACAAATTTTGGATACTCAAAATACAGAAAACTTTATCAACATAATTTAATAAGACCAAATAACTCTAACCATATACCCCAACATAAAATGGCGGTATTTAATTCCATGATATACCGAATGCTTAGGTTCCCATTTAATGACGAAGAAAGAAATATTAACATACAGAAGGCAATTAAAAATGGATACAAAATAAAAACTCTTAATAAATTAGAAAATAAAACAAGACTCACTAAAGAAATACCCAAAAACACTACAACTAAAAATTCACCTATAAACTTACTTACTATGGAAATACAACTCAAACACTAAGTTAAGTAAAATATTTCAAGACACAAATTTACAAATATCTTATAACACAAATAATATACTTTTTAATTACATAAAGTCTAAAGCTAAATCCAATATTTACATTAAAATTGGAATATACAAAATAGAATGTCCAGATTACAATACAAATTTTACGTAGGCCATGCAAAAAAAAAAAAAAACTACTGGATAGATTAACTC
This sequence comes from Magicicada septendecula, assembly GCA_034769895.1. Taxonomy (NCBI): domain Eukaryota; kingdom Metazoa; phylum Arthropoda; class Insecta; order Hemiptera; family Cicadidae; genus Magicicada; species Magicicada septendecula. Next base: position 139,917,090 of record CM068373.1, on the reverse strand, counting down.
ATCACCATACTGCATTTTTAAAACCAAATATTTACAAATCTAATTTGCCTACATTTTTTCTAAATAATAAACATGAATTTCCAGACATGAAAATATGAAATTAATTAAATATACTTATGTCGATCCCCGCTTTTGTGTGTGCGGTTATTAATGTTAGTGATTGGCAACTTTCACAATTCTGCTCAACGGATTGTCAAGGAGAAGTGAAGACGTTTTGATAATTTGTTTTATATTGCATTTTATTTACTTGCCTAACTGAGGTCAAGTTAATTTTTATAACACCAAACGACGGTTACAGTAATCGAAACGTTGCGTTTCTTGACCGTTAACAATGCTTAGTGTCTGACTAAAATACTATAAATTCTCGGTAGACGTTATGTTCTGTGGTTTCTGGAAAACACTTCAAACAGCTGATGTAATCGTTTTTCTGCTTTGCAAGGTTAGAATATTGATCTGAATTTTTGCACCGTAACATTTGGATGTAACTTTATTTACTCTGCACTCAGCTCGAGAGAGTAAAACCTGATACTCAATAAAAGAAGTTGAATATCTTGAAAAGAAACCTATTTGGTGTCGTTTGGTATAGAACTACATAGCAGATAACGCTAGTTCTCGGAAAGAAAAATGATTTCGTAAGTGTGAAGTTCTGAGCAGAATCCTAAAATCTAACGTTACAATAAAAAAGTAAAAATATATATTCTATTTAGATTAGATTACATTATTGTAAATGCATTCAGTCTCCCATACAGTTCACCTATATTTTCAAATATTAGGTTCCATGCCTGTTTCGACTTCAAAATCTATTTTTCCTGTAACGTCCAATGTCTTCCAACACTTTGTAATCGTGTAGCCTTAAATTTGAGTACCCCTTTCCAAAATATTCCAACGTGTAGTCTCTCCAGACTTTTTCCGGTATACCACCACTCTGTCATCAAATGATTCCCAGGTCTGTCCACATACTCAGAATTCTCACTATATGCAAAAAAGGATAACCTTTTACTTAAGGCTAAAAAGAGATATCTGACGATTTAATTAGTTTTTCTTGCTTTCTTGCTTTTATGGCAACTGTAAACGTATATACCTATTCAGTAGGCGTCCTAAAGTGTTTTCAGGTATACAATATTTTAAAGTTAACCTATATGAGACCACAGACTGATATGCTAGTCAACTCGCCATATCATCATATTCAAAACATGCTCAAACACCAACACTCTCATATTAAAACTGTCTTCTATAACTCACATTTAAAAAGGATCAGTGAGTATTAACCATGTTTTATAAACATCTAATACCCTTATTATATAAATCATTTATCCACAAGTAGACTAGGAAAAATTGGAAATAAAAAATCAGGCGATTCTAACTTCGAAGGCTATGTTACCATTTCTTGTGCCATCTTGAAACTCTCGTTGGCTTACATACTTGTGTTTCAAATCTTTTTTGGAATTTCTCCCACGGGAATTGTCGCAACGCATTTTTCCGAGATTTCCACTATGACATGTGCCTTCTGTGACAATTTTTTGTTAATTTCCAGGCCTTTATGGACACCTACATATCTAAGTTTATCTATTTACTAGAGTGCAGCCTTTACAATTTCTAAAAAAGACGATTTGGGCGCCTCAAAAATTAATCTTTATTCTCAAAGGCCAGCTTTCACATTTCTCCAACAGATGCCTGTTCGTGGATTTCCAGTTCTTTACGCACACCTACATATCTGAGTTTATCTATTTACTAGAGTGCAGCCTTTACAATTTCTGAAAAAGACGATTTGGGCTCCTCAAAAATTAATCTTTTTTCTCAAACGCCAGCTTTCAAATTTCTACAACAGATGCCTGTTCGTAGATTTCCAGTTCTTTACGCACACCTATATATCTGAGTTTATCTATCTACTAGAATACAGCCTTTACATTTTCTGAAAAAGACAATTTGGATTCCTCAAAATTAATCTTTACTATCAAAGGCCAGCCTTCACATTTCTATAACAGTTGCCTTAAATAATGTTGTTACAGAAATAATAATCTTTCGATGCTGAGCGAGACGAGACTACATACGGGCATAATCTCCACTCTTGGTTATTCTATGCTACACGCAGAGGTACACTATTACCATGTTCTCAAATACCAGTACATTAATGTTAAAACAGTCTTCTACGATCCTTGTACAAAATTAATGTCTTGTACACAACCGGTTCTTCATTTAACCATTTATTTGCTCGTCTACCGTTTTGATGATAAACGGTCTAAACGGTCATGCTGTCTTGTATCAATTATTCAGCAAACAAGAGATGATAAACCATGTAAAAATGAAGACATCGGGTACGTAAAAGACAGCTGTATAATACAGGTCATACACACAAAATGTTTTACACGCTACGTTATGTGGAATGACAAACTTACAGTCGGAACTATGTAAAATTGAATAAGACATTTCGGACACTGTCAAAAACAAATGACGAAGTCTACGTCAGAGAAAGAAAGGCAGAATGGGACGATAAAATACTGTGGATCTTACTCACTGTATATAATAACACAAACCGTTTATCAGACACGTCACCTCTTGCTAAACAAATATGCTAAATGATGAGTGTGAATAGTTGTGATACCATTTGCATCAGTTTGTTCAAGTAAGCCATGACAAAAGTCTTTGTTCGATTAAAGATGATTTATTTTTAGTATTCTACATTAATTGTGCTCTGTTAGCCGTTACGCAGTATGCGTTACACACCTACATATAGGCCTACAGTGTTCCGTAAAGTCACGCTGCAGTTGTAACTTGGAGCATTTATGAAACCACGGTACTTATATGTATAAAACGTAAATAACATTAAATAACAAACCAGAAAGGTTTTTCTATGCGTTTAACTTAATTTAATAGATGACTGTCCGTACGTCTAATCGGTAATCAATTTCCTGTCATACAAACAAAGACATGGGGAATGATGAGATTTTTCTACTGTTTCTCTTATTATAATCGACTCTGTGTACGGTTATTCCTTTACGAAACATCGGAGACAAAAATCCATACTTGTTAAGTAAGGAAATGTAGAGATCAAGACTTCTAACCACGCCTCCTAATTTAGCGTTGAACGTTAAGTTACTTATCGACGATTTCGTGTACACAAGATTAGAAACTATCAAAAGTCGGACTTGGGATTGCAATAGTTTACGTCAGTGTGAGTGCAGTCCAAGAGTAATCATTAATCTTGGAGGTCAAAGAAGGTACTGAGTTGTAAAAAAGTCTGTTACAATCTCCATATCTCGTAAACAGGGGGGAGGCCGCAGCCAAAATAATTAAGTTAAAATTAAAAAAAAAATAGATCTAAGAAACGTCCGGAAAATCCACACGCGGAAATTGCTACCTGTTTGCCTTGCCATATATCGATTATGACACTGTCATTCTCCAACTATATGATGCTACTGCACACTATACCTGGATCAGAACCGCAATTTCGAGTAAAGACTCCATTTTTATGAAAATAGAAATTGAAATGAGCGACGTATTAAATAATTTTGTTGGAAAAAATTTTGACAATGTTTACTTTTGAAATTTGAATTTGAACGTTTCCACGGTTACTAATTAGGGAACATGTATACTCGGGATATTTGATTAGGGAACATGTACACTCCGGATATTCGATTCGGCTAAATTCGTAAATAGTAGTTTGGTTTTTACGTTTCGATAAATTCAATTCAGGAAAATGTCCGGGAATCATGTTTTAGTAATGCTATCAAAACGTTAAAGAGATTTTGCTTATTTAGTATTGTAAACGTTTAAGAACGTTATACGTGGCCTGGAATATATCTTGGTTTTAATCACGTCTCTTCATGTCGTTTGAAAAGTAACAACTAGAGCCGTAGAACTTACTTGCTATTTTTAACAGAATATATTTATTATTGAATACATTTTAACAGCCTTAGATAATATTTGAATTTTCAGCAAAAATTACGAAAATATCAAACACCCTACTATCTTTAGAATATTAAAGAAATACTTTTAGAGCAACAATACAGTAAACGATAAAAGCTAAAAACAATCGGATTTGTATTAAAATTTCATTTAGCCTGACACTCGGCTGAATTTGTACAATTTAAAAAAATTTTGATCCCATATTTAAGGCCTGCGTTAAAAAGAATTGAAATTTTGCAAAACTGTACACTATGTTTAGGTTTGATTAAAATTCTTTTTAACTGAATACTCCACATGGAATCTGCAATTTTATGAAACTTTTGCCTTAATTCTGGGCTCTAGAGGCATAAACTTTTGAAGTGGCCGAAAGTTAACACTGGATTCAGATTTTACACGACACACGGATTTTTGCCATTTTATCAAAAGTTTACACTCATGTTTTAGTTCCAAAAGACCCAAAAATCTCAAAAGTTTAAAAAATTAATCTTAATTTGATATTTTGTTAAAAATGGACTTCAATTTCCTTTAATTTGATATCATACATATGCTTTAGCGATTTTTAAAATTTGATCCCCTCACATATTTTGCTTTCCGGACTCACATTTTTTGGAAGATCGTTCTTAGAAATACGCGCTACTTAAGATTAAAATTATCGTTTCGTATGCCAAGGTTTACAAAAATCGGGTGATGCGTTCAAAATGTATCGTGAGACATGTCTCAAACAGAGAGATTGACAGATAGACAAATAGACAGACCGACAAGCAAATGCTAACGGCCAAGTTAAAACTGAGATCTTGCTTTCTTCGTTCAATAACAGTTTGGATCAGACATTTTTTCTGTAGCAGAAAAGCTGCTGAACAACACATTATTTTCTTCTTTTATTTATACTCTAAACTAGCATCTGAAACTTTGATTGTAAAGAAAAGATGTTGCCATAAAAAAGAGAGACGTAAAGACTCAAAAGTAAAACTTGTTGAAAGTAAGACTGACAATAACTCAGGGAACCAAACAAACATTGCCCGTATCGTATATCGCCAACATTGTAAACATTTGCAAACTATTTTTTATTCTTTACGTTAAGAACGTTTGTATAAAACTTGAGAGAATTTCTGGCTGGGGTTCAAAAACTGCAAGGGAAAAATAAACGGTTGTTACTACTTTAGTCCTATGAAGTGTACAGTTGAAATTACTTCAATCCTCAACACCAGCACATGAGTGTAGTTTATAAATATTCTCTTACCAACGTCTCTTTTCTTTACCAGGACGTAACAGTACTTCCAATCCTCTGCATGGTCTGGATTATTGTATGGCGTCAGTAACAACAAATCTACTTACAAACATTCCAAAAATTTCTGTCTGAATAACACACACACACACACACACACACACACACACACACACACACACACACACACACACACACACACACACACACACACACACACACACACACACACACACACACACACACACACACACACACACACACACACACACACACAACCGGATGCAATCCGTTAATAATAATGTGTTTATAAACAGATACCTACAAGCATTGGAGTAAATAGGAGCTGCCCGTACAGAAGGGGATGAGACATGAGACTAGTTTCTCGGAGGGGATGAGACTAGCTTAAATGTTGGACTCCCTATTTTAAGCAGGTAGAATGAAATATTCAAGATTCTCCTATATAATTATGTATACAATTATTTATAACCCTTATTTAACACATGCCTCCGTTAATTTATTATGCAATTTGACTGAAATGGGTTAATACTTGTGGGTGGGGGAGATTGACACTTTGATCCCCTACGTAGTGACGCCACTGCCTATTAGTACCTTCCACAGCTGTTGTCGGACACTTCTAAAAAAAAGCTGTAGTCGAAAAAAAAGAAAGTAGAATATGATGCTGAATAATGTTACACATATTTTTTTATAATATTTCGAACACTAGGAAAAATGAGTCTAGGCTGATCGGGAAACCAGTGCTCTTTACCCAAAGGGTAAAGACACTGAGGAAATACCCACGTCAGTGAAAGCCAATCTTTCAAAAGGAGGAGGTACAAATTGTATGTGTGTGTGTGTGTGTGTTATGTAGGCGATCAAGTTGTGATGTAGACGTCATACGTGGTTACACACAACAATTGATTAGGCTCCAAGGACACCAAAGATGATGTATAGCATCACGTTGCAGCGTCAAGGAGCTCCGCTGATAAGGTGAGAGTGAGGAGACCATGTGTTACCAAAGAGAAATAGTAAAGGACTAAAGAGATGACTTTCATTTCCGGGTCGCCGCGGTAACTGATGAGCGACTACGTGGAAGTTAGTCATTCCAATAAACGGTTGACGAGGAAGGTAGAACGCATCCTGATCGTCCAGTTATAGGGGAAGTCGTAGCGCGAGACGGAGTTTTCGTTTGCACTGATTTAAAATGTTTTATCCTGATTAATTGTGATTCAAATTAAAGGTACCAAATCTCATATAATTAGGAATCACTTTAATCAAAAATTCTATTCTGAATAAATCTTGTAAAAATGAGAACTTCTGAAGATATTTTGAAAAATCCGTTAATTCTTAAATTACTCCTTTGCACTTTAATTTGAGCATTTTGTCCTAATAATGATTTCAGCAGCCCATACTTCTCGATAAGGTGGGTTTTGTTTTATCTAAAAATCCAGCAATAAAAGTTTCTCATTTTTCTTAACTGAAGTCAAGAAATTGCTAGTTTACCTTGCAGAGACAATGTTTCAAATCATAGCGATGTTAGACTAGAGGAGTCATAACATAGACAACCGGGAAAGAGGAACTGTGTTTGGGAGAAAGTATATAAAGGTAGATTAGAAGACTCTGCATTGTTTTTCCCCTCGTGGATGTTTAAGGTTGCAAATATTTACATTATTTATCAAATATTGATTGATTGTCATTATTAGGACAATTTTAACTTTATTTTATTAAATTACAAATATTGTAATTCCCTTTATTTCTTTAATTATTTTAAGCTTTATTTTAATATACGCAACTGGCTGACAAATAAGATTACGTTATGTGATTATGGAAATTTTGTTGACATTTTTAATAGCTTTGGAGAATCCGAGATACGATACTGGCCGTACATAATACTCCTATCTACAGCACAACGTTAACTTGCATATGTTCTGTTTGCCTTGATACATTTTGTACATTAGTTTGAGAAATACAACATTCACAACATTAAGGTATACTCCTGACGACACTCTTCAGCAAATACACTACTCAATTTGAAGAATTTCGTAATCGTTTTTACGATTTCAAAGCAGTCGACTCTAGTGATAACAACAGTCTCCCCAATTTTGCTCTTTATATGTTGTAAATAGAGGAGCTGGAAAGTACTGGAGCTTCCTAGAGCAGTGTGTATATGGTGTCTAACTACAATCTTCGATCACCTGGCATACCAAAAAAAGTGAAGGTGCGTTTTTTGTTTTCACGTCAATTTACCCTGTAAAAATTAGTACCTGGGATAACAACCTGGTCTAATAAAGGGCTACGACTGACGCGTAATTCTGTCCACACTACCTTCCTGGTGTGTGCCGAACTGCTCACAGAAGGCAGCCTACCCTCCCTAGTTCCTGGACTGCGTAGACGGTAAAATGTAACCCGCATTGGGTAGCCTTAACCACAGTACTGTGGTTACTAACGTCTACTACCCTACGTTAGCGAAACTTCGAATTTTACACTGATGTGGGAGTCGACAGAACTCCCGAAACGTCTGTTTTTGGAGAAAACAATAGATCACGACGAAACAGATCGGAAATGAATGTAAATAACATGACCCTCTTTTTATTATTATTACTGTATATTATATTATACTATACAGAAACACTTCAGCAACGATTTTTTTCTTATCTACATTATCGTGGCCTCGGTCAGGGTTTATCTTCATACGAGGCCAACTGTGAACATTAGTGCATTATAATCCCTTAAAAAGAAGAGCACTTCATAAAGGGGTAATTATGTCTAAGAGTATTCACGGCCGTATTGAGATTGATGTCTGGGGAATTGGTTACAGAGTTTCTTATATAAGGCACAGAAGACAGGACTTGTTCAGATACTTGCGGCAGAGTGTGATGGCTTCATTGGCCAGACAAACAGTGTTTGTGACAATGAAAACGTTGACTGTTTCACTCAGAATATTAATAAAATATGAAATATTAATCAGAATGTTATGAAGACCCCGAAGTGAGATTTTCCTTTTAATATTTGCAGTACTAACAAGAAAATATGTAATCAACTGTCTTTTGAGAAACTTTATACTTTATTTTAACATATAACCGTAAATTAATTTTAAAAATCACTTCTTGTTTTGTAAATTCTATGTATTAGATTTAAATAATTATACATAGCTAGAAGTAACAAGATATACTGTTCATGTTGTATCAACGAATTTATTGAGAAACCCCCAATAACCTTTCTTTAAGCTCCAGTGGTACTCGAGAAGAATTCGGAAGACCAAGTGGTACGCGGGTCCGAAAAGGTTGGGAACCACTTCACTAAGGTATTCATACTGTACTGTGCACTCTCTTTACATTCTGCTTCTCTGTTAGATATCTTGAAGGTCTTTAAGGAGGTTGGGATGGTTATAAGGAGAGATGTGAGAACCACAACTATAAAAAATAATAACACAAATTTTTATTAACCACGTTAACAGGCCTAATACGATAACCGCAATAAGGAGACTTACCGAGATTAATTTATAATAATTTTCCATAGCATTAGCAGAATCAATTCACCGACTTGAATAATATTTTGTGTTTAGATAATCATCATATCGTTATTGTATCGTATAGTTATGTCGATAGTTGTGCGGAGATTTCAGTGCATCTCTAAAACGTTTAGTTTTTCCTGTACATCGTTAAAGAAACGTTTAACAAATCATTTCATTACTTTAAGGTTACGATCAACGCGACCCTCGTATATTACCTAATCTGTTTAACTAATATATTGATAACTAAGTCACTCATTTGTATGTAAAATTAGATCTTACCAGATAAACGTCCAGTTAGGTCTAATTACGGATATCGATTGCAGTTATTAAATGTTTCTGCAATAAATTCTACCGTATTAAACTTCATATTAAACTACGTATTTGTATTTCCGTACGCGATAATTACCGTCAATAAAAGTCAAACGTTTACCCAACTGTCCCGTATTTGATTAAGCACAATGAATTGGCTTTGTCTATTACCGGTAATAATCACCTGTTTCTCCCATTAACTGCGCCATTTACACGTCTACATATTTCCAGTATATTGTTCTGCGTTACCACACCCTTTGTCCATTAATTTTGTTATCACTGAAGTGAACATTATATGGTGTAATATTATGGTACTATTTATTATACTAGCGCTTTTTGAAAAATAATCTCCTATTGGCTGCTAAAGACAAACAAAGGTACATAAATATATTCTGTTATACACAAAAGTTACTTGCATATTTGTATCATATTTTCTCATAGGCCTAATCATTATATGCATACTCATTGTATCAATAAGTATGGTTAAAATTAATTTATTTTTATTTTTATGACTATTCATTTATCTATTGTGTAGAATGTGCCTTCACTGGCGCACTCCTCACTACAGTTTACACTTTGTTCTTGTGTAGATAGTACTTTAAACACTTCCCTACACCAATTGAATCGGTTTCTGTCTCTGCAATCGACGGACAAGTCCAGCATTATCAAGAAGCTATGGTACTTTACTATTTTGATGTTTATAAAGACTTTGTTCGTATTTAGCCGCAAACTGTTTGACCTCATCAGTAACCGTAGGTATTTTCAGGTCTCGATGGATGTCATCGTTCCTTACATAGAACACATCAACATCAACACCAATACCGCAATAAACTTTATTTTGGAAACTTCAAATTACAGAAATGTTGAATTTCATTGTTCAACCCTAAAACTGACACCATAAGCACACACCGGTTTCAAAACTTGTTTGTAAATTAACAGTTTATTATTATGCACTTTGTTCATAGTGTCTTCCAAGTAGACATCACGATTTATTAAAATTTTTTTCACGTTTTTCCTTGACATGTTTTTTCCATCTAACCTTAACATCTAGAGTTACATGCCTATCTTTTTTTTTATTCAGGGTCAAAACATCCTACGACGTTGTCCGATGCTCAATCTCCACTGCAGCTTTCATCGTTTAGTCCTCTATCGCTCATTGATCTTCTTATGCCCTCTATCTGTGTTTTCTTGGGTCTTTCTTTCTTTCTGTGCTCTCTGAGTACCCAATTCATTGTTTTCTTTGGTAGTCGGTCTTGTCCCATTCTTTGTACGTGTCCGTACCAGATGAATTGTTTTTCTTCATTGCAGTCGATGGTTGTCTTTTTTACGCTAATTTCTTCTTTCATCGCTTCATTTTATATTCGCCCTTCTAGCTAAAAGCATCCATTTCTGTAGCTTCTAACTTTGTTTTTACTTTTTATTTTATTCTCCATGTTTCAAATCCATACACCAGCGAGCTTTTAATCATACTATCGTGTATTCTTCTCTTCCTTTCTTTTCCAATTTCTGTGGTCCATACAATCTCATTCAATGATCTAATTATTTGTTTTGTATTGTTTATTCTTAATTTTATTTCAACATCATGTGTTTCTTCTTCATTAAAGTTTATTCTTAAGTATTTGTAGCTGTTGCATACGCTCGTTGTTTTCTAAGATTAAATCTGTTGTATCTTCTCCGACACACAGATAATGCTTTTTTTTCTATGTTCATCTGTAATCCCCATTTTTCATACTCTTCCTTCAGTTGCGTGTTATATATTCCAGGTCTTCTTCTTCTTTCCTGTTATGCCCAAATACTTTGGCAAATTTGCATTTGGAATTATTTTACGATTGATCAAAATAATTTTTGCTCCATTTTCCTGATGGTGTAGTTAACATGAGTAGATACATTTACTTAATACATTTTTTTTTTATCTATCTAGTGACGTTATTAACTGCTGCCTACAGACTGCTGTCTGTAACTGTTCCTACATTTTACCGGTATCTATTAATTCAGTGTAGTTAGCAAATGCAGCTGTTAGCTGCATTACTGTGACACAATAAATCTTATCATGCATATCTTTGAAAACACCGGTAAAATGGTTCTCGTTTTGCTAAAACAGTACGGTCATTAAATCGGTGTAAGCAATGGAAACTGTAAGAAAGTTTTAACTAACTAATTTATGATCAAACACTACTCACGACCATGTTTAATTTAATAATAAAAAAGGAACTCGAAGATAGCGGTCAATGGGCAACCTATATCACACGTAGCACATATTAACTTTCAAGGATGTGACGTTTGTTATGAGACCAAGACTGACGTCACCAATAAACTTTATAAATACCAACTGATGTGTGGCACTATACACCACATGCTACGTAAAAGAACAACAGGAGAGACAAAGTTGAAAATTTGTAAGGTATTGGAATCACCTGAGGGTAGGAGACGTGGTCATTGCGGAATTGGATACTCAGCGAATGCAAGCCGTTGAAATGCAGTTTCTGAAGCGAGTGAATGGCTGTTCCTTTCGCTATCAAATTATGAATGAAGATATAAGGGCAGAGTCGGGTATATGCTGTATGAACGACAGGCTTAGGCAGTACTCATTGCAATGGAAACAGCATAGAGAGAGATTAGGCGATGACTGTTTAATAAAACGGATAGTCAGTTACAGGCCGCAAGGAATGACAGATGTAGGTAGGCCCAGAAGAAGACAGCAAGACTGAATACGCAACAGGTTGTAAGCCTAAACCCTTAGGTGAAGCAGAAGAAGAAGAGAAACAAATATAGGAGCAATGTACGTATGAGTACGAGTATCAAGGTATAATAATCTAAACCATATTCCTACAGACACAATGTAAAGCAAGCGGGCTTCAGTAGAGGGTTACCTGAATCTGTCATCCCTCACCCTACACGTCACTAATGGCAGGACCTTAGTCAATCCAAAAACCAAAAACGAATGTTTCAGTTCATTGGTAGGGGAGTTAAACCGACAACTTACTCTACGTGAAGTCAAGCAATCGCTGTCTCTTTTAAATTCCAAATCGTGAGTTCCGCACGAGTTCGGCATAAGTCAGTACTCAAGTGTATTATATTAGCCTTTTCCCTTGTCCAGTGTAATTCTCTGAATTCATTAAAAGACAGTTTTCTCTTTTTAAGGAATTTGGTCTTTTCCGTTATCCTTTCGGCTAGGAACAATCTTTATTTCTGTAGTTCTTGCGGATTAGTCTTGCAAAATAATATTTCATCATTGAGTTACGCATTGTCTTTTACATTATTTAAACACTTAACATACCATGACACGGGGTTTTTGTTGCCGTAGTTAATAAATTCCAGTTCCCATCCGAGAACTATTCGCGCTCTGCTTTTTGGACCACCTTATCAGTTTGATGTCTCCACTTTGCAAGGATGTCTTCCATAGAACCAAACATGTGGAAATCACACAGAGTCAGTTCGTGACTGTAAGGAGGATGTTTCCACGCCTCCCACTTAAATGTTTTAAGAAGTTCCTTCGCGACCCGTGTTTTTCTATTAATAAACGAGGCACTGAAGACATTGCAGACGCTCAGATATATCTGATATATCTGTGTGAAATACCCAATTCAGCAGCAAATCGTCTACTGTGATTTGCCTATTTACAAAAAACAATTGGTGAACGCGTTCATACCTTGCCATCCGTTGTCAAAGTTGGTAGCCTTCTCTGCCAGAAAACAGCCTCGATTTATGTGCGACCATTTTTGAACTAGTAGCACCATTTTGTAATGGTCTGGCATGAAAAGCTACGCCTCATGCCACATCATGTTACACTTTCCTCAACTAGCGGTGAATTTCACGACACGGCAAGTACAACTAATCTTTTTACTATTTTTACTGCCCCTCCTACTAGCACACGTGGTCTTGAATTTCCGCAACTTGACAGATTCTTTGTTTTGGGTTTTTTCATTGTCTTACGCTTTGTATTGATGTTTTGGATGGAATGAACCACATACTGCCAAAAGGAGACGGCTCTTAAAGTAAGCGTAATCTTGACTACTGCCCAGATTCATGGACATTTACTAATTTCCCTGGTACCAAAGCGTTTGTTAACTAGCGTTAAAGTATTTAACATTCGTTAACGTTTCATCAGCCTTGTACACATTTGGTTATTTAACACTACTTAAACGGGGGTGGGGGACACAAGACTACGATACCATGATTCTGCTTCTGACAATATTGTTTCTGAGTGATGTAAGAAATCGTCCATTTATGTACGGATATGGATTTGATTTTCAATTTAACTCGTCTTCGTTAATGTATTTTGTAACTTTATTTTATTTTATGTAATGTCTGTTTGTTTTGTTTTTATTTTAGAAAAATTATTATATTTTATTTAATGTATTTTATTCTTCATACATTTGTATTCAAAATAACTAATATCTGTACTTTGTTTGATACCAGTCTAATGGATCCCTAAATTTATTCATTTTTCCAGAGTTCAATGCTGAACTATTAAACCGTGAATATTATTTTAAAATATGGCATTGTGTTGTGTTTACTTGTTCTTACTGTATTTTCCTTTTTACCCCTTTAAAGAGAGACGTCTTAATAATGCACCACGGTCAAACGTACATTATCATAGCTTTACTATACATTGTATCCACTCACACCAACCCGCAGAGACAGACATTAAATTTCAAATAAATTCAGCTAAAAGAAATATAATGCATCTAGCACATGGTTAACAGAAAACAACATATGCAAAAGTGAGATCAATTTGAATTTTAATGTTTGCTCTCCCTATTTGATCGGCCATTAATAACCTACTATAAATTAACCAACAATTTAACGATCGTTGGTGTAAAAGTTCATCACTCCTTTCATTTTTACTGCAATCCATAGTCTGTGTTTTTGTAATCCTTAACAATTAGATTTGATGCTATCGCTCTCGTACTAATAAAAAGTGTCGTTTTTGTTAAACTTTATGAGTGAAAGGTCAAACTTCTGTTATTAAATAACTCGGTACACTGTTTTTATGCTGTCCACAGCCTAATATAATGTTTTTCAAAGGCAGATATTAACGACTAATGGCTGTTTATTGAAGCGATGAAAGTATTTTACAACATTAAACGAACAAACAGATCGTTACTACAATTTTATCGATGTTATAAAAAAGGCAAAATTTACATAGAATGTGTTTATTAAAACGTTTTTCGGTGAGATTGTTTTTCCTCCAGCCCTGCCAATAGTCGATTTATCATCAAATGGCTGTAAACTGCGTTTTAACATCGCTGAACGTTTCACAGGCAAAGAAATCTTTATATATTTATTGTGATGCTTGTGCACAGATAATTTATAATTAAAACCGTGAAACCACATAATTTGTATTCATATCAAACGTAAGTGTAATTTTTTCCTAGCGTACAACCCTAATGACTTACAGCTGTAAGAGGGTAAGAGGGAGACCGTTTTGTCCTTTACTACAACAATTAGTTATACAACAATGGACCTGGACGTTGGGCTTTGTTGTTGCCCTGTATTGTTCCCGACAGCTTCTTGGCCGAATCTGGCTTGTTATAATTCACCCGTAGAAGAGATGATTGTTATATGAGTGTGTGTGTGTGTGCGTTGTGAGTGATTGTTTTCATTTGTTCTCTATTCTGGTAGCAAGTACACATAAGGAAACATCAGAACCGATTATCTTAATCTGTGTATTGTCTAACTTGTTCTCGTAATTTAACTTTATAGTGACGGTAATACAATCAAAATCAGTTTTTAACGTTTGATCAACGTAAACAAATTTTTGTCCAAAAATCATTGTCGTTGCAATTGTTGCAAGAGAATCTTTCCCTACATTGCAGCAGTATACCTGATAGCTCACAGAATTTTCCATTGTAGCTAGATAGCTGTATTGTATCCATTGGCTTCAGCTAGATATTTGATTGTGTTTAATTTATCCTGAGAGTCTTTGCCTTCTAGTGGGATGTTATTTATTCTGTGTATTACGGTTTTGAAGGCAGATAGTTTGTGTTGCACTGGGTGACTGTAGGAGTTATGTACCAGTGTATCAGTTGTAGTGGGTTTTCTGTATATACTGAATTTGTGTCTGCGTTCTAGTTTTGTGATGGTAATGTCTAGAAAATTGATCCTTCTGTTGTGTTCGTATTCATCAGTGAAGGTTATGTTTTTGTTTATTTTGTTGATGTGGGTTAGACATGTTTTGATATATATTGTGAGGCAAGGTTTCACCCCTATTACAGTGGGTAGCTTTAAGTCTATGTGACGATAACCCTGGCATGAAAATTCAGGTATATACAGTCCAGGTTGTGGTGGTAAGCCCGATAAGTAGTTTCGGTGTGGCAGGTGTTTATTTATAAACCGTTTGTATTGTTTGTGCGGTCAGTCAACTCTCGTACAGTCAGACCAGAAAGTAAGATGTGCCAGACTGTGCTGAGTGTTACTGAGGGAAGAACAATCACGGAGTCGTAGGTAAAGCGACATACCGACAGACCGGTAGTACTTTTAGAACTACGAGATGTCAGCAGACTTCGTAAGTTGGTTTGTTTATCAGGCACAATAGTAAGTCATTTGTGTAATGAATTGACACCGGTTGTTATATTACACGATTCTGCCTGTACTAAATACTGCAAACACAAATTACTAGATTGATCATGGAGCGTTGTACATAAATGTAACCGGAAGAGTAACACACACACACACACACACACACACACACACACACACACACACACACACACACACACACACACACACACACACACACACACACACACACACACACACACACACACACACACACACCATTAGACCAGCGGCTAATGCGCCTGGCTACTAATCTGTACAGGACATGGGTTCGATTCCCGGACGCACCGTAGGGCGTTTTACAAATCTCAGGTCCGCAAACGCTATGGAGAAGGGTTATTAAAACACCTAAATAAAATGGTACCATTTTAGTATAGTAAATAAGAGTACCATATTACTGTAACTGTACTTATCGGTAATAAGTAGGCCTATTATGTGTATTGCAAACTCAAAGTAGAGTTGTTTCAAACTAAAAATCGTTTTGAAAATCTCTTATATCTGTTTTTTAATAACATAGTCATTTTATAATGAATAAAGTGTCAGTGGCTTGTAAGATGTTTCGGGTTTGTTTTGTTGTTTCAAACAAATAGATTTCATGTCCTAGGTTGTGTTGGGAAAAGCGAAATTAAAATTAAAATCGCTTAACTCTAAAGAAGGAAAAGAAGACAATTCTCTCTTTCTTAGAAACTGAATGATGAGCTTGATGAAGAGCCACATTTTGAAGTCACCGGATAATTTCAGATTCTAGCAGACGACAATCGCTTATATTTTAAAAGAAATATTTTACAATTACGGGCATTGTTGACCACTATTTAAGTGATTTGATTTCAATTTTAACAATGCAATAGACACAAATTTATTCATTTCTCTAGCTTTAACAATAATTGGTGTCTGTCCTTTGGAAATCTGTAGTAAATAACCTGATGGCATACTTACATCGTACCAGGCTTTTGACGCACTGTGCCTACAGTGCTAGTACCTAGTAAGCTCCCAGAGCTGCAGAACTTTTACAATTTTGAAAAAAAAGCATTTATTGTTAAACAGATTTGAAGATTAGATAATATCCTATTGTAAGAAACATTACAAAGATCCTATTTAATCTACTATTTCTTTAGTACATACCTCTGTAAAGCACACAATCGTACACTAGACAATTAAATTTGAAATATTCTGATTTGGGTTAGAATATAATTACTTTTTAGCTTAACACGCTACTGGATTTCCACTTTTTTCCAAAACTTTCATCAGTTATATGAAAGGAAATATCTTACAATTACGGGAATTGCTTACCAACAACAAACAAATACAAACGTAATCTGAACAGTTCCTTCCTATAATTGTCGTGATCAAACAATTTATGTAAAGAAAACAACATTTATAGTAAATATATTTTAGACTCTCTAACTTTAGTTCTACTCTGCTGCTGCATAACAAGATTTTGTCATATGTCACAGTTACTGCTTTCACGCAACAAATGCATTATGTATTTGTATTTGTGTTCTGTATGTTCCATATAAGCACTGATTTCCTTTTTATATTTTGTTTCTCGTCTATAATTTTAAAAGCTCTCTGATGACTGAAGAATCTCTAATGCTTTCGTCTCTATGGATCACTCGTAGCTCTCAACTAACAGCAACGTAAAACATTCTCATAACTTTGTAACATTTCAATTGTGTTTCGTTTGACTTGCATCTCTTGTAATGTTTCCCAGATGTTTGCTTGTGTTACTGCTTTATACCTTACTTACTGGCAACACTTACTTTGTAGAACAAACGACTTGAAATAAATACTGACAACGTTGTTAAGTCTGCAGAGAGACTTGAAACACTCAACGAGTCAATTGTTTACTCTAAAACTCATTTAACTTAAACAATGCATCCATTTGCAGTAGTTAATGGCGTTTATTAGAGCTTTCCTACACAAAGGAAACTACTACAGTTTGAAACAAAAATATACGTGTGTGTGTCTCTGTGTGTTCGTGCGTGTGTATGTGTATGTGTGTTATGCTTTACAAAACATAAAAACCTAAAGCAAGTATAACTACAGTTCTATGTGTTCAAAATATTTAGCAGGAAAATGTAATTTGCAATCAGGATATTAATTGATGACTCGTTGGGCACTTAGCGAAACATTATAATACAAAGGTTTTTAAAAATATATAAACATCTGGTATGTTTCCCAGATTTTAATTAAAGAAAGAATAATAGACTCTTTAATTAAAAAAAAAAACATAAGAAAATTATTTAAAAAGACAACACACATAACATATAAAACATATAAAGACAATAAACACAACATACAAATAGGTAAAAAATGGATTTGTTAGAAATTCTAGAAATTAAAAAAGCAATAAAAAATAACAAATGAACAAACTGAATTCTGTGTATCCCCTTTATTAAAAGCTGTTATTTAGTTTAGTTAATTTTATATTTTGGATTCAGATTGTATTTAGTTTTTACAGACACTTGACCTTCCCTTAGCTCCTGCAACCCCCCTCTCAGTCTTCACACCTCACAGATGTTCCAATACACGCCCTAAACAGATGGCCACCACCACCCTTACTTACATCCTCTGTTTATGTTTTCATTCATCTCTTTGACAATGGCTTAAGAAGTCGAAACAGCTGTCAGAGTTAAATAAAATCTGTAAAACGTACCAAGTATTTATATATTTATAAAAACCTTTGTAATTTGCAATGTCATCAGTATGTCAGTAATTTTTTTGAATTGCACATACAAACACACACACGCGCGCGCGCGGGGATATTTTCCATTCATAGACACGCTACTAAGTTATTTTAGCGTATCAAATGGTAAAAACCAGTAAAGACGTACAATTTATACTGAATAAAATAAAATATTTTAACGATAATAATATATTCAAATTGATATAACGTGATTTGGTATTTGGTATTGAATGTTCGAATACATTAGGTCAGATAAATATACTCAAAAGAAAAACTGACCAATTTCAAAATCCGTAGCATACGCGCATAGTAACTTTAGAATATCATGTAATTTTCAGTAACCATCTGTGTACATCCATACATCCATCATCCAAAATTCTTACATTTTGTCTATGAATATGTCTTGCAACGCCACAAATAGACTCATTACAGAAAATTACAAGACACTACTCAACATTATTACCAATTGAATTCACCACATCAAAAGAGAAGTCATTCTTTTTACCGTTCTCATTGTACATGAGCAATACATATGACGCGACCTTCCTGCAGAGAACGTCAGCAGTTTTCCACAGTCTGCTCGCAAAACAAAATTAGTCGTATCACCAACGTCATCTTAGAGCCCACACTGAAGTTTGGTGAACCTGCAAAAACTCTCTTTAAGTGATTATCAATTTTATTCATGGTTTAATTATTCAAATTGTTTCTAGTTTTTAAAGTTAATTATTCAGATTTAATAAATGTTTCAAGTTGACAAAACGATATTTTTTTAATTCAGAAGAATAAGAACAAACGCTCAACTTTTAAACTGTGTGTGCGTCTGTGTCGCAGTCAGGGTATTACAAATCTTCAACCGTAGTAGTTGCCAAAAGGAACGGTCCGCAGTTGGACTGTCGCCAGACCGTAGGCTGTAATGTACGTTAGATTCCGGATTACGGTATCCAATGAATTAAGTTAACAGGTTGAATAAAGGGTATCAGGCATAACTAACATAACGGTCACTGTTCTCACTTTCAATACGGAAAGTTGTCACTTTCAATCCATGACAATTTGTATCGCTTCAAGTTATCGAAACAGAGTTTATAAGAAACAGACACATAATAAATTTGAATAAAATAAAATTTACTGTGATGCTATTTTGTACTAATTACACTATTAATCACTTACAAGTTAAAAACTCACATAATAAAAACAGGATATAAAGTAAAATAGGCATAAAACAGCATTCTCTGTTTTAGTAAAGTTGTGCTCAGTAACTGTGACAAACTAATAGGTTTTAGTCTACAGTATTTGTTGTTAACGTTTAGAATGCAACTGATTTATGTAAGATTGTACAATATAACAGAATAGACAAAGAAACTGAAACAATTTTCTTTGTTCATATTACTTGTTTACCGTGGGTTTGCTTTCCCTGAGTAGAAACTACTCTGGTACCTTAAGAGTTTGCAAATTTCTTAAAATCATATTAACACAAACTTCTTCCATTACATCATCCACAAACTGTCTCCTTGCATTTTCCTTATTGTTTTTATTTCACTCTTCCTATTTATTATTTCTGTTGTTTATGTTTTCAAAAACTTTTTTTCTCTTTTATTCGCAAACTATTCCATCATTTATCCATTCTTCCAATTTATCCATTCAAGATATCTTCATTATCCGTCCCCAGTACTACATCTCAAACGTCTCTTTACCCTGTTTGTTTTCAATTCCTTTCGTTAATAGTTTAGGTCTCGCACGCATCCATTGTTAAACTCCAACAATTTTTTACCAACTCTTTCGATATATTTACTCTTAACTTTACCTGGTTTCTCTCTTTTTCTACTTATCCTCAAACCAAAGGTTAGTGAGCTTACACTGGCTTCATTTCTTTAGAAAATCTCTTAATCACCTGATACCTTCTTTCAATTTTACCTCATCCATGTACTCCTATCTGGTGATCAACCATACTGCTTCCCTTACCACAATGTTCAAATCGGCGTCTTTTTTTCTCATTCTCTTCAAAATCTTACCATTTGATACTCTTTTCGTCCATGATATTCTTAAAGCCCCTCTCCATCTTAAAAGTTTCAAGGTAGCTTCTCTCCAGTTTCCTCAAAGTCCAGGTTTCCGACCTCCATATGTGAATGTGCTCCAAATGAAATGCTTTATAATTTACTCCCTGTTTCCCGGGACATTTTCTCAGTCGATCTTTTGATCAGTAAATGTTCAATAAATATTTTCTTAAAAAATCGTTCCTCTTGCTTGTGCAATTCTACTTTTTGCAGCACTGGGGGTTCTCCCACTGATATTTTCCCTGCCTTAATGTATACTAATTTTGGATGACAAGAACAAATGATACACATTTATTGCGTCACGTTACTGTGCTTAACGTACCCGCTTATAATAAGTAACTCCCATACTGACAATAATAGTGTCTTACTCTCAATATCGTCCCCCAAAGTACTGGAGAGGATGAGTAACACCTTCATTTCTCGATGAAGGGAAGTATCCAACCGCACCTCTTCGGGATGGGGAATGGGCTAACCCCTACGCGCGGCTAACGCGGGTCTGGAGACCGAGTGACAGCCGGTATTAAGTCCACAGACCTTGCCGTTGCAGGTAGAGGTTAAGGCACTCTCTTGCCCTTGGGATAAGAAAGTGCCCCTAAAGGCGTGTGGCCCATTATTTTGGCAACGCCATAGGATGCAGGAGGAAAGGAGAAACCTTTGCATTGAAGATCCGTATGGATATCTCATCCCCAACTTCCAAGGATGGTATGGAGGCCCGTGCCCGGGGTAACAAGGGTAAAGACACTAACGGTCAGAGATGAGAGGATGAAGCATCCCTCATGTTGGGATAGTACGCATGATGGCTAGTCTTAAACCAGAAGACAACAGTCCTCTCATGTCACAGGGCTGGTAACTCTTCCAGAGTAATTAATTACTCGAATTCTTCGCAGCAGAAATACTCTGTAAAGACGGAACAGGCAAAGTGCCTACTCCGTGAGGTGAAGAAGAAAAGACTCGATATCGCACTCTACATAGTAGGCGTAGCAGACAAATCATAATGAGAAGGCAGCATTTCTTGAAAGAATGTATTATAACGTTTTGAAAATATTAAATAACATAACTTTTAAAGTAGTCTGAAAATGTTCCAAGTGTTTTGGATATTTTGAATTTTATTATACTCGTCTGTTGGTAAGCTATCATTTTGTGTCATTTTACAGCGATACTTAGGAATACGTACCGTCTGACATTACATAATTGCTTACTAAAATATACATGACTGAACATTGTCGACTGTGTTTCTGAAGATTACTTTTTTATTCGGTTGAGACAGTTTTAAGACAGGAATAATAAAATATGCACAAGCTACTAGAATAACGTTAACCGCTAGCAAAGAGTATTATATTTTGCGTTTAATATTTAAAACTTTGCTGCTATCGTTTATTTCAGCTTCCTTGACACAGAGCTGTGCACTTTCCATCCCATAGTTAGTAGAGGAGTCAGTTCAAATACATCTTTGCACCACACTAGTTAATGATACTGATGTGTGACCATACGGTAACTTATCATTATTTAAATAGTAATTGCATACACATTTCAAGGTGTTTGTTCATATAAAAGTATTGAATAGTACACTATATATTAGACAAATGTATATAGAGGATAGTATCGTCTACAGGAGATGATTTGACACAGGAAGATTCGTCTTAAGAGATTCACATTAATCAGAGAATGCATTAAGTCTGTAATATATTTCCAACATTGTTTAATATCTATATTGATGGCATAGACAGTAAAACTTACAAGTGGATCTAGATTTAAAAATAATTAAAAGAACAAACATGAATACAATTCTGTTTGCGGATGATCAAGTAATCATCGAAAACAATGAAGGCGAGCTCAAGTTACAGTAAGTCTGTTCAAATTTCAACATAAAAATTTCTGTACAGAAGACAAAACTGTAGCATCTGTGGGCCAGTACTCCTTGCGAACTAAGTTTTATTGGGTAATGACAGTGTAGATTAGGTGTCACATTTTTGTTGTTATGGATGTGACGTCTATTGTGATGTTGATAATAAGTTGGCTAAGTTTCAGTCAAAATGAGGCACAATTCGTCAAGCGTTATACAGGAAAACAAGAAAAGAGACTCGACTAAAATCTTATAACATCTTATAAATCTTATGACTGTGCCAGTGTTTCTGTTTGGTTTTGAATCTTGGATTCCTGTAAATAAAGTTCTGAGTAGGACACAAGAATCAGAAATGAGATTCTTGTGATTTGTTAAAGGGAGATATACGAATAGATATACTTCACAATGAAGGCATTCATAAAGAGTTGAACGTTTTTAATATCCAAGATCGTATTGCAAAAAACAAAGAGATATGAATTCCTTATCTGAATAGGATGCCGGATGGAAGGTTGCCTAATGGAGTTTGGCAATACAGGTCTATTAAGCTGAGCCTGAAGGCAAAAAATGAATTTTTTTTTCAATTTTTACAAAATGTTACTAAAATTTGGGGTTTTCTGAATAAAAATGTATATATTGTACAATACACGTAAACTCATAACACAGATTATGAATAATCTCAAGTACGTCTGCACACAGTAGAATTATTACAATTGTGTACACGATTTCTTTCAATCTGTATACTGTATATAAAACTCAAAGTCTAAGGATTTATGAGTACTGGAAAACAAATGCACACCGTTACACCGATTGCCACAAAATTTTGCACAGGTAACCTTTGACACAAGGCGAAAAACACTGTCTAATTTGGAATTTGATATTTTGCCACGTTCGCACGATTTAGGCCCTTTTAATTGTGCCTTTTCGTTGACGCGTATAAAGATGTTAACAACACCATGGAAAAAAGAATTAATTACCATTTTAACAAGTAAATAAAAAAATGATATTTAGCGGCCTTAGAACTGTACCTTTTCCGTTCTTGTAGTTTTTAATGTTTTTAGTATGCGATTGTATCGATGTATTTCGTAATTTTGTATACACATACGTCTATATATTTTATAATTGTCTTAAACAATTATAAAATTTATGTTTATACGTATTTCTGATGATGCAATAAATAAGTAATGAAACATATTAAATACTACTACTAAATATGTCAACACTACTATGGAGACCAGAATTAATTACCATAGAAACAAGTAAATAAACAAAAGCTAGCGACATCGGAACTGTACATTTGTCCATTCCTGCAGTACATTTTCGATGTTTGACATAATATGCGATTGTATCGATATATTACGATGTGGAAAAGAAGAAGCGTACTAACTGTAAATTGTCCTATTACTTAATGTAAAGCAAAAATACGTGTTGTTTTCATTTGTGAGGTTAGGTGACAACGGTTTTTGGTTTTTAGTTTAGTGCTGAAATAAATAAAAGCCATGGTTGAGGAAACAACGTTTAATGTGTTATACAATGCTTCTAACACAGTAACACTTAGAATAAAGAATTTAGCGTTTTTGATTTAACAGGTACTTTATAAATATCTACAATGTACTTTTAAATCTCCAAAGGCTGTTGCACCAACATAATAATTTAGTACAAGTTAAAATAATGCAAGTGTTGAAAACAGTTTTGGAGAGAACTTGACTAATGAGTAAAAAATTGTTAAACGAGCTGACAGAACGCCATATAGACACACAATAAAAATTTATTAAAATACTTATTAAAAGTCAGATATTCGCGTGCGAAGCCGCGGGTAGCAGCTAGTAGTGCATATTTCCTAAACGGCTTAACCTAAAATGATCTTGTTTTCATACATGTGGGGAAATTTTGTACTTCATGCTGGCAAGTGGCATATGGCTACATTTACAGTATGTTTCGTTTTTGTGGATAAAAATAGTACTCGGTCAAGAATTTGAGTTTTAGTTACTGCGCATTTTTTAAACGCGTTTAAAAAAATCACACTTCAATAATTAGGTACATACCAAAATTACATGTATATCTCATATACTATGCTGCGTAGGATACTGAAAATTTCAGGGATGATGTAAGATACCAATGTCTTCTACTGAAGCAGAATTGTAAAAGTAAAGTATATACTTTGGCCGCTGTAAAAATAAGTAATTAATAAAATTGTGTTAGTGGTTGTAATCTCAAACAGACAAAACACTGTTACACAAGACTATAGATAAAATTCCCGAATAGCGCTTTCAATCTTCACAGCTCACCATCAGACCGGAAATGATGATGTTTCCGATCTGATGATAAACTGTGAAGCTTGAAAGCGCTAATAGGGGATTTTTAGCTATAGTGATGTGAAAAATGTTATTTCTATATGTAAAAATGAATTATTATTAATTTTCGTTGAAGAAAGTTCATAAAATTGAAATAAATATAAATCTTCTGGTAGACATTAAAATTATATATTTCTGCTTCATCAGACATAAAGTATATACATAAAATACTTAAAAAATTTCAATACTCAATCTTGTCTTGTTTAAAAAAAATGTACCTAAATTTTGGTAATTTAACATTATGAGCATAGGGCTTACCGGCTCCTCTGAAACAAAGAAGTACAGGAACACTTGGGAAGCATTGGCGAAGTGAACGTATTACTTTTGAACCGGAAGAGGTGATTCATCTTTGCCCTAATGGAAGAATAAAAAGAAGAAGAGAAAATATGTATTTTATTAAATGAATTACCTATTATGTTATTCAACATTAATATCAAATCTACTGTTAATATTAAGTAATTAATAATTAGTTATTATTAAGTGCTAAACATAATTTAATGAATATGCCTAAGTATCGTATCAACTGCTACGGCAGTTGCTGTGCCTAAATATCAAAATCATTTGTTGTCTTGTGTTTGCACATTAAGTTGGGAAGACGGTTTGCATGTGACGTGTAGATAAACTGATGTCAATCGCAGACACGATTCACAATTCATATGGTTTGAATTTTCATGCGGTCGAGTGGTTTGGTTTGCTCTTCACAAAAAAAGTTATCTTTAAGTTAACGCTAGCAGCCGCAGAATGATGTAACAGGCTTTCAAAATTGACGATAAATCGCGCACTCTATGAGTGGATTTCTAAAGTCAATTTTTTGTAATGAGCAGATTTATATTAATTCGGGTTAAAACGTCCGATGCCCAACCTCGATTCTTGTCTGTCGTTGCAGTTTTCATCGTTTAGTCTTCTACCGCTCATTGATCTTTTTATGCCCTCTATCCATGTTTTCTTGGGTCTTCCTTTCTTTCTATGCTCTCTGGATATCTACCTCAATGTTTTCTTTGGTAGTCGGTTTTGTCCCATTCTTTGTAGGCTACGTGTCCGTACCAGATTAGATTTTTCCTTCAGTGGAGTCGATGATTGTCTTTTGTACGCCCATCTTCTTTGATTGTTTCATTTCGTATTCGCTCTAACCTTGAAGTTCTAGCAGCTCGTCTCAAAGGATCGATTTCTGTAGCTTCCAACTTTTTTTTACCTGTTCTTTTATTCTCCATGTTTCGGATCCGTACATCAACGTGCTTTTAATCATACTATCGTACTTTTCTTCCTTTCTTTTGTGCCCCACAGTATCCCGTTCAATGATCTGATTATTTGTTTCGCTTTGTTTATTCTTGATTTTATTTCAACATCATTTTGTTCCTTCTTCATTAAAGTTTATTCCTAAGTATTTGTGGCTGTTGCATTTTGAGCATATAATTTTATTTAAAAAAAAAGTTCTGAAATCTTTATTTCTTTTAACAAAAATTTTAAATTATATACTGTACTATTTAATGACAAAAGTACTGAATATGTATGCGCTGCACAGTCTATACAAATCAGTAATAATAGTTGTAGCAGGTTGTGTACTAACTGTGAAGTAGGCTTTGTAGGGATCTGCCTGGCATGGTCGCGGCGCATACTCGACCGACTTCGAATTTTCTACAACAGGAGCCAATACTAAAACGTGCTATGGCTTTAGCTAATTGATCAGAGATTTATAGAAAAGAAAATAGGTAAATAGATATACAGAGTGGGCTATAGATAGGTAGGTGGGTAGGTAGAAAGAGACAGAAAGAGCGAGAGAGAGAGAGAGAGAGAGAGAGGGAGATGGATAGGTAGGTAGCTAGGTAGAGAGCGGAGAGTGAGTGAGAGAGAGAGAGAGGACAGATAAAAGAACATTTTAGTTTATCGTAGTGAAATCATTGGATGCAGTAAGGAGACGGTTACCGATAAGGTATGATTTAGCAATAGATAGAAGTACTGAAGTTTACGCAGGTCATAGTAAAACTCAATTACTTGTAGCAGTTTGTTGTCTCGGTCGGTATTGTTGACTCAGCGTTCAGTCAACAATTATACAAGTTTGGTGAGTGTGGGGAACTCGTTTAACTACTGCTGCTTCGTAGTTGTTGGATGTTAGAAGTTAGAGCAAATTGCAAAAACAAATAACAGTTGTTATTTATAATGTAACGTACCTATCTTGCCCTTTAGAGCTATCAATGTTTTATGTATTCGTAATGTTTGTATAGTACGACACAAGCGAAAGTTATTAAAAAATAAACATTTTATGCACTTACTTAAAAAACGCATAAAATCGTCAACATCACCATCATTTTCAGCAGGGATTAAACCAAAATTGGTTTGTTCTGCTCCCAAACAGATCGACTGAAGCTGGTCACTCCAACGCTTCTTCGGACGTCCCACACTTTTCTGTCCCCTCGGTTTATAATTCAGTAGTTGTTTGGGAATGCGGCAGTCATCCATTCGGTCAGGATGTTTACTTTCGATTAAGATGTTAACCAGTCCAAGTAAGATATTGGGAAATCCTATCGAGTATTCTCATAATATTTACTTCCTGCCGTACATCTACATTTCTTCTACGATCTTGAACAGTGTCCTGCCACGTGTCTAAGAATTGTCATTTCGTTGCCTTTGGGGTAAAATATTGCTCTCTAAGGCGGACAAACCTTTGTTTGTCTACGACGTAAGTGTGGGAGGAAAGTAGATACCACCACATTAAAGATCTTTACGGACATTTCACACACGGAAAACTAGGCTTATTTGTCGGTAAATCAGGCAGTTTATGGAAGAAAATCCAGACAGAAAATTAGGCTGGACGTTAAGCTTGAAGGTAGCAGCCCTACCTTAGTCTTACCTTACGATATGTTAGTAACATAGCCAGGGGATATATTAGTTACTAAATTCTCGTAAGCAAGAATGGTAAAGAAGTTACTATATATGAGGGACCTTATGTGAGGGACCATCAGGAAAACTCTAACATAAACAAGTATTTCTTTTATGAATTTGCTAAATGCTATAATTTTTATTGTTCGACTAAGCTTTTCGTCATCACTGACATCTTCAGGTCTTAAACCAAATGATGACGAAAAGCTTAGTCGAACAATAAAAATTATAGCAGTTAGCAAATTCATAAAAGAAATAGTAAGGATGGCTGCTAATTTAAATAATACGAAGAATAAACAAGTATGTTCACAATCCTGACACACTCCTGAAGTTCTACATGGTTCTCTGTAGTTCTTCCCACGCTTCTCTATTGGCCTTAGAATTGGACTCTATAACACCTATAATGTAAAAGCTGACTAGATCAAAATTTAAAAGTAAATATTCAAAGTTTAATTAAATATAAAACTACATATGAAAGTCAACAGCTGTTAAACAGGAAAATCGTTTGTTAATGACGTCATGTTGCTATTTCAAAGCTTTGAGACTTACCATATACGAACACTAGCTTTGAGTCTGTCACACTAGACTCTCTCAAATTGGCAAAGTAAGACATAACGATAAATTTAGAATAAAGTGATTTAACACGATGGTTGGTTATAATCTACTGTGTTAGGTGAAGTGCCAAACTTATTACAGAAAATATAATTGTCTTACATTACGTAATAAAAGTTTGTAGCTAACACCTCATCCCTTACCGTTACGGGGTAGGGTAACGAATGAGAAATTAGTCTTTATTAAGTCTGCCTGTTTTATTCATGAGCCGCGATTTTAAGTTTTAATTTATTTTTTACACAATAAATTGAAGTTATATTTTTGTTTTAACTTCGTAAAACATATATTTTTTTTTTAAATGATTACATCAACAGTTTAGACTAAAAATCTTAATCTAACTTACTATGAACGCGAGATGAGAAAATTCCTCCACTGCTTTTAAAGCTAAAAACTCTTGCTTCACACATTTAACGGTAGTTTTTTCCTAGTAGGCCTACTCGAATTCAATTGTTACAAACAAACATGTAGGAACTTTTCAACTTTTGCCAACAGGGACGCACACCATTATTCATAATGCAGAGGTTATAATGGATATTTCATAATATACGAGAAAATACTAGTGTCGTTCCGGAGCTATTGAACTTTTTCGAATGTACATTTATTATTACACACATTTTGATATTCAATCATTTTTCAGTTATGGGGAAAAATGCAAAATTTTCGATTGCTGTAGTATTTCTTTGGTAGTATAGCAATTGTAGAGCGCACAATCACATAACAAAAACTAAATATTTGAAACTTTCAGACGTGGGATACAATTACTTTTAGCCTGACAGCCTGCATTTAGTTCACTATTTTTTGGGCACTTCTTTGTGTCCTGGGGACTCATAATTTTGAAATTTCTATAACTTAACACTACCGTTTAGATGTTAGTCAAAATTCTGTGTACTTTAATACCGCACATGATTTTCAACGATTTTTTTTAATATCGGCCATCTAAGGACAATATGCCAAAATCAATTCTGTATTCTTTGTTCTTTTCTTGTTTTCCAAAATTCTTTCATCTTTTCACTGTGTCTCTTCTTCCTGTCTGCAGTCCACTTTGAACCTGCGTTTTTCTCTCTCCTACCCTGGACCCCTTCCATTTTTATCACTTTTGCCCGAAAAACGTCTCTTTCAGGTGTTCAACGATTTTATTATAAAAATTGTTCACCAAGTTTTTGGGCCATGACGTCCAAAATTTTGAAAATTTTAAAAAACGAACATTACATTTAGATTCTAGTTAACATTCCCTTATTTCTGTGTGTGTGTGTGTGTGTGTGTGTGTGTGTGTGTGTGTGTGTGTGTGTGTGTGTGTGTGTGTGTGTGTGTGTGTGTGTGTGTGTGTGTGTGTGTAATTCGAATGATTCAAATATTTGCTGTTTATTGCATGATTGCATGCTCCACATTTTTTATGTTATTAAAGAAATAATTGTGTAATCGGGATTTTTATAATTTTACCCATAATTGAAAAATTATCAAATATCAAACTTTATGTAATAATGAATGTACGTTGCACCAGAAGATTGAAGACCACAGAAGAAGATAGTGTGAACACTTGAACCGCATCCCTGTTATCAGTGTATCTGTGGCTGCCTTGGGTTATCACCCTACTGGAAAGAGACATGTCGGTAGACCGAGGAGGAGATGGGTTCTGAAACAGATCTAGGGACTAACTCGTGGAGTGTTGATGATGATGAATACTTAATTCATCATAGTGAGTACTTAATTCAAAATAGTGAGCGAGTTCTGCAGCTCAAGGAGGATACTGTATAAACCAAAGCCAAAATTAAAGAGGCTCCTGAAACTTGGCTTGAAGAAAAGTGGGAAGTGGTAGCAAAGACTTGCTTCAGCTTGCTAAACTAGAACTGATGCTACCACGTTATATTCAAAAAAAGGCAAAGAAGGAGAAGAAGAAGAATTGGGGAGGGAGTAGGAGGAGAAGATGGAGGAGGCGGAGATGGGGAGGAGGAGGTGGAGAAGGAGAAGGGGAACACTTTGATTATTTGATTTTCAAGAAACAAATGTTAGGGGTCACATTTGTATTAAACCTGTCTGTATCAAAATGCATTTCTATCACTGCATCTGCTAAATATTTGAATCTTACATTGTGTCGAATAGCTGACGCCATTGTTTCAAGTGAATTAAAGTGAAAGTGTATATATATATTAAAGGCGTCGTTAAATTACAAAGGTTTTTGCTAAACGAATATAGTGTAGGTGTTGGGCGAATTCAATTCGACAGGTGAAACTGAGTTCGTAAATTAAATCCAGTAGACTGTGGCTCGTTTGTTACACATGCCACAGGTCTGATACAAATGACGACTGCTACGCATTTGCATATATTTGTTTCACTTCAGTAAGCCTTCTGCTATGCAATTTAACGACAATACGGGTTCGTAATTTAACAATGATTCGTGCAGACTTAAATGTTAGCACCACTGTTACGTCCGCTCATTTTGTTTAAACAGTCGATTTGTAAAAAAAATGTTGTTCTTGAATTGAAACCTTACAACGTCAACGAAACATATAACTTAATTTTACAATACCGGAATGTAATTTTTTTCAGATAATGTATATTTTTTCTGTCCAAATTATAGGCATATAAAATTAAAGTGTTCCAATTCTTTAGAAGTTAAGTAATTATAATTAAAAGGCGTATTTTATATAAGCTGAAGTCATTAAATATAGATAATGTTTAAGCATTTCTTAAGTGGAACGCGTACAACTTACGCATTTAACCACCATTTCTTGAAGAACGCTTGCTAGTTGTGGGTTGCTCAACGGAAAGCCAAACAGGTCCATTAGCGCCAGTGGGTGACCACATTGTTATCGACACTAGATGTTTTTATAACACAGGTTTTTATTAAATTTTTCCTTCCTTCATTGTCCATATATGTTTTTCCTTGCCTATGCTAATAATAAGAAATATTTACGGTTAGCATTCTCAGTATTATGCGATAAACATTTGAATAAATTTATAGAAAATAAAAAACCAGAAACCAGGATTTTAGCTGCAAACCGGCAATAAAACAACTTACTCTTCTTCTCCTCAACCGAAAGGTGGATGAACTTGTAATTTTCCCCTTTCATAGACATTACTCACCTTACTCACTACATAAAATTTCCTCCCTTACTCACCAGATACCGTCTTCCTTCTTTTATTTTATCCATATACTCCTGTCTGGATCTTCCTCTCTCACTACGCCCCTCGATCATTCCCTTGATCAGGGTGGTAAACCAGTTTGAATGGTGACCAACCAAAGTACTTCTCCTTTCCGCAGTGGTTCTAATCAGCGTCCGTCTTTCACCCACTCTCTTCTAAACTTCATCATTGGGTATTCTTTTCACCCACAGTATTCTTAAGACTCATCTCCAGCACCACGTTTCAAAAGGTACCTTAAACATCTTCTCCAATTTCCTCATGGTGCAGATTTCCGAGCCATACGTGCATATACTTCAAATAAAAATCTTTATAAATTTCTTCCTGGTTTCCAGGGACACGTATCTGGAAGCTAAATTTACAAGGCCTTTATTGAATTACACGGCTGAATGAAATTTTATGCAATAACTGGATCAGTGGATCAACTGGTTAATAGTTTTGCAAGTAGGTTTAAAAATTCTATTTTCTTTATACCATTTTCTATTAACTTTTACTTAACGCTAAATTTTGGCAAATAAACACAGAACAGCAATTTTCTGTTTAATGTCTTGACAATAGGCAACTTTACTGAAAGTGTTTTCCCTTGATATTTAGAGTTTTGCCAGTTAATAATAATTTTATTTTTATCGTTTCCTTATAAGGCAACCATTGCACGTAGTATGCAAACACATGCACTCGCGCGCGCGCGCGCGCGCGCACACACACACACACACACACAGATCCATCTTCGTAGTGATAAAGATTTACTTGATCCTGTCAGCAAAACTTTTGTTTTTTAACAATTTTTAAAGGAATTATATAGGGTATGCATGACTTTGTTATGAACCCTGTAAAACTCTTAAAATACTAAAAAACGCAGTACTACATAATTAATTTGACCCGTTCACTCTTCTTTTGGGACTGAGTCTATCGTAGTATACTTTTACAAATCCCGAGAAACTGACATAATGCTCAGAGCCTGTGAGCGGCGACTAAAATCTCTGTGTTAAAACACAATTAATTAATTTGTGTTGATCTTTTTAACTCGTAAAGAATGTGTAATTTATACACAACAATTTAGATTACTTAACTTTTTTCTTTTAGTTTTTTTATTAAGAAGTATTTAATTTGAATTGGCATTTGGCATCTATAGGCGATTACTTTTTGGTGAAACTCTTTCCCGAAATACCACCACCTTAATATTTTTACCAGCGTAACGGTTTGACACAGATCTAGGATCTCTTTAAAGCTGAAACTGGCAGTTGGAAAACCTAATAAGGTAGGAAACCCTACACTTTGACGGGTCGAAAAGTTGATAAAAGTATTCTGTGAAGAGAATTTAATTTGCATTTAAGCATTGTTATTATTTTTCTTAAATCATTACCATCATTGCGTAATGTTGGATTATCGGAAACAAGTAACAAGTGGACTGATCACAGAAATGACCGAATCTCTCAACATAATAACACAGAACAAAATTATTCACCCTATAACGAGAAGGTTCATAAACAAAATGACAGACTACCCGAAGGTTCGCCCATACTAGCTAAAAATTTTCTACAGCATTAAAAAAACAGAATCTTTGCAAACATTGATAGGCACTCAAATGACATTTTTTATTGACATAGGCATGTTGATGACGCCACACTACTATAGAAACGAAACACAAAACAATGTGAACAGCTACCCGTATCAACAAAATGTACAAAAACATCACCTTCACTGCTGTATACGGAAGCAATAATAGCATACATTTTCTATACCTTGCTATTACAAAAATGGAACACACACACAAATTAAGTATATAAGAAAATCCACACACCTGACACCACCAATCACGTAATTCAACGCAATATACAATCTTTCAGATCCATGGTACATAAACTAAACAAGAGAGAGACTATGAGGATAAATTAAATACAATTGAATATTCAGCTGAAGCCAACAGATACGATAGAACATTAGTTAACAAACTCCTACAAAAACCCAAAGCAAACCACAGACAAAAAAAACAACAGATTCATAACATGCACATACATCATTAACCACAACGAAAAAGTATCCCGCAAATTACAAAAAAGTAGCATTGCAGCATTTCATACAGAATCAACAAAACAAAACACATACTCTTATAAAACACAAAAACACAGACACACATAAAACTGCTAAACCTAATTGATTCACCTAGAATTTAAAAAATAACTGCTCAGAATGAAGCAAATTCTACGTAGACCAGGCAAGGTAAATTGAACACATAGAAACATTATAATTCACCACCGAATCCAGCTTTGCAAACCACCTCATTAAAGCAGACTACACACACACAAAACTTATATCCTACACGGAAACATGAAAGGCCTAAATTAGAGACACTTAAGGAAGTGAACATGTTTAAACATAAGAAAAAGCATGCAAACAACGTCGTAAGCAAACAATTTAAATTACACATAAAATTTGAACACATTACGTAAAACACACATAACAACGATATTTCAAAAGTCCTCATCTCTAAGAATCAGTATTGATAGCGCTCCTAGCGGCAGCGCCTGATAAAGCTCGCAATGAGCAAAAGCTAGCTCAGGCAATAAGATAAAAATTTTTAAAAGTATTCACCTTGATTAAGGTTTTTCTAGAACTTTGAAGCAACTTATAAAGCATGTCAGGAGTGGACTGAGGGGACTGTTGATTCACTTCACTGGGTTATGAGTAGTTATATTGTGCCAGCGCTTTCTATCGTGGCTCCGACTGTTCATCTAAACTTGAAACCATTACCACTAGATGCGCTCTTTCATATTCTGTTGGTTAAGTCACCAACACTCTCTTGCCTTGTATGCTGTAGCTATGGCGTCCACAAAATGAACCGTGACAACGACCGATTGTTTTTGGACTGGTGACTAGTAAATTGTGCATAACAACTAAATGAATTACGTGAATTTAGAACATATATTATTGTTGACACAGCAAATTTGTCTTTTACATAAAATATATATATTTTTTGTTCTTTATTTCTACGGTTTGGTGTTTTAATTTAATTCTTTCAGTTACTGTCCAGCTACATGTTTTATAAATAAAAGCTGGGAGGTGTATACTACAATATAGGATTTTATTTTCAACTTTGATCAACTCTTTTTTAAACTAAACCTAGAACGTATCTTTAAGTGCTGATGAAGTTGTTATTTGCAGTTTACAAGTGCCTTGGCATTAACAAAGTTCAAATTATCCAGATTAGGTTTGAAAGAGTGACAAATAGTGTTGGCCGTAAATTTGTAAATTTTTTACCAGTTAGATAAGACACGTTTGTTCATGATAATTTGAAACTTAGAACAGTCTTATGTTAGTGTTAAAATAGGAAACTTTACTTGATTTAAAAGTGTAGAAGTTGGTGAATGGTGAACTTTGGTTTACTTCAACAAGAGATATTTCCAATGTACAGACCGGTCGTTACAATTCTTCAACGTCATACTCCATGCTTATCTGTCATACGTCATATTCTATGTTGAAAACCAAAACAATGAAGCGTGTGTATGAGATAAAAAGAGAAAACAGAGAGAGAGAGAGAGAGAGAGAGAGTGAGATGGAGAGGTAGACAGACAGACAAAGTGATAAAGCACGTGTAAGAAACACAGTCATCAATTTCGAGGTGCAGGGAAGGTGTATTGCCCTCCAGAGAGCAACAGCTGGGCGCGTGTGACTGCTGTGTCAGGAAATTGTCTGCTCCGTGCCTTCTTGATTTTATATATTTTTGCAATGTTGACCCTCGTGTGTGTGTGTGGGGGGGGGGTGCAAACCATGTGTAGGTTACAAAGCCATTAATTTCTATGCTCGGTGAAGGTGGGTGGACCTAGAGATAGCAGCAACTCACCGTGAAAGAGACCTTTCTCAGGAAATTAGCTGTATACACATTGCCTCCTTAACTTCATATGTTTTCCTCAAAGTTGCCCACATATACGGAAGAGAGCAAAGAGGAGGTAGGCCTACAGGAAGAGAAAGCGATATACAGAGAGACCAACAGACAGAGGATGGTGGGGGAGAAATTGACAGACAGACAAACAGACGTAGTATATAAAGTTAATAATTACGTGAGAAGATTTTGAAAAACCTCTGCTTAATACAATAGAAAACTAGTGTATGAGAAATTTATGTTAAAAATATAAAATTAAAAATATGTAAAAGGATTCAGCACGGCGGTAAAATATGTATCAGAGACGATGTACATCATTGACAGATATGAAGCAAACTTTAAAACATTGTACTTTTAAAATACGTTATGAATTGGATTATATACAGACTTATTGACTTAAAATTTTTAGAGGAAAGTACAATACTGAATACTTTTATAGGGCACATATTTTATCATTTTACATCATTTGTGTCATACACAACATCAATAGAGTATAATACAATTTGCAATGACAGACGTAAAAGAATTCTTGACATTGAAACAGTTGAATATAGTTTTAAAATTTCAAAAGTCATCCGATGCAATCGCAAAACAAAACGTAATAAACCTTTACACAAGAATAAAATTACTGTTTTCATTAAAATTGTTTCTTTTAATAACTGTTTTGAGTTTTAGTTTCCAGGAAATATTCAACGAAAGCTTATGTTGCTACGATTAGCAAATTAGGAATAAAATTAGAAAACTATCAATTGTCTCAATACAATCAACGTTTCATTTCTTTCAATATCTGTTTTTATTAAATCAGACACTGTAGACTGACACAGGAAACATAGGTCTATATTTATACCTTTTCTCGTGCAAAAAACAACTAATTTTCAGTCCATTTTGTTTAAAATTTTACAAGCCACTTTCCAAAAGAAAAACATTGCTGTTTTTGTTTCTACCATGAATGTTTTACCTCTAACATTATTATGAATGTTTTCCCATTCCTGTGGTTTAACTAAAAGAAAGAACAAAAACAAAGAAACAGGGAAATATTAGGCTTATGCATATTACAAAATTTATATTAATTGGTCTTCTGAGGAAACGTCAGACAGTTTGTTTGGAGTGTTAGGAAGGTCGTAACACAAGGTCATGTGTGCGAATGTTACAATAATCGAGCAAGTCAAATACGTAATACTGTTCAAGTAAAATACAAGAGAAAACGCGGTAAAGTAGAAATAATAGGAAAACATTTAATGGATACCAAACAACGTAGAAATAAAAACAGTTACTTAGTGGAGGCAGTTAGTAAATTAAAGAAAAATTACTCCAATATGAAATCAATGTATACTGTAGCAACTGTAAGGGTATCACTCAGCAGTGGCAAATGTGGTATAATGATAAACCAGACGAGGACAACTACCCAATAAATTAGAAATGAAGAGAGTGAATACTGGGGACACGTAGTGAAGTATAGAATATTGTCTGAAGGGTAATATCACTGTTTACTGTAATATCTGACAAGGTATTTGCTCAACAATAGCAGACGTGTGCCAACAATAGAAGACAAACATCCAACAAAACAGAAATAACGACAGTAGTTAGTTATTTGCTGGAGACAGCTGACTAGAAACACTTTACTCTAGGTGAAATCAGTGTATATCGTAGTATCTGAAAAGGCATCGCTCAGCAGTGACCGACGTGTGATAGATGATAAACAGAAGAAGTCAAATGAGACCCTAGGCAGTCAATTTAAGATAGCCTTGTTATTATGTTCAGAGTGCATGATGATTTAAAAAAAAATTGTGGGGTATCTAGGGAGAGTGTTGTTTTATAAGCTGTGACTCAACAAATAATAGCCATTGTAAAAGTATTGCCAACCTGTGAAGGTACATAACATCATAAGTGGTATGTGATTCTTTTCACGGGATGTGTGAGCGGCAGGATTGCGCAATGCCTTAGCACGTTATTGACAATTTTGGAAGCGTTTTCCAGATTCTGGTCGATTATTATACCGGCATCCACGTCAGTCTTGTAACGTACTATGTCACAGAAGCTTACGTGTAAGAGAAGTGTATAAAATATGTGTTTCGGAATCGGCCAACCGTGTCAGATGAGATGCTGTGTGAGCTTTGCATTGCAATTATTATGTAGTGTAAGAGGACGGTGGTGTTGTGGGAGGGGGTTGAAAACAACTTCGTTTTGCTTTAGAAAGGATTTCTTTTAATTAGTAATTTGATATAGATGTAGCAGTGAACAATGATATTTTCTCGTTAGTAGAGAACAGAATTTTGTAAATAACAATAAAGTAGGTAACATTTTGAAAAGATTATTATAAATTCCTTACACCCCTTAACTCCTTAACTGTTTAATTCCTTACTCCTTTTATCACTGAACATTTATTACTCGTAATATACTGTAGTATTTAATTTTTCCTTTTTAGAAGAGGAAACGTTCCTTTTTACAGGAGTTTAACGTTACTCCTGTTAAACGTTAAATAGATAATATATTTTTCTAACAATTATGATGTTGCAATCCATGTTGATTACACTTTGACACTTAAAGCGCAACTCATTTTACCCGCCTTGAAGCGCAACTTAAAGCGCCTTGAATTCTTCCCAGGAAATTTCTTATTATTCTTCTGTAACCTATATTTTTATTAACTCTTTCCCTCACGTTTTCGTCTTTGTCTTTGTTCGTCTCTAAATCTTTGATTGGTTTATAGGAAGGTCAGACGGAATAGGTGTTTTGGGCACAAGATATGGACAGGAGTAAAACCTAAATTGCTGACACGTAGCTTCCCATAAGTTGTTCCCTGATTATCCTCGCTTATAAAGATTTCAGTTTCATTTTTTTCACTAATGTTACTTGTGTTATTATTTGTTATTATTATTCATATGTTATGTTTCTCTTTCCTCCAGAACCAAAATTTATTATATGCTAACTTATATAATTAGTAAATTAGTAACTTGAATTTTTGTTGCGACAGTGGTAACGTGTGATACTTATTGTCTGTTATATTTGTGTTTTTTGGACAACCGTAAACGTGAATAATGTTGTGCTAGTGTTATTGTTGTATTGTTTATTTAGACTTTTACTAGAGTTGTAATTAACAATTCCTCTGGTGTTCAAATGTTTGTCACACTGTTTAAACATGACCAACTATGCGACCGTCTGAGTGAGGTATTTGGATCTTAAATCTGGCTAAACGTCAGGCCAACTACAAAATCGAATAGACAAAATCTACATAGCTAGAAATAATTTGTTCCGTGTGAGACTGAAATCGACGGTGAACAATGTGACGCCATATTTTTTCTGCTCTGCACTAAATGGTGGCGGTCAGCTCAATCAAAATTTCATTGTCGCTAAACATTTGCGTATCGTTTTTCAGCATTTGTTTTACTACCAAAACTTCCGGTGGTGTTTCTTTGTATTTATAATAACAAATGAGAAGTGTTTCGTAATGGAATGCAGTGAAGCAGGTATATTAAGCTCTCAACGTTTGTTGCATTCGATTTTGCTTACTCATAAACGTTCTGAATGAGTACGTAACTTAATATTATGTTTATTCCAACTCCATAGACACTCAAAATGTTTTCTTATACTTCAGAGTGGGTCCCGGCTTTAATATGTTAAATTGCTTTGTACTGTATAATAACAATTAATTTTTATAATACTAAAATATGTAAATCCAGGTACACTCTGTATTGGGTGACACATCCTCAAAATAGACACCACTTCTCAAAAATTAAATGTAACTTATCTGCGTAAATTTTATTGAATGCATTTCGTTTGTTTTGTAGCATCATCAATAGGCACAATTATGACACGGGGACAATTTTGTGACATCATGAAACAATGTAAACATAAAAATATTAACAAAAAATTGAAATTTGTTGAAAATGTTTTATAAAGCCTTGAGAAAAACTATGTGAACGGCTTAAACATAAATTATCGTACATAAAATCAGACATTAAAAGCAGATGAATTTTGCAAACAGCAAACAAAATATCTTGACTTTAAAAAATGAAAATCTCTTTTCCCTTTTGTCTCATATTGTAAAACTTGTTGAGGTAGCCTTTTCGCTTCCATTCTACCTATATGTTCAGTCCATCTCAGCTTACATTCCCCGATTCTTGCATTTATAGAGAATATACTCAATTCATGTTTTATCACACCGTAAAACAAAAATTAAAATATCTCCATTAATAATGTGGTTCCAGGACACATTTGAAATACCCACTACTACAACTCGATCGAGGCGGCTAAAAATTATTCAGTGATTCCAGTGACGAAAGCATAAGGTGAAAGGCTGAAGAGATTCATACTACTATAAACACGAAAGGAATTAACGTATGCTACCCAGATGAAGTTGCGAGTTGCAGAAAAGAGAAGATTCTTCAAAAATTTTACAAAATATTTTGTATAATATTTCTCCCTAATCGAGAAACAAAATATAGAAAAGTGTATTCCAACAGTCTTGAAGAACAAATAGAGTAACTCACACCATTAAGTGCTCTGTCAATGATTGTAAAAGCTGGTCTTTGAAAATAACAGTATGAGATTATTAGAGCTCCAGTAAAGCTTTAAAGCTTTATATCCTTGTCACGATACTTTATATAACGCAAAAGAAGAATTCACCACCTACATAAATTGTACGAAGTGACATCGGGCTTATGCTAAAATTAATTACAACGTTTTTGAACCTTACTGTTATACAGCTCTTATTGTATTTGCAAGAAATAGTAATTTTGAACTGGAAGACTATTAAACATTATTATTAAAATGCAAATGGGGAAAAAATTCTGATTAAAATACTTTTCAGAGGTTGCTTGTACCTTTACGACTAAATGGTGGCATTAAAAATAAAAGAATAATACGACAAATCCAAAACCTTCTTTGCCTCACTGTTGCCGACCAATTAGGATAAAGTATATTAAGGAATCCAAGGATGGGATTAATGAAGAAATTCAAAATGTGGGAAACAAAATAGTATCATCAAGAGACATAGACATCACAGTAATATAATTTAATCACAATCACAGCAATATAACACTATGTAAGCCATAAAATGTTACATTTTTGGAGCAATTTCTAAGAATTTTAAATAATAAGAGAAAAGGAAAAATTAAATCTAAAAGATACTTTAAAATTTCGTTTAACTATTTCTAATGCCAGAATAAAGTTATTCAAACGTTTGGTGTATCTGTCATATAAGTTGTCGGTAAAAAAATGAAGTTGCCGGTCAGCTATAAAATGAAAGTGATAATGGTAATGTCAAACAAAGAATATCGTTAATTCAAGAAAAATTCAGAAGCAAAATAAGTTTGATAGTTAAAGTTCCAAAGGATTCGGGAACACCAATAATTAGAATAAAAGCAAAAGGTTTTTGACAAATCTTAGCTTATCATCTGAAAGGGTTGGGCGTCAATCTTATAAGTAGGTTTAAAGTAATTCAGAGTCAATATGGAGTAGCCATAAAATAGACACCGAAAAATACGCTAAGTGTGCTATGGATATGGAGCAAAACTATACATTCACTTGTAGCCATGTTATCCAGTGACACTAACCATTCACAAAATACTTATTCATGGTTCCACTGTTATAAAACAAGCTTCATTACCTATAGGACAAATGTCAGAAAAAACGCCTGAGGCTGGAAATAAACATTTCCGTTCGTGTTGGCAAAATTATGCGAGGATGTTTTCTAGAGAAGCGTGTGACCGTAGCGTAATTAATAGACTAATACTCAGCTCGGCTCCGATCCTCGTTTTGCAGGAATGCGACGCACACTGGAAAAGATACAAAACCATTTCTGAAAGAGACTGTGACAGTTTTTTCTTGTTGAACCTACCTGTCGTGTTGATCATTAAAATTTTGCTGCTCTCACTTTAAATTATTGGCGTCATGGTAGTTTGGGCTATGTTTTTTGAGTAACTTTTGTTCTCCAGAGTCACTGTTAATTTTAACTATTTAATAAAATTAATCAAAATTAATAAATTTAATTTGTTCCAAAATGTGTTGTCAATTAAATAGCCATATACGTATTTTTATTATTTTTTTAATTTTAATAGTCTGTTTATTTATTTATATAATTTAGGATTAAAAATCTGTTAATCGTTAAGGCTTGTTTGCTTTATTTTAGTACTTTGGAATCATCATAACACGTGGCCATGTTACACTTATATGGGGGACTATATAGAGTGTTTCAAAATTTAACGGTATTACTTCAGGCACTAATTCGGGCCATCAGTATTAGCAAAAGCGTTCCTATAAGCATATGTCCGAAAACATAACTTTGTTTCGAGCTACGGCTAGCTAAATATTTGACCTTTGGATTTTTGCTTTAATGGTAAAAATGAAGCCACACAGCAGTTCTTGAAACTCAAGTAAAGGGGTAAATTTGGTGGTTTAGTATGATTTTTGACCTGAAAAAGTAAATAAAGTCCCAGAACTGCATCTCTAATTCCGTTTTTTAAATAAATAATTGTAAACACACACAAAATTGATAAGTGAAAGTAAACTTTCGCGGCCGGTGTTTACATTATCACAGTTAGGCCGTAGTCTAGGTTGTTCATGTTTATCAACAGACGTTTCGTTCATACCCATGATGCGAGGGTGTTATGATCTGTGTTCCCGCAACACTGAAGATGTCCGTCATCGTTGTGGACGAAACGTCTGCCGATAAACATAAACAAAGTAAACCACGGCCTTACAGCCCGGGAAATTGTGATAACACAAAAAATTACTGTCGAAAAACACAAATTTTAGGTTTGATGATCAATAAATTTCTAAATTGAAATTTCCTTTCCGTTTTTGCTATTTCCCAGAATACTTTACTAAGATTTGTCTCTGCGGCATACAAGCTTCCGGTTTAACTGCTCCGCTGCAGTGTCTAAATTCGGCCTAATAGGATAGTGATTTGAAATTGTACAACGTCACATCGTCTGTCACATTCTCAACGCTGTCTCAATCTTTCTGGTCCATTCTTCAATCATTGCCTCCTAATTGATTCAGGGTTCAAATCTCACCTAAATATATGAAGTTATGATACTCTTTGGTATTTAAAATATTGGAACTCATTGTTCAGATTGGATTTTTTGTGTCTAGGTTCCTGTCATGTTGATATTGTTACGACGGTCTCAAGGATCTCGTATTGTACAGTGGAAACAAAATACAGACACCATTGAGGTCACTAATTATCAGCTTTAATTAGTCAGAAATAACAATTTAAAATCAAAAATGTGCTCCCATACACTAATACAGGTTAAATTTGTCAACACGCAATAATAATGTCAACTATTAAGAGTTCCGCACTAATTATAACACAGTAATCACTTTCCACAGTCACTTGATCTGCACTCAACAATCTCGCCAGGTGTAACTAAGCCGGCCGCTATTGCTGATGTAGGTCCCGCTAATTTTCTAGAGTAATTTTCCATTCTTTTGGGGGCGTACCAGGATAATTTGCGTAGTTACAAATACTCAAAAAGTCTAGAGGTACTTGACTGCACGGCCGTGATACAGACGTCACACGCTGGACTAGTCGAGAAGCATGTAGAACTTTTACGTAACTGCACCTACCGACTTTTCGAGAGCGTTACATAATTGTCGTAGCAGTATAGCAATATACATTACTAGTTTAAATTCTTAAATAATAATGGCTGCCATGTGTACCACCGAAGCAGCTTAGGAGTCAGGCAGGGTAGACTGCCATATGCGAAATTTTTTACTTTCTTTATGAAATTTTCTTTCGCCATATGCAAAATTTTTTAAATTCTTTACTTTCTTTATTTTATACATTATAATGTTATGAATTATTCTTAACATTTTCCGATTTACAAAGGAATAGATTACAAAAAAAATATAGTAACAGCCAGGGCTGTTACTCCAAGGTTTTATCATTCAACTTATTTTTAGTAAATCTTTTTACATCTGCCCGTGTTAAACTGTTTCCATCCTATTTGTTTATATCAGTTTATGAGAACAAACTATCGGATATGTGGTTAGTTGTTGGATTGTCGGTGACGGTGTATTGTATAAAACTAAACGATATTTTATGACATAATTTAGACAGCTGATTGTGGTTTAGTGTAAATCTATGAGCACGGAGTTTGAGGTTATGGATAGTGGTGTACAGCATACTGAGTCGATGTGTGACAACATAAATCTAACTTATAAAGAGTGCTGTACAGTGTAGTTTATAGGACGCACATTAAGATACCGTGTTTCCAATAAATTGGTACCATTTGGTCTCAATAAATTTTGTATTAAGTATCCGTTACATTCAGAATAGTCGTTTCGTACAGTTTATCTCTGTCAGCACACGAGCCCCATACATTTGTTGATATCACAATTCTTCCCGACTGACTTACTTCCATGACCCGTTGACACCAGCAGTGTGTTAAATAATAATATATATTTACCGTGGTGTTGGCTGCAGCACACAGAGGTTTATATATTCCGCTTAGAGTTGACACGCCATATATACAACCTCTTTGCAATTCCTAGTGCAGCTATTCATTTCTTGAGTAATTGAATTTGTGTCTCTCCTTGGTGCTGTAAATCATTATTTTAAAATTTTACTGGCTTAAAGGTAGACGGATAAATTCAAACTCCTTCCATTAGATATGCACGTTAGGTACATTATATCTTATATTTCCAGAAAAATCCTTTATCATAATTGTTTTGAAATGACAAATTTAGATTACCTAATAACAAATTTGTTAGTAAATTCGTCATTGCATTTAAGAATTTTATTTTGATTTAATTTATAAACTAAAAGTGTCTATGGACACTAGACATAATTTTATTTAATTTTTTAATTCAAATTTAATCTTTGTTATAATATACAGGGTCACTTTACTGAATAAAACAGGAGTGTAAGAATATAAATTATTAAGCGAATGTATTAACGAAAGTGTTAGTTAATTACTACATTTTTGTTTCGCATTATTGAAAATTTTATTGTAGTTCAATCATTTTTTTTCTTGTTGGCTCAGTGCGTATTGTACAATCGTGTAACAACAAAAACATTTGCAGCACGAGTGTCAGTGTTTTGTTGAGAACTGTCAATAAAAATTATAAATATCGTCTCTGGCATTTTTTCTACTCTTTTTAAACACTAATAATCAAATAATCCGTGCAGTAATCGTAATAATATATTTATCTGGAGCAACTTAAATTTTTACTTCTTATTTTCATCTATTTTATTTTGTTTATTTCTTCTTTTATTTCTCACTTACTACAGCCATATGAAGACGTTTAGTAGCCTCATATACACTTCTATTAAGCCCAGTTTGATAAAGGACGCTTACAGGCATTTATTTCTAGTATTTTTTAAAGTACATCTTTAACATAATCATCTGTCTTCTGTGTTTTTTTTTTACGAGAGAAAGTATTCATAAGACACTGACACTCCATATATGTTACGTGTGTTGGATTCTGCTTCAACCAAGATTCACCTCTGTTTAACAGTTCTTAAGTCAGTGGTCATGTATGAGTCTGAAAATTTGACAATTACAGTGACAGAGGAAGAGTGGTTGCGCAGGTAAGAAAGAAAAGTCCTCAGGAGGATATCGGGTGGTGTGAGCGTTCAAGGAGCATGAGGAATAAGGACGAATGCAGAAATCCAGAAAACCTATGGAGAACCAAAAATCGTCACTGATATAAATAAAAATACAATCCGGTGGGCAAGGCATGTCCAGAGAATGTTAGAGATATCCACATGCAAGACAATTTTTACGGGGAGACCTGGTGGAAGAAGGATGAGGGGTCGGCCCAAGAAACGATGGGTGAATAATCTTGAGTACGACCTGCGCAGGCAAGAAGATGGAGGCTGAGAGCAGAGGATCGGGACGACTGGAGGCGGATTGTCCACGAAGCCATGTCTCTCCAAGAGCTGTAGCGCCAATAAAGGAGGACACTGGAGATATTAAATGGGCTTCATACAAATTGTTTAAGCCCCAGTGCCACTAA
Organism: Magicicada septendecula; assembly: GCA_034769895.1. Lineage (NCBI taxonomy): Eukaryota > Metazoa > Arthropoda > Insecta > Hemiptera > Cicadidae > Magicicada > Magicicada septendecula. Next base: position 139,872,174 of record CM068373.1, on the reverse strand, counting down.
TTTGACTATTATTTTCTGCAATTTACATATTTCGTTCATCTATTGCTAAGCGATGTTAGCTCATACTCTTTTTATAGCTATACTTGATTTAACTAGGCCTACGATTTATAAAACCCAATGGAATTAGTGACAGTACTTGTTACAATGCTTAATGCATTGTTGAATCATTTGTCGTTTAAAGAGAATGACTTAATAAAACAAGTGTCGTTTTGGTATCACGTCCACAGTATTAATTAACCTATTTGCTTGTACAACTGCCAAGATTACGCTACCCTAGTGTACTATATTAGACTCTATAATACTAAATGGTTGTTTGCGTTGTCCTAGTTGTAATCCTTGTAGAGTGGATGCTGGCAGTTAAGCCGCGGAAGTTCCCATAGTTCTCTGTATAATGCTCGTGTTGCATTGATAAACCGCAGCGTTCAGGGTAACTTAGTAGCCTATATGAAGAGGATTAGGCAAACGTTATTCAATTAATAAGCCCTTTTTGCATTTAATCAATAAATTTCTGTTCGATGAGCCCATAAAATGACTCATTTAAATGATTTACAACAAAGAAAGAAAAGGAAAAGCGGTAGTAAAAATAAGAAAAACCTGTGGACCGTTCGAATGCTCATGCACTCGTGTCCGTACACAGAAACAAAGTGACGGTAAATTTCAACCACTGATTAACTTTTTCCAGCAAAAAAATCGAATCACACTACGCAGTTTGCAATCGGACACGCTGGTAAATGTAACGTCCATGATTTTAAATTTCGTGTTGTTGTTACGCATGAGGTTTTTGGCAGCACTGCCACTAAACACTAAAATTCTCCAACCTTCGTCAGTCTGCTTGAGCGATTTCCCTTTGAATAAAAAAATAGGGAAACTTACTTTTGAGAAGACCCTCGTATATTACTAGTTTAAATTTCTTACTGTCTTTAGTCATTTTATAATATTATAAAGTTATGAATTATGCTTATCATTTCCCAAATTACACAGGAACAGATAAGAGCCAGGGCTGTTGCTCCAAGGTTTTATCATTTAACGTTTTTTTAGGCAATCGTTTTATACTTGTTCGTGTAGAACCACTTGTTTCTAATCGTTTGGTTTATATCAGCTTATAAGAACAAACTATCGGTTGTGTGATTACTGGTTGGACTGTCGGTGACGGTGTACTGTATAAAATTAAACGATATTTTATTACATAATTTACACAGCTGATTGTGGTTTAGTGTAAATCTATGAATACGGAGTTTGAAGTTATGGATAGTCCGATCGACCATACTGAGTCAATGTGTGACAATATAAATACATTGTATTTCATAGGACACACATTACGATACCTTGTTTCCAATAAACTGGTACCGTTTGTTTTCAGTAAATTTTGTATTAAGTTTCCAATACATTCGGAAGAGCCGTTTCGTACAGTTTATCTCTGTCAACACACGAGCTCCATGTATTTAGCGTTGATATCACAATTCTTTACGACTGACTTACTTCCATGACGCGTTGACACCTAACAGTGTGTTAAACAATAATACATATTTACCGTGTGGTTGGTTGCAGCACATAGAGGTTTATATATTTCGCTTAGAGTTGACACACACAGTATACAACCTCTTTCCAATTCCTAGTGAGTAATTGAATTTGTGTCTCTCTTTGGTGCTGTAAATAATTATTTTAAAATTTTACTGGTTTAGAGGTAAACGGATAAATTCAATCTCCTTCAATTAGATGTGCATGTTAGGTATATCATTTCTCATATTTCAAGAAAATCGCTTTATCATATTTGCTTAGAAATGATAAATTTAAATTAGCTAATAACAAATTCGTTACAGGTTTTGAAAAATAAATTTTGGTTTAATTTATAAACTAAAAGTGTATGCATTAGGAACAGATTTATTTAATTTTTCAACTCAAATTGTTATCGATTTTATAATTTTTGTTATAATACGTAGCCTTACTTTACAGAGTTAAACAGGGGCTATTTAATGCATAATTCATTTTGTATTTCGAATAAAATACATATGTTGATACATAAATTTCAATATCATATAATTTTTCAATTATGGAAAAATTTACAAAAATTGCTATAACTTTAATATACCTTTAATAATGTAAGAATTGTAGAGCACACAATTATACAGAAAGCACTAAAATTTTGAAACATATTTGTGTTATTCAGATTATTATAATCGAGTTGAAGGTATTGTTCATATAGTTATTCATGTTATTTGAATAAAACATATAAATATATTATTCATATTTGAGTTACAATTTATTTTACTCTGACACCTTGTTAAATTTTTACTGTTTTCCTCAAATTTGTGATCTCTCTTTTGAAATTTCCAACCTTTTTGAATTATATTTAGAAGTTAGTTAAAATTCTTTTTGAATTGATACACCACAGAAGTTTTGAGATTTTACCAAAATTATCACCTACTTTTTTGGCTGTGACGTTCAAAAGCTTTGAAATTTCTTAAAGTGAACATTATATTCAGACTGTGGTTAACATTCACATAAATTTGATACCCCACAGTGACTTTTGCTACTTTTTCACAATTTTGTCTCCTCACATTTTTTCCTTCTACTCCCATTTGTTAAGAGATCAATCTCAAAAGCCTTAGGGTTCTGTAGGGTAAAAGTATGGACCCGCGTGATATGTTTTACACAAATTTATTTGATTCGTTCAAACGTTGTTGTGAGAGATATACCCCAAACCAACAAATAAAGATAAACAAATCCAAACGGTCGAGTTAAAACTGAGAACTTGCTTCACTCGTTCAACATTGTTAAACCAACTATTATATCAGAAGAGTGAAGGTCGTTTTCAAGTCGGTGTGTCTACTAGGTGAGTAGCTTTGTATTAAGTCATGGACCGTCACAACTAAGACGGCAGCTTATTGACATAGCAGAAACAACGCCAGTGAAATACTCGCTAAACTTACCAAGTTTAATTCACTCTGTGTGTAATACAAAGGTTGCAGGTAGACAAACAAGTAAAGAGACCCAGTTAAAGTTTGGTGGAGTCATAGCAGTGCCTACTATGTTGTATGGGTTTGAGAATTGGGTAATGACACAAACAGACATGAACGGGATGAGGTTCGAGCTTCCAAGAAAAGGTTTCTGGTTTCTGTGAACGGATGGACTCGAGCAGAAAGAATACGTAATGAAAATGTCTACCAGAAGCTATATATTTTCTTACTGGATAATAAGATTAATCAATATTGCAGTCTTACGTTGGCCCGCATATGCTGATTGACGGTTAACAGTTTGGTGATGCAAAAGCCCAAAGAGAAGGAACCTCCCAGCAGACAAAGGAAGAAAAATTAGGTTTACTCTTCTGAGAGAAACGGGTGATATCATCTAATTCTTGTATGGAAAAAATAAGAAGAAAAAAAGAAAAGTTTGTTCTTAGTGAATTCTATTTCCGTATTTAAAATTGCTAGTGTTACGTGTCTGTTGGTTTGCATAAGGCTGAAAAAATATGAGAGAAAAGTTTTGTAGTTTAACAGCTAAAACTGCCTTCGTTTTATTTTCTTAGTTTTAAAGTTTACTGGGATAACAGTAAAAAGTTAACAGCTAAACCTACTCCTGCATAATGGAATCTGTTTGATTAAAACTTCACAGCCTTTTTTCAAATTATTTATATGCAGTCTTCTAAAATATCTTTTTTATTTAATATAAAATGAAAACACGTTTTAGCTTTTAGTTTATTTTTAACCGTTAAAATATATTCACAACTATTGTAGTTATCGTTTGGTGGAATGAAATTAGTTTGTGTTGAAACACGAGTGTGGAAGTTCTCATTACGAGATGACTTGCCTGGGCTACAAATTTAGCCTACAAAGCTACAAATCTGAGTTCCCTTGTATCAGAATTTCTTTGTTTTAATATTCAATAAAAAATTATACTGAACATATTGTATATTGTATAGTAATACAATCAAATTTTAGAACAGATTTCTGGGCAATTGACTTGGGTTAGTTATACACTAGGTTAATGCTTTTGGCATTTGATTCAGTTAAGAAAATTAATAACTCCAAAAATTCGTTAAACTTACAAAATTGTTTTTGGGTTTTTGAAATGAATTCTTGAGGTTATCACCTCAAAGCATACTATGTCCTAAACTGACACCTTTATCGGTATGTATTTTGAATTATTATATGTTTAACTGTAATTTCTCTACTACCTTTCTGGTAACGAAGCAGCTGTAAAGCTGACAATCATGGAGTAAACATTAAACATTTCCAAGTAGTGCATTTTTTTAGTTAAATTTATAACCATAATAACTTATCATAAAACAATTTAGTCATATCTTTTACGTTTAGGTAAATTTCCACAGATACGTATAAGTCTAAGTTTAATACTTTTCAAATTTATACAAAAAATCATAATATTATGTAACATTTTTATGGAAACATTACTTTAAAACGTTTTAAACGGTTACAAAATTTAAAAGTAGTGCTAATAAATATTAAATTTGTCAAATTATTTAAAATACCAAGTTTGTATTTTGAATAATAAAACCTCGTAACTTGATGTCCTACACAGATTTTTTACAATTTTCATTAAATCTTTTACTCTTAGATTTTTGAGCCGTTGAGTCTTTAAAATTAGTATAATGTCAAAGTATACAGTACATTATTATGTGGGTAAAATAATTTTAATTTGATATCCTTCATAGATTTTTTTAATTTTATCAAAATTTTAATTCAAACGGATAATAGACAACGGATACCAAATGGTCGATGATCGACTAAAAGTGAGTTAAATTTGGTCGTTGAATTAACTTAAATTAAAGGTAATTCCAGACGTGTTGGTATAAAACTGCGACTGACTAGCAAAAATGTTTAAAAACCTGTAATCAATGTTTGTATCACTAATGTATTGCTTCGGAGCTGTAATTTTCTTCTCAACCTTACCTTCCCAGTACCTTAATAACCAGAAAATAACGCCCAAATGCTTCCCAAACTGTCACGATGGTTTGGCTTATGCGCTCAACCTACAAGAATCGACGTCAACTGAAACAGAAACTGAATTAACAACTTTCATGATTACAACGTTTTTGTGCAATCAGTGTGTAAAGAATTGTGTACAGATAGGTCAATGCACACCACATCACATGTTCAACTTACGAATCATCGTATACGGACAATCTACGTTAGTAACCGGAAACTTCTTACGGTTCATCAATTTTCCCGTCAGACCACTAAACAATTCTGTATCTTTCTCGGTGATTATAATTTTGTTTAGGTTGTCTACGATTATAAACAATCAGGTATGTAGAACAATAGCCCAGCTCTGTAGAACATTTTATACAAACGATTACAGAACGGTGCTGGTATACGTGTTATTGTTTAATTGTTTATTGGTGTTGTAACATTTTAAATTATTTAACTTTGTGACATTTATTGTGTGTTGTGTCACGACGAATAGATTGCTTTTAAACTTAAGAAAACTACTTTGATTCTGAAGAAAACTGCTTTATAGAAGTGATTATAAAAATTGAGTAAAATAGGACTTGAGAGGGGGTGAGGAGTTTGCGTATTAGGAATCAGTAGTGATAAGCAAATTTGAAGAAAAAAAGATCTATCCCAGACTGAGCAATGCACACTTATGTCTAGATGTAAGGAACTCCTTACTAAGAGTAAAAAAGCTATCTACTATAAATGAAAAATTCTGAACTTATATGATGATTCATAATTTGCACATATGATGTGCTATGCATTAACCAATCTTTAAATTTTTTTAAGACACTCATTTGCTGAAGAAAGTTTACGATCATGAAAATGGGTAACTTCATTCTGTGTTTGAGCTGACATTGATTCTCGTAAGTTGAAAAAAAGAGACATATAACGTGTATAGTCAAGAAAATATTGATACGGTGACAAATTCAAGAAGATACAATGGCGGAGTGATAATGGCTTAGGTAAAAAAAGTAGGCCTACATAAGATAGCCGTCCGTGTATTGGATTACAAGAGACAAGGAAGAAGATTACAAAAAAGATAATCAGTAGGACAAATTTAAAAGATAAGAATTTTAAGGGTCCGAAAAAAGAAAAGTAAGGGTAGGTTTTGCAAAGCTGTTAAAAGCTGAAAAATATATAAACCGTGTCAGTGTTGATTTCTCTGGTTTTGATGACTTATTTTACTGTTCTGAATCACGACTCATAAAATCCACGTAACAATAATGGATTTCCTTTTGCGCTCAGCCTTTATGAATTTGTGCCAGACTCTAAGAAAACCTAAACTGATGCAATGAGATTTTTGTAATACACTAACTTAGTTAATAGCGACGTTTGGGGCGTCACTATGTAAATGGCTGAAACGGTTGATTATAACTTGGAGGGAGTGATTAATTCCCAATGAGGTGGAATTCACTGTGCTTACACACTGGGAGATCATTAAAGAAATTACATCTCACCACGATAGTGTTACAGCCGCTTGGGTTTGCTATTCGCTACTGTCAAGATAGCTTTCACAGTGATTATGCAAAGTTTACTTTTGCAGTGCTATAAGTTTAATGTAGTCGAATAGGCGTGATTTTATTGGTTTGTGTAGTCGGTATTGAAGCCATGGACATTACTAACTTGTACCGTTCCTGAAGATAAACTTTTACAGTAAACAATATTGCTTTTCTACGTTTCCACGCGTAAGCAACCGTAGAGATTCTAAATTTTAGATTGAAAACTAAAATTAGAAAGATTCCTGTTTCTAATACCTTGTTTACAACGTAATATAAACAATTTTGACATATTTTGCAAAGTGGTAAAGTTTAATGTCTATGTAATCTTTTAATAAAAATTATAGATGTTTCATGCGACCAACGACGGAGGTTAGAACTTCAGTATCGACTGACGAGTGATCTAATTCAACATGTAAAAGGTTACTCGTATGTGTTTGGAGTGAGAGAGATTTTGCTATTAAAATATAAATAAGAGTAAATGGATAATTAAATGACGCAAGCAAATAGTAGTGTTTATATGGATTTTGCATAAAAAATCAATATTTACAATAAACCTAAATAGAATCCTATCACACGTATTATTTTAAGTCTACATGCCTACACACATATAAAAACAATATGAAACAAATATTTTTTTCAATGTAACGATATTATTTACGCAACGTTTAGTTGAAAAATAGAATGCGATATGTACAGTACAAGAATTCGATTTTTAGAAATGTTTATTGTTTTTTTAAATTGTTAGTGTAATAAACAAATCGTGTTTGGTGCTGCTCTCTGTTGGCGGACCCGCAATTAACGCTAATGGAAATTGATACACTATGATGAAAGAAATGGCCGTAGTGCTGCGCTCTGATGCTGGCCGTCAATAAACGGTAAACAATTTGCCATAAGATGTGACCAGACACCAAACAGACTAATTATTATTGAAGAATGAAGTAATCTTAATATTGAAGTTATTCTTGGAGCGGTATTTAAACATTTAGAACATGCTTTCATTCATTAAAATATTACGCTTAGCTTAAAGCAGACATATTTGTGGCTGTGGGGATGTTCTGGATAGCTATGTGGAGAAAAGACCTGGCAACACTGTTTTTCGTTTCAGCTATTTCGTGACGCGTTGATTCAGTTTACTGCCCTAGAAGCGCAAGGTGTACGGAAGTGAACAAAGCAACGTAATGTCGTATACGAAGTTCTCATTTCAAAATATGTTTGGTCATAATATTTCCACTTATTCTTTTTCGTCCCGTATTTTCGTTCCTAAACTCCCTTCTGCCATAGGCAAGGCATTCCACTTCTAACATGGTCTCTAATATCCAGCTTCTCAGTGTAGTCAACTCGCTCCAATCTTGGACATCCTCTTCATGTCCCTCCCTCTGGGGGCCCTTCGGAGCCCTTGTTAGGATTGCCTAGTATCGGCTAAAATGGTTGAAACATCTTGACCAAATAGATGACCGCCGCATCCGCGAACAACTATGTAATTATAACCCAAAAGGACGCAGAAGTGTAGGACGTCTGAAGAGTCCTTGGAGTGACCAGGCCTAGTCTATCTGCTTCGACCGGCACAAACCATTATTGGTTTAATCCTTGCTCTTAAAATGATGATGATGATAAATATTTGTTATAAAAACAGTTTTTTAAAGAGTCTTACAGAATGCTAAATTCTGTATAATGCTTTTTCATCATGTCATCACCTTGAGTATGGAACAGTAGAGGCAAGGAAGACTATAATAGAAGCGTCAATCTCATGGACGCAAAACTACGCATGAAGTCAAACGATGCCTTTTACTCCTCACTGGTGATTAGTTGGAGGCAGTAAATAGTGCCAATAATGTGAAACTGAATACTCGAATTGTGGAAATTGCAGATAAGGACAACAGGTTTACGACAGCCAAAACAGGTTTACCAACACTATAAACGGAAATGCAAAGTAGGTGAGCTTTGGAATAGAGGTCTATTGCTAGTTGATTTGTAGCCAAGGCAGGACATAGATATAATGTAAGTAGGTTAGTGTTTGTGCAAATGCACGCGTGGATAAGGTGTCTTTGAACGATCAAACTGTCTATTAAATAAGTACTTTTACTAGTATTTTCAAGTAATAAACAAACTCTGCCTACAGTGAGCAGAACTGTTTTGTGTTTGTACCGCATAGTAAGCAGCTGAATACAAAGTTGCGGAAGTTCCGCTTTGGTGATTGCAAATTTTATTTCAGCTGCTAATTAGTTAGCACTTCCGTTTCATTAGAGTTAATTGATACGACGAAGGCTGTTATCCCGATTTCCAAAGTTTTGCCAATTTTGTATAATGTGATTTTAATTTGTGTTTTATAAATTGCATTTAAAGTGTCCCAATGTTTTGAAACGTACAATTTGCTTAATGCGTTTTGAAGGCTATGTATTTTCATTGTTATTAGAGCCTTTTTGATTGGAACGAATTTATACTCGTTTTACTAGAGGTATTAGCAGATATTAATATACGTAAGCATTATATCATGTACGGGAGCTGTGCCTAAACTATAAGACCAATAAGACCTCTTTCTCTATAAGACTTACAAAATATAATTTTCCAGGATACATGAAAAGTTATGACTTAATTTTTGTGTGTTTTTTTTTTTTGTATCGGCTACCTAAGGACCACATACCAATTTCAATTCTTTATTCTTTTTTCTTTTCGTTTTTTCAATACTCTTTCATCTTTCAGTTGCTTCTTCTACGTGTATATTATTTTTCTAAATCCTTTTGGTCTTCTTTAATCCAACTTGATGTTGACTTCTTCCCCCACAGATATTTGAAGATCTGCTTTGTTAACCTATTTTCGTCCTTTCTATGTAAATGTCAAACAAATTATAGTCTTTTTTTCTCATACTGTTATATTTTTTATACTTTGATATATTTCATCATAACTTCTCAATTTCCAACCTTGTAAAGTTTTTCGTGGGCCTAATACTTTCCTAATAATTCGTCTTTCCAATAATTCTAGTTTGTCTAAATTATAATTCAATGCTAGACATTCACTTGCTTATAGGCATTCCGGCTTCACTAATGTACTGTAATGCCTTATTTTTCAATTTTTAGATATGCACATTTTATTGTAAATATCTTTAGTTATACCATATGCTTTTTCCATCTTATGAATCCTTTCTTCTATAGCAGATTTTTCTCAACCATTCTTTTGAATTATTTCTCCTAGATACATATATTTTCGAACCCTCTCTATTCGACCAATATCTGTTACCAGGAATTTTGGCGCATTTTAAATTTTCGTGAGAAATTTGGTTTTTTCTGCAGAAATTCTTAAGCCTGTTCTACTGGCTACGTCCTCTAAAAAATTTAACTTGTGTTACTGGAGATGTCAGATGTTCAGAAAGTATTTTTATGTTTATTATAAATTAATCATAATTTTAGTTGGCCGCATGAAACAATAACTATTGTTACAGTTGTCGCACGGACTGTAATCTTTAAGCAGTGAAACAAATTATTGAATCCTAGAGAATGTGTTACTCACAATTAGTATACTCACGGTCTTCCGAGGTTGCAACCGTTGCACAACTGTTGCACACTATCCCTACAAATGTATAACCATCTATACAATCTAATAACGATGTGGAATGCGGCGTTTGACTCCTACAAATTGCAATTGTCTAAAAATGTATCAGACTGGGAACCACAGAAGGTGGACAAAGGCATTATGATGCGGTAGACAACGGGAAACCAGTGAATAAGACATCCCGTAGGATATCCTTAAGGAAACCATCATGGCTTTGTACAATGAAAAATGTACCTGTATCTGGGCCTACAGAAAGTGTACTGGAGTGTTTAAAATGTGAGACAGTACAAGAATCTTAAAAATTAATTGAAGTTATGGGGGGGGGGAGTCACAAATTACTGGGTACTGAGAAGAATAAGAAAAAAATAGATACAATGTATATTATAAAAGAACGGAAACTCCAATATTTGTAGAATATAAAGAGGGAATAAAAATATAAATTTCCACAGATGATAATACAAGGCAGAAAGAGTGTCTCCTGGTAGCATAACCTTAGAGAATAGTTCCATTAAACCTCAGTCAATTTATTTATAGCAGCTGCATTTGAAAACCCTGCTCCAATCAAGGTGAATATTGTTGCCCTTCATTAGGAATGGTTATTGCACTTCCAGTTTAGATCCGCACTGTTCTTCGCCAATATGGTCAGATCACGTAAAGGAATTTACTGTTGAAGTTTTATTTGTAACACTGGACATATTAGACCTAAAAGAGGGCTTCTTGAGTCTAAGAAGAGGCGGCAAAAAATTTAGGTCTAAAAGTAAACACTGCCTAAAAGACCAAATGCATGTTAGCAAGCAGTAAAATACAAGAGAGAAGAGCACCCCAGGGTAACTAGAGGACACAAATTTCAAAAGGATGACAAATTTAAATACCTAGGCTCACTAGTTACTGAGGACAACGTTATGGCCGTAGAAATAAAAGAAAAAGATACATCTGAAAACACGTGTTATTTTTCCCTACAAGGAATATTTAAGTGTAAAAACTTAAGCATAGCAACCAAGATTCGTCTCTATAAAACAGTTCTTTATCTATGAGTCCGAAACTTGGACAATGACATTGACGGAAGAATAGTGTTGCGCAGATGGGAACAAAAAGTCCTCAGGAGGATATTTGGTGCTGTGAACGTCCAAGGAGCATGGGAAATAAGGACGAATGCAGAAATTCGGCAAACCTATGGAGAACTAGATATCGTCACTGACATAAAGAAAAATAGAATCCGGTGTGCAGGGCATGCCCAGAGAATGTTAGAGACATCCACATTGAAGACAAGTTTTACGGGTAGACCTGGTGGAAGAAAAAGGAGGGATCGGGTCAGAAAACGATGGATGGATGATCTTGAGGACTACCAAGAAGATGAAGACTGAGAGCAGGTGATCGGAACAACTGGAGGCCGATTGTCCACGAGGCTAAGCCTCTCCATGAGCTGTAGCACGGATTAAGAAGAAGACTGGACATATTAAGTGCGCTTTATGTAAATTGCTCGGGCCCCTGTGCCGGTAATTTGACCATTCGTTTTCTGCAGTTTACCGATTTCGTTCAATCTATTGCTAAGCGATGTTAAGGTCACACTTTTTTATAAGGTTTCGTTCAACTATGGATCACTTTATATCAACGACTTTTGTCTTCAGGCTTTAGTTTTACCCAGTATTCGTGCATTCGTTTTCGGTGTGCTTCCGTTCTTTCTTCAGTCCACGTCTTGCCTGTTCTCATCTTGGAATTTCCTGGAAGACCTGGTAAGCTGCAATTTTATTCTTAAAAGTCTTCAGACGTGATGCTCACTTATTGTAGATCGCTTTCTTGCTTTGGTGAACCTCTTGGTTTCTTTACTTAGAAAGTAGACGCATATCCAATTAGTCGATCTTTTTGGGCTCAGTCATATCATGTAACCGTAGCGTATACTTGATTTAACTAGGCCTACGATTTATAAAACTCAATGGAATTAGTGACAGTAATCGTTACATTAACTAATGATTAATTCATTGTCGAATCATTTGTCGTTTCAAGAGAATGACTTAATAAAACAAGTGTCGCTTTGGTATCACGTCCACAGTATTAATTAACCTATTTGCTTGTATAGCTGCCAAGATTACGCTACCCTAGTGTATTATATTAGACTCTATAATACTAAATGCTTGTTTGCGTTGTCCTAGTTGTAATCCTTGTAGAACAGATGCTGGTAGTTAAGCCGCGGAAGTTCCCATAGTTCTCTCTATAATGCTCGTGTTGCATTGATAAACCGCAACGTTCAGGCTAACTTAGTAGCCTATATAAAGAGGATTAGACAAACGTTATTTAATTAATAAACCATTTCTGTATTTAGTGAATAAATTGTATTGTATCGATTACTTGTGAAAGTCGATTATCGTTTCTTTAATGTTTAATATCATTTGGCGGTAGCAAAAAGAAAACAAGGAAAAAATTAAGAAAAAATGAAAAATGAAGGTGGTAAAATAAAACAAAATAAAAGAATAATGACGAAAGGTTTAGTCAGGGTCCGTCACTAACTATAGACAAGTTGTTTACATCATTTGTGTAGTCGTTTTAACAATACGTATTGCCATCATCAGAACGATTGTTGTTGAGTTGTAGCGACATCAAATGCACAACTGTGAACAAATTATTCAAGTTAAGATCCGTGGTGTAAATCACTAAGCCAGCTGACAACCACCACATCGGTCAATCGGAAACAAGCGCAATGCTATAGGTCGAGCAGCACAGGATGCCAAACTCTATGTAACGCGAGACTTTCTCCACGCCGATTCATTGCGACGGCAGCATGGTTATAAATCTGCACGGACGTCATATGCAAGCGAGGTAAGTACGCACTCACCAAGGACAGGATCCTGGTTTCCTCGAAGAGAACGCGATGGTCAGCGTTGGCGAATGCATGTTCGACCACCGCAGAAGGCGTCATGCAACTATAAAAGTTTATATAAGACCGTTTATATTATCCGTTTGGGACCGCGTAGTCTTTACCATAGTACTGTGGTTTTACTGACGAACACCTTGTCAGTTGTTGTATCCAAAACCGTTTCATGAAGATGTCCTCCAGAGATGGGGCCGAAACGTCTGATAATACCGCCCGTCAGAATAGTAATTATAGTAGACCACTGTGTTTCAGCCCGGATCTTAGTTTGAATACTTATGACGCCGGCCGGCTGTGAAAGCCTAAGAAATAGGTTGTGAACAAACTCTTGTGTTGTGTGTTTGGCGTTGCAAGAACTCAACAAAAATTGTCCTGATGATGGTAATGACTATTGTTGAACAGTCCAAACAAATTATGTAACAATTGTGTCTACATTTATTGAGGGATGCTCGCTAAACCTTTCAACATTAATTGATTGGCGGTTACTACAAATTTCAGGATTTAAAAGCGTAATAGTATAGAATGTGCAAACTATATTGTACAATGAGGGCTGCACTACCGTAGCTCTCATCAGACGAATAAATGTTAAAATAACGTAGAACTCGGAACGGTAATACAAATCCACAGACAGAACCGTTACATTAGTTTCGGAGTGTGCAGTTAATTGTATTACGTTATTTTGAAGATGCTGTTTCTTACACATTTTCTTTACCAATCAATATGATTGCAAAAAATTTAACAAATTTGTATCTTAACAAACAAAAACGAATACGTAGGACAATCTCTCGAAATCCCATAATATACAGGCGTCGTCTTAAATCGTTGGCAAAGATTTAACATTAAACTATCTCGGAATAAATATTGCTAACTACCAAACTTTGCATTTATGGGCAAACACCCCTTGCGAACTAAGATTGTATTGGATTATAAGAGTACTGTAACATTTCCATTTCCTTGGCTGTGACATCAGGTATGACGTAAATTCTAATGCTGATTCATAATTTGGCTAAGTTTCTATAGCACTCCATGTAGGACTGAGTGTAAAACCAGTGTTGTGGAAGCGACCGTGCAATCAGTTTCATATTGCGTAGCGAAGGGATAAAGTCAGAAGAAGTTGTGAATTCTTAATTCAACATGTTATCTATGAGAGTTGTGACTAGTAATTTGGCGTACGTACTAACTGCGATCTAAGTGGTAATTCTGAATAACTGTACAATTAGTTATTTGTGTAATTTTTTGCATCGGTGTTAAATGTGCGGTATGTGTGTGTGTGTGTGTGTGTGTGTGTAAATATTATTTATTGACCGTGTTAATTTTGGTTTCAAGTTGATATCGAGTTTTGGTCTTATAAAAATGGAGTTTTATGCGACGTTTCGAGATTTATTTTACCTCATATTCGTGCCTTCTAGTAATGTAAACTGGAACTTTTCAACTTCAACATCAGTGCTGTGTACTGTTTTTAAGTATTTGACTACTACAGCACTACAATTTGGGAGTGATTTTTTTACAAACAGGGCAAACTCCACACTTTTTAATGCCGCTGGTAGTGTTCTCAAAATGATGTACATCCTACCTTTTATAGTAAACGATTTGCCACAATGCTGACAAGTAAGAGTAGTTTTAGATTATTTTTTTTTACTTCTGAAAGGCTCACCATATCGTGTATGTTTTTTATGAATTATTAACTCATCTTCTAATTTCTACAAAAGTCCGCAAGCGTCACATAAACTCAATTTTACAACTCTTGCGTTTTTAAAATTGCCAATTCTGTAAACAAAAAATTAATAATACATAAGCTTTAAACGGAACTGTACCGCGCTTGCGTTACAAAAGAGTTGAATTTCTTGAGAAAACGTCGTGAGTTGAAACGTAGCATAAAAACTGCATTTTTGTTAGACCGAAACTCGATATCAACTTGAAACTATAGGCTAGTTTGTTATATTAGTGTGTGTTGGACTATTGTAAATTTGAAGAATTGTTGTGTACTAGTATTTTTTTATTTATTTAAACCGTCATTAAGTTGTAATTATCAATTTCTCTGGTGTCATTTATTAGCATTTCATTATTGAAAGAAGACGACCGTGCGACTGTAGTGACAATATATAAATATATACAGTATACGAGATCTAGATGTATTTATTGCAAAGGACAAATACATATTTTCAAAGTACTCGCTTAAATTTTTTACTTTTTGAAGTAATATTATATTAGTAAAATTACATAAGTTTTCTTCTTCAAATGTAAAACAAATCTTATATAATTATGGTTAACACAATGCTCTCTTACAAATAAATTCCCTACGTCCCACGTGAACCGATTTAAATATCTGCACCTGGGTGTGTGTGTGTGTGTGTGAGAGAGAGAAGAATGGCACGTGTGGAATATAAACCTGTAAATTTTCAGACACAATGAAGGTGAACTGGGTGAGAAAGCGTTGTCAGGAAATTGACTTGGCAAGTCATCGTTTGCGCTCTCTGCCTTCTTGATTTTATTTTCCGTAACGCTGACCCTTATCAAAAAGAAAAAAGCAAAACGAAAAGGGAAGCGGAATATGGCCCCTGTTCTCATGGCTTCTCTGCGTTTCGTAAAAATTGTTTTTACAGACATTTGTTGACAGAAGTGTCTGTAGTTTGTCAAAACTTCTAGTGAATATCAATTGTAATCCACAAAACATTACTCGGCTTAATACAAAGAAGGCCTTAAGTTGCTAACATAATTTTAAATTTGACTGTACTGACTCAAACTGTCTGACTACAACAATAGGTATACTAGATTATGATAACTATTAATAATGGTTAAAAGCAATTTTGAAGACTACTCAGTGTTTTTGGGTTTAGATTATATTTGTATTCTAACAGTGAGTAAGACGGTATAAACGCCAGACCTGTGTTTTTACGTCTGAATATATCTCAAAAGCTGCATAATTTATGGAATGATTTCCAAACACTTCAACACCATCTCGGCAAGCGTAGAAAATTAGAGAACAGAACTATTTTTGAAGGTGAGTAATGACGCTGAGTTCAAACAAGTGTTCAAGCACATAAAAGTTGTAACGTTCGAGACTCACAATCTCAACGACCGTGGTATGGTCAAGGTCTCGACATGATCTGCCTGCACACCGTTGTCGCTTGGGACAACAATACAGCGGTCTTGTCTGGCATACCTAGACTAAGGGACACTTCCAGTACAGACGCACACAAACACAAACCCGTCTCCACCCATTGGCTAGCCACCCCACGTGGTTACTAGAATACTATATTCCCTCTGGTGGTGATGAGTCTTGAATTGTACCAAGGACAGGTCGCAGAAGAAGAAGAAGAAGTAAGTTAGTTAATTGAATTTTAGCATATTGTATACAACTATCTGTTTTTAATATTAAATATAAATGTATGTCGAGTACAAAACGTTCTTCAGCGCTTTCCGACCTCCAAAGTTGATCGCAATTCCTTTCTGCTTAAGGATTCATATTTTAGCCGTCCTCTCTCCCTCATGGCTCTTTTGTTATTGTACCACGTTCTTCTGGGTAGTGGTATACAAAAAAAGAAATAAGTATACATTCGATTTTAATTACATTTATAATTATACTTAAACGATAATTATATTATCAATATATTAAATTTTAATAACGTAATATTAGTGTACTAATGTTTCAAATGTGTCAGATACAAGGACTAAAAATTATCAACGTCATACAACTACAATAGTTATGTTTTAAGTCATATTTTTTATGTGGATTACTCACTAGTTAATTCTGTTAGTGAATAAAAAAAATAACTTCTTATAATATACTAATAATCGGCATTTGTTAAAAGGGCATCAGTCAACACAACCAAACTTTCGGAAAATAAGAAAAAACTGTTTACTTCCGTATCTATAGGCAATATATATATATATATATATATATATATATATATATATATTAGTATTTTTCACGTAAAAATAAGTTATTCAGAAATGCATTCATGTAAAATATGATTTTTTTAAGTAAAAACATTTTAAGCTATAAATTTGTTTAAAGTTGTGACTGATGTCCTATTAACAAATTTCAAAGATTTCATGGAATAAAACTTTTTATTTAGGCTTATTAATAAGACAGTTTATTATAAAAAGTTACAAAATGTAGTACACGTAACATATTAATGGCTTGATCATAAGAATAACATGTTTCATTAAAGTTTCAGTAAAGTTTTTAATCATCATTTTTGGCTGGGGCGTTATCACTCTGAACTGGCCACTCTAAAATCATACTATAAAATTCCCGGTGCTCATCAGGGACATATCGAATGACTTTTCCGATGTCGGTTATTTTCCCTAACTCAATTCCAACCTTACCCTCGGGGTAGGCTGGGTTGGAATCACCGCGCCTTTGGTTGAAGATATAAAAATGTTTGGCAGTTGAGGCCGTTGATGGTTGTATTATTACCTTTATTACCCTTTCAATTTTGATTCAAAGACAAAGTGATACAAGCTTGAAATATCAAATTTAACTTTTTCATCTTTGGGTTTCTTTTTAGTTTCTTGAGAAACTGGTGTGTTTTATAGAATGCCTTCTGTGTTTTAACCTTTGAAGTCCGAAATCTCAGAAGCCTGAATCTCCTTCACAATAAATTTTCTAGATTTGCTGCATTTTACTATGAGTTTGGTTATCTCATGTAAGCTGAATATCCTGTCAGTTCTACGGAGCAACCTTTTAATAAGCCCAAAGTCTCGATCGCAAGGCAAATAACTATGTCCTCTGACAGAGTAGAAATGTTGAATCTTTGTAAACCTTTTGCTATCAGTTAAGAACAACAAAAATCGACCTAAAGCATGGTTCTTATTTTGTCCAGCACAATTATCCGAAAAAATACGGACCTCTTTAATATGTTCTGGAACCTGTTTTAATTTGTCATAAACAAAAGAGCACACTTCATTAGGGCTTTTGCGTACCTTCATGATAAAGGTAGATAGAGCTAGTTTTGTTTTTGATGTTGGTAATGCAAAATACATTAACAGTCAGCTGGCGTAAATAAAAACGTTCTAGCACTGGGACCTTGGGTAATGAAATATTCTGCATAAAGTTAAATGAAATAGAAAGAACATCTTGTTCTTTTTTACCATCTTCCGAGGCCTCATATTTTAGGGCCGAGTAGAATTTCTTGCTCTTACGTTTATGTATAAGAAGTTCATCTACTGCAGAGCGTTTTGCGGCATCATGCAAATGAGGTGACTTAATTTTTAGCTTGAGTTCCTCACAGGTACAATAGGTGTCTACCTGTTGGCGACCAAATCGTAGGTTGAAGTTTTCTTTAAAAAAAGTATAGTAAAACTGTAGCTGACCTTTGTGTCAGGGTACTTATCATGAAAGAGACTGTATATAATTTTAACATTTAAATCAGCATTAGGATAAAGTTTTTTCTCCTGAATAATGTGACTCTTTCACATGAAAAGAGCCTATGTGCTCTCTAACTAGGCTTTTTGTTTCATCCGATAAGCTAAAAGAAATTCCCTTTCCTCTTTTGTCTTCAGGCGTTACACCGACTTGTTTGAGCTGTCGGATTCGTCTCAGCCTTCGAGGCGTTACATCAAAAAAGCACATAAAAAAGCTTTCATTCATAGATTTTGACGTGAAGATCCCAGTGGCAAGTTGTACTTAAACGAACCACTCTTGGGTCTTCGATTTTCTTTTCGTGGTCGTCGTTTATTTACTTGTTCCACATCAATGAGTCCGTAAAGGTATTTTTTATATAAATCTTGTTCATTTTTGGTACTGATATCGTGGAACTTGGCAAAGACATAATTCACATTATCTTCTCCGATCTTCCCCAACCAATCTCTGAAACATCTAAAAAAAAATAGGCCTATGTTAAAATGACCTTTTAATAATATAAACAAACAGGTATTCTTATAGGCTACGCCTACTTAGACAAAAAATACTTTGCTGTAGGTTACTACATCAAAGAGATTTATTAAGTTTTTAAATTACTGTCATAGAAAACACCATTAGTTTTGAGGAACAGATAAAAATTAATAAAAAAGGCATTCTACTTACGCACAAGGAAACAATGGCTTTTTGGCAGCAACTTCATTTCCTTTATGGTTCACGTATTGTTCACCTTTTAAAATTGCTTTTTTTATTATGTTTCTCTTTTATGCACTCGGATCTTTAATTTTTCTTTTTTTTGAAAATATTATTAACTTCGCTGTTATCCCTTTCAATCATTATTAAAAACTGTAAATTCTCACATTTTTTTTATAAAAACAAAGCTGTAAACAACATAACCTAGAAGTAAAACAAAACACAGCTGACACGCTACCACAGTTTTAGCCAAACACCTGGCCCACAATAGCAGCGCTGCCAACATAATTTGTTAAAAGGACGTCAGTCAGTGACTGAAGAATTTTTAACAAATTTCAGAATTGTGGACTTCGTGCTGTGGGCTTACTAGTTGAGAGACTGATGTCATTTTAATACAGAATGTAGATCTATATATAAATATTTGAAATCTGTCAAAAAGTGAAAATGTCAAAAAAATTGACTGATGCCCTTTTAACAAATGCCGATTTATTTGAACACCCCTATAATCTGTATTCACCAATAACATATTTTAAGACATGTATTCCCATCTGTATCAACTGCAATATACATTCGACGATTACTACATCTGTAATTTATTTATTAGTATAATTAAGGGATTATTATATTATCGACATATTAAGTTGTAACATGTATTACGTTTTTTTATAATATTATAATTATGTCTAGCTATTTAAGTATAATAATATGTGAGAATCGAAAATATTTTGCAGATGTAAAGTAAATCGTCTCACTCCACTACACACACACACACACACACACATACACACACACACATGCACAAACACAGGTACACATTTGCTCAATTAATTGATTTGGTTGTGTTCGGGTTTTCTCTGAAAATGACAATAAATATTGTCGAAAGATCTACATAAATGATATACAATTTGTGTTATACTTTTTGACCGATCCTCCCTAAACCTTCTGTCGTTAATTATTTATTGATCGACGGTCATTATTAATTTGCGAGTTATATTACTTATGGCTGTATAGACTATTCAAATGTTTGCATCCACATGTGCTTGATTATCACTTGGGTATTTTGTTTGATGCAGCTAGCTACTTAGTGATCGATCTTGCAATACTTTGCAAGCGACTTGCCCTTTTACTGTTAACTTTCCCAGTCCGGTAACTTTCTTTAATAAAACTTTAATATTATTTGTTTCCTTTTTTTCAGATATTGGCTTACAGTTTCGTATTTGTATTAAGTAAGAGAATAATTTAATGTTTCATTTGAACAGTTTCTTTTTCTTTACATTCAGACTTTGTAACGTGAAGAAACGCAATAAAAGTAAAATAAAACAAACTAAAATAATGTAATCTTGCGTTACCTCTATGTTCTATAATATTATCTTGACTGTGATAGCTGCATCAACTTTTATAACTTAAACTTTTGCCTTTACAAACAACCGTCGTCTCTCAAAGTCAACCAAACGAAGAGTGCAATCATGGACTTCAGCCAATTACAACAGTTTCCTCTGTGTTCAAAGATCAAGTCGGTCGTCGCGGCTCTGATCCAATTACGAATCGCAACTCGCTCTCATTATTTCTAACATTTTATGATTTTTCTGGTTTTGTTTTAGTTTGGTTGAAAATAAATTTTAGGCGGCTAAGTAGACCAGTGGGTATGGCACCTGGCTACTAATCTAGAGGTCGCGGGTTCGATTCCCGGGCCCGCACCATAAAATCAAGGTGCGTTTTTCAGCCCGCAGGTCGACTTAGCCTGTCGAAAATGAGTACTTGGGGATAGTAATGGGCGGCTGAAGCGTAGTGTTGGCCACACTCCCTTCCTTGTATGCCGTACGGCTCACATAAGGCAGCCTACCCTGCCTTCTCCTAAGCTACTTCGGTGGTACACATGGGAGCCATTATTATTATTATTATTGAAAATAAATTGTTAGTTTGGTGCAAACAAGCAAGTATTATTAATGAATAAAATGATAATGTCAAGTCTGAAATGGTAAATTTATAGATTTTAATTTTGGTTAAATTTTGATTTAATGTGATACAAGGCATATAGTTATACAAGGTTTATAAAAAATCTATCTAATATTTGGACTGTGGTTTAAAAAGATTTTAATATTTCTGAAACTTGACGATATTCAACGATTTTTTTTAAACATTGAACCCCTCGTACTGTTGTCTCCTGCTCCATGTTTTGAAAGGTATCAAAACAACTCTGTAAGGGATTGTGGAGTATGGATACGAATGCTAAGTATTACAAAGGTAGGTTGGGGCATTTAAAAGTTATAGTCAGACATTCTTCAAACGGACAGGCCAATGCCACACCGTCGATTAAAACTGAGAACCCGTTTCGCAGGTTCGATATGTAAAACATATTATCTACATGTAAAACACACACGCATACACACGCGAGCACGCGAACACATATTCATTGCATGTGAATGCCTACTACCCTTAAATTCTATATTGCCCGTATGCTCTACAGGTCCTTAGCAGATATATAAGTTCTAGTCGAAATATCAACAGGAATATATCAGAGTTGTGTCAAGTTAAGGACTTAACAATCCATCTGTTTTATATGTAGCTTTCAGAGAAAGATTCAACAACGTTAAGGAAGAAGTCGAATGGAGAGTGAGAATTAACCAGTAGATAGATGAGCTGTTGAAGCATGAGAACGTAGTTATCTCTCTAAGAGCTCAACTAGGTGACATAGAACGGATGGATCGGATGATCAGCGTATGCCAAAGAAAATCCTGAGAGAGCACAGTTGTTTAAAAGCAAAAAGAGGGGTCGCGATCTAGGATAGGATGGTTGGATAATGTACTGTAAGATCTCAGAAGAATGGATGTGACGGGCTACGCTAAAATGGGAACGGATAGCAGACGGATAGTGAGCACACACAAAATAACAATTTCTAATAATGTACTTATTTTAACATCCCTATAATCTGTATTCGCCTATAACATGTTTGAAACGTGTTGGTATCTGTACCAACTCCAATATACATTCAATGATTACTCCATCTATAATCTATTTATAAGTATGAAGTATAAAGAGATTATTATATTATCAACATATTAAATTGTAATATCATATTAATTGTGTTTTTGGAAGATTATAGTTACATTTATCTGATTAAGTATAACATGTAAATTACGTTTATGTATTTTTAAGTATAACAATATGTAAGAATTGTAAATATTTTGCTGACGTCAAACAAATCGTCCCACTCCCCCCACCCAAACATACACACTCACGCATTCACTCAATTAATTAATTTCGTTACGTGTTTGGTTTTTCTCTATCCTATGTACAGAGGTTGTTCAAGACCTATGTACCGCTCCCTTTCTAGACGGCGATGAACGTAGGATTACACTCCTTTAGGTAATTTTCAAAGTAACGGCTTTCTGTGGATTATATGATGGAGAGATAAAAAAATTGAGGATAATCTAAAAAATTATCATTATGAAGATTATCTAAAAAATTGAGAATAAAGTGGCTTCGTATTCTTTTGGGGAAGATTGGTGTTGGAAGTCAGAGCTCAGTTTTGGGTGTAGTGCAAAGAAGAATAAGAAAAAACAAAGGAAGAAGAAGAAGAAGAAGAAGAAGAAGAAGAAGAAGAAGAAGAAGAAGAAGAAGAAGAAGAAGAAGAAGAAGAAGAAGAAGAAGAAGAAGAAGTTCCTAACCTCACAAGAAGAGTCGGGTTCCTAGAATGTAGATGAGGACAAAACATACACTCGAGTAATTCTCCTGGCAGACATCGTTGAGCTAAAAGCCTTAGTTATCGAGCCCGCAAAAGACCAGGTGGACCAAGTCAACAGTGTTTTGTTTATTTTATTGATGTGCAAGTGTCTGTGTGCGTTGTGATTGTATTTTTTATTTTTCCTAGTAAGTATTTATTTGTATTATTTAGTCTTTTGATCATGTGAACTTTTATTATTATTATTATTATTATTATTTTGTTGACTCTCTATCACTCGTTTATAGTATTAATTATTTATTTACATGTATGAGTTCATAATCAGCTTGAAGACAGCTCTCTATTGTTTGGGTGACCGAAGTGAGCATTCATATTTTTTCTGTGATGGTAAAAGAAAGTGGTGCATAAGATCAACCTTATGTGCGGGACCTTCAGGTGATTCTCTTCCCACACTTCTTTATGGGTGTGAGAATTGGGCTTTAACGAAAGGTCAGGCCAGTGGCATCCAAGCAGCTGAAATGAGATTTCTCAGGCACGTGGCAGGGTATACTCCCCATGATCATAGAAGAAACACAGATATACGGCAAGAACTGAATATTATGAGTATACTCGACAGGATCGCCCAGTATCGGGTGAATTGGTGGGAAAATCTTTGCCGAGTGGATGACTGCCGCATCCCTAAACAACTATGGAACTATAAGCCGAGGGGACGGAGAGGTTTGGGACGTCCGAGGATGCGCTGGAGTGACCAGCTGTAATATTTGCCTATTTGAGACAGGTATAAACCATTCTTGGTTTAAACCTTGATGATGATGATGATGATTATGATGGTAAAAGTACGTCATTTTGATTCTAATTCAAATATCTGTCCATCTGGCTCTTGCACTCTCTTTGTCTCCCTCTCCCTCCTCTCTCACACCCTCTCACTATGTCTTCTTCTTTAACTCTCTCGCTCGCTTTCTATTCTTTTGGGGTTTTCCTTTTTTATGGAGACGTGGGTCCAGTGAGCTCGACCGCACACGATACCCCCCGTACTATCCGTATAAAGCTCATGAGTGGGCGTAGTCCTGACTGAACTCTTAGCGTCACGTCAATTATTTCGATTTTTGGAATCTGTGTGTTCGTATGCGTTGGGCACGTGTGACACATAAAGCCCTGATGCGGTTAAGATGAATTGCACTGCAGAGCGCGCTGCGATGTGACAGGAAATTGACTCACAGAGTCATCGTTTACGCTCTGCCTTCTTGATTGTTCATTTTCTGCAACGCTGACCCTTATCGTCTTTAAGGGAAGTATAAATCGTTAGTGCTATAACCTGTCAAAACCTGTACTACCTACAGAACGCTATCACGGATGAAAATTGTAAGCGAATGTTATGAGTTTTATAAACCAATTACAATGCAGAATACAGTATACTTACATAACAATAGGTTTTATATTATTTAATTTGTTTAGTAATACTTGTAAGCTCTCTGAGCAGCAGAAATCAACCACTATTTTAAAATGCATATATTATTTAAAACAAATTTAGTATTAGATAATTATTTAAATAGCCTATTTAAAAAATTCAAAAACGCTTACTACTCTAAAATTTTATAATAAAATATTGATTTTAAAGCGAAAAGTTATAAAGTAAATATAGAAAAGTCTGAACCACTAAACCATAATGTGTAAATAACAAATAATTTAGTTAAATTTTATGTTTATGAATTTTTCCATGGCATTAGGTCTGCATCATGCATGCTTGCATTTACTTTTTGCAAATTGTACATCGGTAATAAGAATATATTACGTTTTTTCCGAACATAGTTTACAAATGTTTTGAATGGGGTCTAAAATTTGAAAGGCGTGTTGTCGGATATTAGTTTCGTCAAATTGTTAAAGAAACTGAAATTGTATAGGCTATTAAATAAAATACGCAATGCCCCTCGTAGACATTTAAAACTTTAATTAAATTTTCACTTACATTTTTTGGCCCATGGTGCCTTAAAGTTAACGTACTTTCCAGTGAACACTAGATTTTGATTTTATTAAGATTTCTTTCATTTTGATACACGGGATGTGTGTTTAAATTTTCTTGAATTGTTTATCACTTTTTATGAACATCACTCTTAAAATTAAAAAGTTTCTAAATCTGAATACTATATTAAGAATTTTACTAAATTTCTCTTTAACTTAACCACCACATGGTTTTTGGCGATAGCAAAATTTGTCAACAGAATTACTTTTACACACACAAAACGTGTACGAAAGCCATTTTCGTGTGTCTGTTTTACCGTCATATCCTTCACCATCGAATCCATTCTTTCCGTTTACTCGAGAGCACTACATGTTACCACTACGGTATGTCGTTAGGTAGGGGAGTGATAGGGTTGTCAAGGTTTTCCGCCGTACCTTCGTTTACTATTAGGATTGTCCTCCCCGTTGCATTTACCCTCTCCTTCCCACCATTACAACAAGGCAGTGTGGGGCAGTACCTGTTTACTGGTTTGTTTACCAACAGATTAAATGGCCGTCGTCAAGCTTATGTAACTTTATTACGTGTAACGAAGCCACTAATTACCCTCCAATGCACCGGGTCGCCTTACCACCTCTGTCCGGGTTTGCGTATCGGGCGACTCGTTATTCACAAATAATTCCCATATTTTTTTTGGGGGGGGGATCTTTCTGTATACGCTGTATACTATGCGCCTAGCAGCTGACACTTGCTCTGGGTGGTAGAAGCATTATTATATTCTTGTCTGACAAAGGTGATTAGGTGGGGTGATGAAACCAGTATTCAGTCGGCGGAAGTGAAGTGAAATTCCTCCAACCCGTTAAGGGTTGCACTAAACAAGATTAACTTAGGAATGATGTTTTAGAAGAGCTCGGCATTTCTCGAGCGAGTTTATGGTTATCATACCAGGTGTGTTAATAATAGCAGAGGGCAGGGTTTTGCAGTATGCAGCTTTTATAAAACGCAGCGTCGGACGCCCTAGAGTGGAAGCGGGTTGAGGAGCCCGAACAGGCCGCAAGGCTTATTCCTTGAAGTAAACGACGACATTGACGACGATTCCCGAAATGAACTCGTATATAGAAGTAAAGATCTGAATCAAACTATACGGACGTTTAAGTAGCAAAATGTGTTTTAATGAAATCTTTTCAATTAAAAAACTTATAAATTTTAGTAAACTTATCATTTCTCTAACCAAGCTTAGAGAGATATAAAATTTATTTCTATAAAGTTAGAAGCAGGAAGGGAATTATCACTGCAAATCCCGTACAATAACATAAATTTCAGCTCAAACTGCGGGCTAAAATGTAAGAGAAACTTTAGTACTAAAGAATTTTCTCTGTTTGTTTACCGCCCTCTTGGCAGAGGGGGTGAAGGTAGGATTAGACTCCTTCAGGTAATTCAAAGTAACGACTTTCTGTGGATTATATGATGGTGAGATAAAATTATCTTAGAAACTGACAATAAATTGGCTTTTATACTTTAAATATTCCAAGCGAATTGTCTTTTTTTACATAATGTGACTAGGCTTGATACTCACTGTAACCGTTTGCTTTGTAGCGTCAACATGGGCGCCACTGTCGCTAGAGGGGTGACGGGGAGACCAGACCAACAATTATTTTTTGAAAATTAGTGTTTTAAATGAAAGTTATTAATTGAATAAAAATTAGCCTGAAGAAATTCAATGCAATGGGTGGTTTAATTTTCAATGCTAATAATATAATTCTATTTAGTTTATATGTTATTTTACAAGTTTATTGTCCTGAAAGTAATGTTGACGACGACTAGAGTGAGTTTTTAGAAATTGTTGCCTCTCCCCAAAAAATATAAATATGGGCAATAAAATGGGCTCAGGCCGAAAATCCTACCACTACTGTACTTCATCGCTATCAACACAGTGTATATGGACTTCACTGCCGTCCGTCTTGTGTGGAAAGTTAAGACTTAGCTTACGTTAATCATGCTCTCAAAAGTTAGACATGTAAGATTATACTGCGTCAATAAAACGGTACTGGACGACACCAACAATAAGAAGGTATCGAAAGTGTTTCTTCTAGTATTGTTGCAAAGAGAAATGTCTTGAACTGGTAATAATAATTACTGGACGCTAAACATATTTTATGTTGTCAAACTATTCATTGGTTTTTTGTAGTTAGTCAAAACGTAAATAATGTAACTAATGTTAATATGAAGTATTTATAATATACACACACTTATTGTTTACTAATGGTACCTACTGTATAATCTCAATTTTCTATTGTAGTGTATTCATTTTTCATAGCCTAAAGATACCTTACATATGATTTGCAATGTGAGTAATTAAAACTATTGCAAATCATATGTATGGTACATTTAGGCTATGAACAATGAATACACTACAATAAAAAGTTGTAAATAATATAGTGACTAACGCTTACTGTAAAAAGTATTGGTTTTTCTGACGCTGAATCGTAACTTCTACACTTAAGCTACTAAATTACAACAGTCTCTAAATTATCTGACAATGCAAAGTGGAAATATACACGAAAACAGTATTTTATATTAGAATTAAATATTAATAATTATATAAATGAAAATGAATTACCCTAGTCTTTTAGAAAACATTTCTGACCATACCACATTTCTGAGTATTACCATAATCCCCCCCCCCACACTAATGAACAGTCAGTGGCGACGCTCATGGGCATCAAATCATCAAACCACGTTGACTTCTGCCTGCATCTGTAGGGCAGTGTGCTAAAATTTCTAATTAGGATGAAGTCCGACAGAAGATTATTCTTTGTTCCAAAATCAATGCGTACCAGTTTTTACGGGTATCTATAACGTCACGTTTCCATCTAACTCTGTTTACTTGTAGCCTCAGGCTTGAAATGATGGCATGTCCGTATCCTGCCACCTTACTTTACTCTCTACTTCTCACAAGGCGTTCATTCGCGATATCAGACTTTTTTCTTATCTTTATTTTTGACCTAAATTGCTTGTATCGTCATGTCTTCTTGTTGTTACTGAAATGTACGACAAATTCATCTCCAGTTGTTTTACGGACTGGCTCACGATTTGTTTTTCTCTACACGTCTTCATTTCATATTGTTACGGCGGTCTTACGGATCGCCGTGTTGTACAGTGGGCACACAATAACTGACCCCGATGAAGTCACTGGTTACAAACTTTAATTATAAACAACAACAGTCAAAAATCAACAGAGGCATTTGTATATGATAACTTAAGTTAAATCTATTCAAGATACAACAATAAATGTCACCTTATTATAGCTTAGCACTAATTAACACAATAATACATTTCCACTAAAACATAACAATAATCCTGAACTATATTTGAAATATCGGCAGGTGTAACTGAAACTGTCCAGGTCCAGTTCCAGATGTCAGTTGCCGCAGTGTCTAGGCAACCCAATGACTTGCCTGTTGCTTCGTATTTACTTGGTAGCGGTCTGGCCCCTTCATTCGTTCTTCGGTCGCCGTTTAATTCGGTTTTAGATCCTCCTTTTTCATTTAGGCGGAGGGACGGGATGCAGGGCCTGAGAAATCTGAATCGCGCAGAGATTGGCGGTGGTTGAACGGGAGAACCTCTGGGGACCCTTCGCTTGGAGAGGTAGGATTTGCTCGCCCACAACGGGTCGTTGCAGTCCCGCCATCTCAGAAAGAGTCCCGAGAGTCTGTCATATGGCAAAACTTTGAAAAAGGAGACGCCTACATAAGATGGCGCTAGGCACACCTAAATTGCAGGCGCAAACCGCGATCCATCTATCGCCACGCAACGGCACGCAGTCTGTGTTTGTAAAGGGTGGCCGGTAAAGCTTCGAAAGGTCGGAGGGAATAGGCAGAAGAGAGCTCAGGAGCTCAGAGAACTTATGAGGGGTCATCCAATAAGCCTTGGGGGGGGGTTCAAGTTTGATGGCTGGATGGTGAGCCTTCGTCCGTAGTAAGACGGTGGTGGTAGGGAAAGGTGAGGATAGAGGCACGATTAAAGAACTTGAACGTTGTACAAACTTGTCAAGTGAAGGAATCTTCAAACCTCGCCTGAGAGCGTAATTTCGGACGATCCAGTGGGAGTGAAGATGCTGAAGCCGACCGTTTTTGAATCCAGTATTTATACTCCGACCGCCATTTTGGTAACATAAATGGCCTGGATGCCGGTGGAATATTTGTGTAAAGTGTGGCAGTGGCATGGCCTAGAAAGTCACGTAATTCTGCAGCGCAAATGTATGTACAAGGCAGCACGAAGTCACTCAGCGATTCGGTACTATCTAATGTACGTACAAGGCAGCACGAAATCACTCAGCGATCCGGTACTATCTAATGTACGTACAAGGCAGCACGAAGTCACTCAGCGATCCGGTACTATCTATTTTCCTATTTTCTCAGCATAGCCATATTATTTGCTTTTTTTACTAATCTTATACTTTCTTTAACTATAATTATTCTTTTCTGTAAGCTTTAAACTAGTGGATTGAACAATGGGTAAAAAATAAGTAAAATAAATCTAACACAAAATAGTATTTGTGATAAAAGTTTCCGTTTGCAGTATTTTGAAACTTAATATACAACAAAAGATTCTGAGTGTAAGTTACAGTGGATTAGCGGCCAAACAGAGTTCTTGACAGGTTATTCAAAAGTATGTTACTGTTTCCCTGCCCTTTCTGTTCTTGCTGAAAATAAAAACGAATATATATATATAGAGAGAGAGAGTAGTGTTAGTGTGACAGTTAGGAGGCGCTGGGGGAGTCACTGCATGCATAATATAGCGAAGGCAACACCCTTAGGGAGCTATAAAGTTGCCCGCTCCCCCCTCCCCGTCATATGGCGAGACGTATATGAGACGCTCGAATCTATCAGATTGTGAAGGCGGTGAAACTTTTTGAATCCGCATCTAACTGGTAGGTTTCTGCCTCGTAGACACACACACATACACACACAGGCAGTCACATGAAATATTTGTCTCCGGTTGATTAATATTACTAAGAATAATGGAAAGTCGATAAACACTAGAAGTGGTCGTCTGTTTAGTAGTTACCGTGGATTATTAAATGATAAAAATTTTGCAAGTTTCAGCCACCAAGTAGTCGCAAATTTAAAACTTTAATTCCATGTATTGACGCCTTTAACGTCAGGGCTTGATTAGGAGCATTGCATTTCATTAAATTGTTGTAGCTGAGTGTCTTTGCACTCGTTGCTGTATTGCACCCTGCGAGTAGAGCCCGATGACTGCCACAAGATAACCTGGTGCTCGTGCTTGGCTCGTAATCTTCTCCTCATAAATTCTGTAGTCTCCTACATTTCAGCAGCGTAATAAAATCAAAGCATACAATTCTTGTAATAAAAGCATGTAATAACACCATAAATACACTCATTGAGTCAATTCTGCAAGAAATTTGGGTTACAATTCTCCACGGTGAAGACCAAGGTAACAGTTTTTTATGATGGTCATCCGATACGAGCAAATATTGTTAAAGAAACACGCCTAAAGTTCTACTAGCCCTCCCCCACACATTTCTATGAGTCTGAGCATTGAGCTTTAACGAAATTCCAGGCCAGTCGTATTCAAGCGGCCGAAATGAGATATCTCAAACACGGGGCAGGATATAGGCCTACTCTTCAAGATCGCAAAACAAATGTTTTACGGCAGAAACTGAGAGGATTGCCCGATATCGGCTCAAATGTATGGAACGTCTAAACCGAACGGATGACTTCCCCATCACCAAACAACTATGGAAGTATAAGCCGGAAGAACGGAGAGGTAGGGGGGGGGGGGAAAGAAGCGTTCAAAGATGCGTTGGGGTGGCCAATTCTAGTCTGTCTAACTGGGACCGGAACGACCATTATTAGTTCCTGAAGATGACGATTAAAATCATAAACGTACACAGTCTCAGGTTTAGAAGTTGGAAAATATATCTGAAAATTAAGATATTTGCCCAATCAAAACTAAAAGTATATATTTCAATCAGTGGCGAAGTTACATGGAGCCAATTGAGGAAATGCCTACCCTAAAAAATTCTGTAGAATAAAAATTATAAATACGTATGAACTACATAACGTAAAGATTATACATTGTTAGTTACCGCGACTGTCGAATTTATTAAGCTGAAACGTGCTTTACTGAGCGACCGCTAGATGGTGACAGGTGAGATTCGGCATAGCTCGTTTAAAGCGAATGAGGCAACCTGAACTTGCCTCAGCATTTTTTGTATACATCGTATGTAAGCAATGTGCGGGTTCGATAGGGAAGTGAAGGGAGGGGGGATTGTCCCGCGCTGTACACATAGAGCGTTGAGGCATGCCTCACTTCTGTGGTCCAAACAGTTAAGTTAAAGCGCCTGTGTTGTTTATAAGTGTGTTTATTTTATGAGGTTGTTAAAAGTGTCCCTGTTATTCCGCTGAACTAACAGATGATCAAGATTGATATTTGAATTATTTGTAACATTAAACAAATATATATATATATAGAAACTAATCAAGTTTAAAATTTTGAAGTTCAATCAGTTGTATTATTGTGTATGACTTTACAAGGATTGTTCAATAGAAAGACGTATAGAGCTGTAAAGCATTTTTTATTCAACGATTTTAAAAGAAGTCTCCATTAACGTTAAGGCATGAGTCCCACTGTTGCACTAATCTGTAGATTCCCTGCTAGTAAAATTCTTACGGCTGTTGGTGGAACCATTCGCTTACAGCAAACGCTACCTCAGCGTCCGATTTGAACTACCGTCCTTTTACAGATTCCTTAAAAAAATTTAAGATAAGATTTTTGCCTACCCATTCATTAACTACTAGCTTCGCCACTGATTTCAACAAGAAGTTTATAAACATAAGAGTAACGTACAGACTACTCAGAAAAGTTGCAGCGGCAACACAAACTGAACTTCCAAAGAGAATTGGTGTGGCCGATGCACGCAGACAAAGGTATCGCTACTTCTGGCCTCACACAAGTCTGCAACTGTCATTTACATTTCATGGGAGCGCGAGAACTCACGCAGGCAAAACACACACACACATGAACAGGTACACGACTTTAACAATAGAATACGATAGAATGTTGGTAAACAGGTGCAGGCCAGTGGTTTCCTTGCCGGGTCAAAGGGGAAAATCCTGGAAGCTCACTCAAGTCAGCACACAAAACGTAATAAAATCTTCGACATAATAATCTGTACGTGGTAACTTGAACATGAGTTGGATTGTGTTCCAGATGTTTATATCATCCGAACACAACAATAATATCAAGGACGCTTTGTGACATCTACACTGTGTCAATCGGAGACACTTTCAAACAGAGTCAGAGATACAGGCAGAGTAAAAATCTCAAATTACTTACTTTGTTTTATATGGTCTAAAAGCAAGTCAGTACAATCCGAAAAATGGTGTTACATCACTCTCTTTACATTGCGTTAAAATTTTGTATCCTAATTATACAGCACAGAAATAGTGCAGAAATTTTATCGTTGTTTAGTTATTATATTTCACATCCTGATTGTAGCACAAATCCCGCAAAGTCATTTTATATAAAATAATTCCAAGAATTCCGAAGCCTTTCATGTCTGTTTACATTCCTCTGAATGTTCGAATATTATGTTAATCAGATTTCAAAATGATTAAGGTGCAACGCGTGATTTGAAGTATATTTGTTAGTATTATAAACTAGCCTACATAAATTATGGTCTGATGTGTTTCTGCTTGTTTTAGATCTGATATGTGTCAAAATTACACGTTTTTCAAGAATTCTTTCTCAAAGTTATTTCAGTTTTCAATCGCCTTATTTATTTAGCCTTAAGTGTAATTTTAAAAAATTATTAGAAAGTGTTTGAATTTTAAAAAATTATAATAAAAATAAAAAGATGTATTCCATGAGGATTTATTGTACAAGAACAGTATGGTGTAATTATTTCGTAGCAATAAGTTTCAGTAAATGCTTAAAATACAACGATTTTTAATAAGTTGAAACGCTTATCAGAGAGGACGGGTCTTAGGTTAAGGTGTCGGTCTTCAAACTGCCAGAAAAGCTAGTTTTTAGCCACTTTTTATAGATAACCCAAAAGAAATGTAATCTTAATTATTGTTTCTAGTCACTGCAACTTATTGTTTTGTTGAGTAAAACACGACGAATTCTGGTATAATTAAAAAAATGTGTCATGTACGCTTTTCTCAATAATAGGAAGCGTTCCTTTTATACTTCAGAACTATGAATGCGCCGATAAAGTTGAATATGCTTCAAGTGAATTGTGAGGAATATGTGAAGCGTACAATCTTAATGAATGGAGGTAGAACATATTGCAATGCTGTTGAAGTCGCGCCATTACTGTTCCGACAGAATGTCTATATAGGTCAAGTATGCGTAAGACTAGATCTTTCCGTACCGGCATTCTGAACATTATTAGTAGGAACATTTTATTGTTTAGTGACTAAGGTATAACCGTTTTTTTTTTTTTTTAATTAAGAGTAGAACAACTCTAATGGGTGTGAAGATGAATATAAGGATTTATAAATTATAAAACTTCAAAGAGTTTCTCCAGAAGAGAATTTTACAGGACACGTATAGTGAAGTTATTTCTTCAGCAACAATTTATGATAACTATTTATGATTGTTTAAATACTGCGTTTTTTAAAAGAAAACCTCTTGTCATAATTACAAGATAAGAACTTAAAAGATAAGTTCATAATTACTTATTTGTTTCCAAGAAACTGAGTAAGCGGCCTTTAAGAGATACATCAAATCATAACCTGTATGTATTTAGTCATTTAAACGAGTACAGTTGTCAATGCTGTAACAAGGTGTTTATAAAATTCATTACTATTTATATAACTTATACAGCTGTGAACAATTTATAACACCAAGTGCCTAGTGATAACAAGTAACAAACTTGAGACCCCAATTACAAATTCTCAGTAATGTCGTAGGTACTGTTACAGTATACATGTCGTTTGTCTATACAGTGAAATAGAGAAGGCACTGAAAAGTCAACCAACGAAATCGGAGACGGCTGACTGTGTTTGTAGTCTGTTTCAGCCAGCTTGTGAAAAACGCGAGACAACAAAGTTAACAATATTTTCTGCTTTTTCTTGAAATGCAAACTGTTTGTTGTAACGCACAAGTCTTTAACAAATAATGCTCTTATTTTAGGTCTAGCTGCAGATGAAGACTCTTGTCAAAAAACGAACTTTAATTATCTAATAGGTGGCGCCAAAAAGGACAAAAAGGATAATAAACCAGTAGAATTTGTAAAAGTAAGTAATTTTTTTTAAATTTAACCACTGTACAATATTTTTTTTAAGTTGGTAGCATTTACA
Source organism: Magicicada septendecula (assembly GCA_034769895.1). NCBI lineage: Eukaryota > Metazoa > Arthropoda > Insecta > Hemiptera > Cicadidae > Magicicada > Magicicada septendecula. Next base: position 139,838,279 of record CM068373.1, on the reverse strand, counting down.
AAATAATTTTTCCCGAAAATAATTTTTTACGAAAGTGGTAGGATTTTTTTACATATTGACCCTTTGTTAATTGTTTATTTGCGAATGTAAGTAATTTTGATGCAGTATGTTTAAACTAGATTGTGTCACTTTATAATACAAGATGTTAACCAAAGGAACACTGATGTAAACTAAAAATCGGAAGGAAAGTTACAGAGCAGGTCATGGACTTCTAATATTTATGGACAGACGTCTCTAGTAATTGGAATACATAAGGGAACCAAAAAGACAGGCAATGTGATACAAAAGTAACAGCATCTCACACCTGACTTATGCTGATGGTATGTCACCCTCCGAGGTATGCTACTCTCATCCTCCGAAGGCAAATTGGGCGGATATGAAATGCATTGGAGACGATGACGTCCTGCTTGAATACGGGGAAGGCCGAATATCTTTGCTTGAGCCATAACCAGGAAAACGCTGATTAACGACAACTGCCGTTTTTATAAAGGAGTCCATGGGTTTAAAAACCTATGAGTAATGTTTATGAACCATGCGTCATTCGGGATGGACACCATTGCATAAATCCAGGGTTGCATAAATCAACTCCTCAAGTGGCGAGCTTTATCGAGACAGTTCCAGGATCCGGCTGTGCAAGATACTAATTCGACCGGTTGTACTGTACGGATATGTGGCGTGGAGTGTCAGAAAGCAGAAATTCAATATACCTGCGAGCGGAAAGTCTTCCAGAAGATCTTTCGCTCACTACAGGATGCAATAACAAGCGAATGGCCGATTCAACGCAAACATGAGTTGGAAAAAATGTATTCCCATTTATTGTGAGAATTATGCGTAACATAAAATTCTAGTAGGCTAGGCATGTGGTGAGGATGGATTCTCACCGATGAACCGTGAAGAATTTTGATTTTGTTCCCGGCAAAAACGACTCCTGGATAGACCGGTGAAAAATCAGAGCCATGGACTCTATGACGACCTTATCGATAACGTGATAGGATGTATGAAAGTAGACGAGGGCATAAGGCAGAGTCGGATAGAGACAGATTCTTGTAGAGGCGCGCGGTCATCTGGACCTGATCGCAGAAAGTTGCAATGATATTAATTGTCTATTTATGCAAATTTATTGCATATGTTAATTATTCAATTAATTATTAATCTTGGATATTAAACTTACTTTGGGTATGACAATGCTATCACTGCTTACTTCCATGCATTGGTTGCCGTTGGTATCTTCATACGTCTACCTAAGTAACTGTTATTAATTAAGTTAACAATAATAATGCGACTCCGACACCAGAAATCTTCGTCAACAACAATAATTTATTTAAATACTTAGAAATCAATAACTAATTCTGAAATTTAATTTAGCAGTATTACACAATACCGTAGGATGCATTACATTGCTAAATCGTCAATTACTTATCTAATACCTTAGCTATTAACTGATGAAGTATTTAATTAATTATTCTACATATTACACAGTACTCTAATTTATGGATTCATATTTTCACGGTTTTGCTCAAAAGAAATTAAATAAACAATCTAATTAACTCAGTGGTGCGTTCTTTGTGAGTAACAGGACAGTGGTTACTTAATCTAATATTACATAAATGGTTTACTTGGAGTACGTATCCAAATCAAACGGTGATTATCTGCTAAGTTTTTCATCCTGCTGCGGGTCCCAGATCGCTGATGGCTGGATAGATCCTCTCCTCATCGTTTTGAATCTACACTTTTCACTCTCACTGAACTCTACACTCCGGCGTCGACAATACTTTGTTTCGCACTCGTTCAGGATATGTTCTTTTAACGAAGGTTATTTACTGCGGTCATTCGGGTAGATTTATTGTGTCATGACCCCTTCGGGTGCGGTTTTACCCTTACACTTTGTTCACGTACATTAATAGTTAATACTTTGTTCAATTAACACGATCGTTACACTTATGATTCGTTTCGTTGAAACCCCCCTTTTATTTTTCTAAGCATTGTAATTTTTTTTTGAATTTTATTTAATTTTATTTTTATTAAGTTTTTTTTTTTGTAAAAGGGGAGAGACATCATATTTAGAACTAGGTAAAGAAAAAACCTAGAGGAAGCAAAAGTGTGCAAGGCCCAAATACAATTACAGACATGTCCCCCCAGGTGAATGACAGGACTTGCAAATGAAAAACTCCTTTAACCAACAAGCGTGTGCTTTATTCAACCTGTAAGATTTTACATAAATAACAAGTTCGTAATTGTGTGAGCACACCATTTAAGGCAGAATTATATATATCTATGTATTTCCATTAATCCATAATGTCACAAAGTAAGTGAATTGATATTACTAATTGCAAAAATTTCTGCCTGATTATGCATGAGCCAAAGTTGGTAATAATCTCATTCATAAAGCAATACTAATCTATCAGTGTTGTATAATATCAATTAGGCTAGCCTGTTGTCTCAAAAACACATTTATGGTTATTCTCTTTTTTAAATCAGTTA